>PEKF01000190.1:0-350000 GCA_003073195.1 Ramalina intermedia
ATACTTTCGGATTTTAAATAAATATATACGAAGCCCCGGAAATACTTAATATATATAATTTATAATATTATTAATTTTATTTAAAAACCGAATTCTTTTCTTAAATTCCTTTTAATTAACTTATTAATAAAGCCGGCCCAATTAGGCCGTATTATATTAACTGCTTAACTCAATTTATAAAGTAAAGCTTTCTAATTAACGTTAAATATCGTTACCGAGCTTATATATAATACTTAAGAATAATTAGCTAATAAAAGCATAGAAAAAGGTAAATATAACGGGTTATTTAAAATCTATATTATCGGCGACGATAGCATAATCCTAAAAAGGTATATTAATATATATCTGGATATATTTAGGTAGTTCTCGTATAAAATAAGTATTTAGGAATCGTTTATAAAACGTTTATAAAGCGTTTATTAATTCCTTAATTACTTTATATAAAGACGTTTATATTTGCGTATATTTCTAGTCATTTGGGCGTATATCTTAGCATAGCGGGAGATATTTATGCAGATAGATCTCTTCTTCCTTTTTGTATCATAGCTCCTATATAGATCCACTCAATCCACACATTTCCTGACTCTCACTCACTCATTCGTTCACCTGACAAATAGCAACCCTACGCGTATCGCAGAACAAAATCTACGAATAGTGACACGCGAAAGAGTCTTCATATAGTCGGTCAGGGGCGTGCCTTTTGAAAAGGCTCGGATTTATAGGCCGAGGTCTGTAAGACTCCACTGATTCAGCTTATACTGCTTATTAGTGATAAATGATCCTTTCCAATTAATAGCATTATACAGGATACGTGTCTTGGAATCGTCCAGCTCTCCATATCCATAAGTGCTGTTCATTGCCTTAGACGGTGGTTTTAATCTTTCTCACCTTAATATAGCGATGCCATGGTCATACATGTTTAATCCAAGACTACGGAGCGTACCCTCTTCAAGGAAGCAGCGGTACTGTTTTTTTACACAAGTCCACCGTCCCAAGGAGGCGGGTGACGAGAAATATGACTTGCAGTTACATTCACACCCCAGTTCCAGGAGTGATAAGACAATCCACAACTGACAGGGGCGATAAACTAAGGCCGACTATTCTATTCTTTATTGACGAAAGATCCTTTCATATACTATAATATATATATCGTTCAACGGCGCAGTCCAAAGTGTCTTTGCCTTTCCGATCACTGGCTTTCTCTTTGCCATCTTATCTTAAGATTTCTTTTCCTGAAGAGGGTCCATTATAAGCAGCTGTTTTCATATATATCTCCGAAGAAAGAGTATTTTTTCAGACGCCACATGAAAGCCGAGGAGAACGCGGTGTATTGCTTCTCGTAAGATAAGGTCGCGGAGGGTATTACAAGATTTTTTGACACAGCAGAAGACATACCCGCAATCGATGACGTGCGGGTGTGAGAGCCAATTGTAGCAGATAGAACAGGCAAAATCATCCAAAGGTTGCAGATCAGGAACCGTAGTAGGAGCGCCGGCAGCATCCGATATTGCGTCTGATAGCGATTTAGGGTAGATCAAATCGTACTGGTAGAATCAGGTGAAGGAGTGCGGTTTAGAGACATACGTTGCCTTTGAAGAGACGAAATTGGGGCGGAATCTCTTCGAATATATGGGTTGTTTATTACGAAAAGCGCTAGTTTAATTCACAGAAGCACAACTTCAGCTCAACCGGATTTTCGACTTATAGACTGCCTTGCCGAAATAATAAGGTTCCTGGATTTATAAAAGATTATAAACTATTTTCAGATCTTAGGAGATAACAGAAAAATGAGTATTACAGACCCACGTCGGTTTTCAATAATCCGGCCACCCAAGTCTTTTCACATTGGCTGCAATATGCAAGCTGTGGCAAAAATCGTCCTTTCGGCTGCCCCAAAAGTTTACTTATATTCGAGTTGGATCAGCGCTCCCCGAGATGACCGAACTGGCAGGACTCCTGGGTGCAAGGCTGATTCTTTAGGATAGATCTACAGGTTTTCTAAATATGGAAAAGGCCGTTGTGCTCAAAATTCACGATGCGACACTCATCTCTTTCAGGGTGCTCTTCTTGTTGACCGGTTATCACAGAGGCAAAACCTTAACGTCCGCATGCTGGTCTTCCAAGGTCCGCCATCCGCGTTGTGACCTTCCATCATTGGCCGGCAGCTCATATTCTCCCAGATGGAGCTGATGTAGATGGTAGCTGCCGGTGTGCATCCTCACCGGGTGTCAAAAGTCTTTTCCGCGACGAAATGTTTGTCCTGGTTTTCGACTGGTCCCTTAATATCTTCTGCCACAGATATCTTCAATGCATCTCGCGCATATCTCAGCCATATGAAACCGCTGACATGATCCAATGACTGCTCAGGCTTCAGCGTTTCGGGATCCGCAGTAGAGCGTAGACTTCGGTGCTGGAGGATATCCTATCCATGGGATTTGAAGTGATGGGTCTTTCTGATATTTTGGGGAACATCGAATTTATACAGGTAAGATGAAAGGCGTTCTTTATGCCCCGGGATGTATCGGTACCAGAACCAAGGCAAAGCAAGGGCTTGCAATTGGCTTTTGTCATTAAGTGGGACTAAATCCCCCAAGCTTTATATGGAACAGATTCGGGGAGATTGAGGAAGCAGGATAGCTCCGGTGCCGCAGGAGAATCAAGGGCCTCCAAAAGGCCGGGGCAGAACGACAGCGTCGACTCAAAGTCGAAGACATGGTGGTACACAGGGTTGATATATGAAGTTGTGTTTATTGTTGCCCACGTTGCCGCAATGGTGAAGGCCTCCATATTGCGAGATACCATGAATCGTAAGCTCTGAGTCTACCATCTCCTCTTCTAAGCCTTAGGTTTTCTGAAAAAGCTTTTGAGTGTATTTCTCCACTCGGACTCGACCAACTGCCCTGCTTGAGTAATCTTTTTTGCTTCCAAGTCAATAAGCAATCAGTGCCCGTCACGAACGGGAGACCAAAACAAGTGTTCGAGACCGAAACGTAGTGTGTTGATGGTCGCAAGCTCCCCATGGACATTAACAACTCTATAATTAGTGGCCTGCTCGCGGTCGAAGTCCTGACCAGAACACATTGTAGGCCGCTTGCCGCCAGTGACCCTCCAGGCATTCTTAAGGTAAGCTGTCCGTCCTGGATAGCAGGTCCATAACCTATTGTTATCAATAACGATCAAGTAGATACTAATGGCGGGTAGCTAATCACGGATGAAATCCGCAGGCAAACCATACTTAAGGAAGGCAGCGGTCAATTCTTTTATATTATAGCACAGTATAGAAAGTACTGGGTAGCCCTCCTGAACCGTGAATATTGGTTTGAGCCCCGGACGAACCCTCAAACACTAACCGTTTGTAGCGGCGTAGATTTTATCCCTGCTCTCCTGGGATGGCTTGGAGAGAAAGGAGCATAGTACAGAGCCGGATGGATCCCAGAATCAGTCAGTGTCCGAAGCCTGAGCGCCTTCTCACTTATTGTCGCCTGCGAAACCATAGTCGCGACCGTAGCAGGTTGACGATCTCGCCTTTCAGCATTACGACTTAGGACTCGGACTCTTCAACCTGATTTAGGAGTTGGAGTTTCTGCTTCTCCGATGCCGGTTTCTCTTTTATTGTTTTGGACACTTCATCCTCGGGCTCTCCCCCAAATATACTTTTAGCTTGCCCAGAGGGACACTTCAATTCCAGTAGCAATCACTAATGTCCGTGATTGCTCAGGCATTCCACTGACCGCGAGCGACACCGGCCTTAGAATAGCTTCGGACGACCGGGCGGGTTGCGTCTATCCAGCTTTATGTCTGTGCTATTTCTGGCTGATATTCGTTCCCATACTTCACCGTCAGCGGATGATCGGAGCAGATTGCTCTATATATACAAGGGCATCAGTTGCGCCCGCTGATTTTCCCCGTTTTGAGAGACTGCAAGGACTCTCTCGATACCAGAAGACGACAGTTGTCGAGAATTATCCTATCGGGTAGGGCGGTTATGCTTGTTTGTACTGCGTTATTCGCCTGCAATCCGGGTCGAACCGCTATTATCGACTATCTCCCGTATACCATTAACGAAGGTTCTACTATAACGTCCTTACTTCAGGCGCTGTTCTCGCTTTTGTTGATCGAAAGACTGTATACCAAATCTACAGCCGCTCGAAACCCAAGCGGCTCTGTTGTTGAGGTCGTGAATAACCATGGGTTCTCTAAGGTAAGTGCGGACCAGGATCGATCAAACTCTTCAACGATTGAAGTAAGATTCCCTCTCCAAAGATGTCTTAGAGCCCATAATCGCGAGCTATCTCTCCAAGTTTCCTTCTCTGATCTCTTTCCTGCATAGTACGATTGCAGCACACCCGGCGACCAATTCGCAAGGCGTTTCCCAACTTGAATCGGTACTCTTAATCCATATTCCAAGCCTTCAGAAATTACTTATAAGTACTGGATATTCGACTGCTTTAAAATTCCCTGAGCACTTAAGAAAGCTTCATTCGTACCGAAATGTGGTCATCGTCCATGTCTCCCTCCCAACCAGTCAAGATCTCCCCTTTGACTTTAAGCAACCTTTCTGCGAATAAAATTGAGATCAGTACAGGCCCGAGTGTAGATCAATTTCCGGGCAAGTGTTCAAGAATTGTCCATAATCTAGCAAGGGTATTTCCCCAACAACGAAGCCAAATAGGAGGTAGGGGGAACGAAACGGGGAAATGTCACGTATTTCGTTTAAAAGCAGGGCGACGATAAGAAATCGGGCAACGATAAAAAATCGTTTCATGGTAATAGCCGCTTTTGGCGGAAGGCGTTTAAGCAGATTAAGAACGGCGTGAAATTTAAAAGCGTGCTGAAAACCTGTGGTAGTAACGGCAAATCGTAACGTGCCGCTTAAGAACGCTGGACTAAATATACCATATCGCATCTTCGAATTGGTATAAGCCTGGCCTGGATTGATATTTCGCCGATATTGCACCTCCCATAGTGCCTCCGCCGTTCAAGTTCGAAATTATTATTAATAATATTTTTTATCTCGACCGAGTAGGCCATATCTTTTAATATTCCGATAAATTCGTTGGACTTATTATCCTCCTGCGACAGCTTATACCAGTAATATTTAAGCGATAGTAGGTCGGCGATCAGTCGTAAACGTCGTATATTCCCCTGTATTAACAGAAGTTGGGATACGGTGAGATATAACTAGGATCCTGAATACCCTGGCAGTGCCATAACTATAGGTACGGGCGCGGGGGAAGGACAGAGTGGTAGATTGGGGAAGGCGAGACGGCGACCCTAGTTACATCGGCGGCGAGGCGAGCAGGGGAGGAGGTCAGCTCGACAATCTCGGTCTCCTAACGTGGACGCTGGCGCTATCTTTTAACCTCTTCTTTTTTCCTCTCCTCCTCCTCTGCCCCCTTGGCTCTTGTTCCTACACTTTTTCACTAGAGACTATGTTGTCCACATAACGTCCCGCGCGACCATAGGCGGGGCCAACACCCTGCGTATTACCTAAAGCTCCTCAAATCTGATATAATCAGGTCTCTGCAAAGGTTTTTGCTATCTTACTTAAAAATTCATTGGATAGAGACTCGCCGTGGTCTGGCCCCCTAGTGATAGGCAAGTCTTTACCGTATTGCTGAATACTTCAGTACAATGGCCGAGGGGAATGCAATGTCGGCAGACGGGAGGATGGCCTAGGGAAATCCAGTGCCATAGGACTGGGTGGGGGAGGGACCGGATGCCGGCGTGCTGCAGGCTGGGCGCAATGTCTGTTGAAGAATTCATTTGGATTGATGGCGGCCTCAGCCTCAGCAGGGTATATCTGGTAATGTCGTAGTCTCATCAGCCATATTTGGGCGTTCTTTGAAGCTATTATCGGTAACAACGGTCCATATGCCATCTCCGCTTTACATCGTAGTATAAACGATCCATTTCGGAGCCACGCCCTACCTTCTCTTCGGCGAGCGTGTCATCTTGATCCTTCTAAATAAAATAAAGCAGGATGTTCAAGATCTTAGTCCGCGCCGCGAGGCGCTCCTTTCCGTTTGCTGTGACCCATCGACGGATCTTAGGGTCATACTCGAACTTTTCTTGATATTTGGGCTAATAGGTTCTCCCTTTGTTCACATCGAGCTCCCGATATGGTATTTTGAGACGGTTCCGGAAGGTGGGAACCCAGGCGCTCTTAAGGGAGAGAATGTCGCGGTAGAAATAGTCGTTAAAGTCGTTGAATACAGGGGGGACAATCTTCTTAGTGATTGTCTTGGTCATCTTCGAGAGTTATAGGACAAACGAGCGTGAGATCAGGGATGACCAAGACAGCAGGAAGAAAGGAGATTTCAGAGATGCAAGCGGAGCCAAAACTAAGGGACTTGTACGAGATTGAGAGTCTTAGAATTTGTCTTGACGAAGATAGGGAACGTTGACCAACTTCCAAAGCCCTTATCTGAGGACAGAAGAATATTAGACGTTCGATAGGACTTTGGCCATCCTTGTCAAATAAGAACCGCATTCTTTCCAGCGCTGTGGAAGAGCCTTCCATACCGTCGCAAAGTATTGATGTGTCTGTTCCCTCCGGAATATTATAAACTATTGCCTTGAAATCCGGACGCAGGGCGTGATTGATTTATTGGGAGATCGGTCTTGGAGAGCTGGATACATACATGAAGTACGTTTAGCCAATCTTCTTATCAAAGTCATACTTGTTCCATAAAGGCTATATGCGTCTTTGACGGTGGGGTAGAGTAGACCTCGACAAGAGTTTGGCGCTGCCTTCTCTGCCTCGAACTGGGCAGGCCTTGATCTTGGACCCTCTGATTATCCCGAGTTTCTCCCTTTCTTCAGCCAACTCTTTCCTCGAAATATCTGCAGTACAACTCAGCCCGTACAAGCGACATTTTCCACCGACAAAGATTCGGCAAAGATGACGTGCAGATTCTGTGTCAGCAATGAATGCTTCGTAGCCGAAGCATTCGACCCATGTGTTTGGTAGAGATCTCGATCCCAACTCAAGGAGTCCGGGTTGACATTGGTAAAGCCTTGGATGTGGTACTGATCCTTTAATAAGAATCAGAAAACCTACGCGAAAAGGTGTCCTCTTGTTCTAAGGCGAGTACTAGGAAAATTATCTTATTCCCCTATTTCTGCTTTTGCTCGGTGCTGCCTTGGGTGAATATACGTTGAGCCTGCTGACCTACCTAGGATCTATGGCTCTATTGGATCCACCGATCCACTCGATAGTTATATAATCGAGGCCGATGTCAATAATTTTCACGAGGTCAGCGTAAAGGGTCTAGATATCGTACGGCCTGGAATTTGACCTCTTCATGGGAATCCCCATTCCGTAACTCTGCGACTGGGAACCGTGGGTATGCGGTATATGTAAAAGATGGTAGGTTGTTGGCCAGTTTGCGAAATGCTAACGGGTCGAACGGTTCGCCAGCTCGATGAAAGACTCGTCGAGAGTAATAGGATACTTGCCATATAGGGACTTTTCTCTCTAGGCCCACCACTCCAGTTGTACCCAAGCATTCGTGCGACAGCTACAAGATATCGTAGGTAACAATTCAACTTTTCGAAACTGTGAGGTGCAAGCACTCTCGGCTTGTTTTTTTGCTCCATGATAATAACATAATTTACGGCGTTGAGCTGTAAGATACTGCGTTGCTTGTATCGACCCTCTCTCCTCCGCATGAACACCGTGCTCCTATTTCTCTGCTTGAAACCCCACAACAAATCGGCGCTGGCGATCGACTCCCAAGCTTCGCGTGTAAAGCCGTTGAGATCCGCTTGTATACTGATTTGTGCTGGACGTACCATAGGCAGGTCTCTTGAATAAGGCAAGAAATGTGGATACTACGCAGTGCCCAAAGAAAGAGCGTTCAATAAAGGGGAGGGGCGCGGAAATACCTTTCAAATTGGACCAGGGAGGTGACAGCGACGTACTGGCTGAAGATCAATACTTTCTCTTTCGCTGGCACCCCCCCCGGTATCTGGTCGAGTCCTGGTAGGACTTACGATATTATCGGCGATGAAGGGAGGAGCTTCAGGGTCATCGTGCTGCGACGGAGCAGCTCCGCGTCATATATCCAGTTTCTCAGGTCTCATGCTCATCTGCCTCTCCCAAGTATCGGGGGTCCGTCCCCAATCCACATTGGTGGAACCTATCTCTCAAGACATTGGTAAAAGCAAAAAATATGGACTTTGTTTACGCTTCTGATAACGTAGAAGACGAATCTATACCTTTTGCCATAAGCGATCGAAACTTTCCATGTATTCTTCGATACTGGGTCTTGGCGGCTAAGCAATGGTTGGATATCCCTTTAATTTGTTCTGAGAGAAATCTGCCAAGTGGTCGAAGATGGTGGTCGTGACAAGCTTGATACAGTTCGCTGCCGCCTCGCGAGGGTGTTGGAACCCTTCTGGAACGAAGAATTCTCGCTTTAGTATATCCCGCACGTCCTCCCTTGCGGCGAACCGCCCAGCAGAACTGTCAGAGGCTGGTAACAGCCATCGCCGCATTTAAGGTGCGTAGTGCTGAGACATTATGTTTGACGATGTATTTCCACGAAAAGGTAGGGTCAGACCGTCTCCCAATCGTCTTGACAATCTGGAGAAATTCTTTGAAATTTGCCGAGTCGTTGACCAAGCAATCCCCCCACCCTGTCCACAAGACTTACATCTTCCGGAACCTGGGTCCAGATACTGACCTACGATCTCCTGAATCCATGTGCGGTGATGATTCTTGCTGGCCCTTAATCCGCCTGGAAATCCTAGAATATGTATTCATTCGCAGGCCGAACCAGCTTTATATTTTGCCAGTTTCTCTTGCGGAAGACGTAGGCAACAAGTAAAGCGGCTACTGCATCCCGCCCTCCAAGACAGATAGCATCCTAGAGGAAGCTTTGTATCACCAAATGAACTCGCTTCTCCCCATGTTGGTCTGGTCTGGAGGACTACGGCAAGTGGCAAGAAGTAATGGAAAGTAGCGGCAGATACACAATCATAGGTGGTCACTGGATATCCAGGAGAGATGTATATCATATCTACAATCCGTCTTTCTGGCCAGTTAACTCGAGGATTTCGCGCGTGGCGAGCACGATCGTGGCACAGCCGCTGCACGCCTGGCATTGTGCTATCCTCAGACTGTTACTCGAAGTCCGCTCGATCCGATAGAATGATTGATGCAACATTGGAGCGACCTCCATTAGTTCCCTGACAAGGGGGCAGACCCAGCCTCCCTCGATGAATAGATGGATTTTGAGGCTGCCCAAAAGAATGCAGTGCAGATCGCGCCTTCATTGTTTCGTAGGTTGGTCCGAGATTATGGAGTCTTACGGAGACTTTTGCAGGGGTAGGAGTTTCGTGAGGCACTCAGGTTTTGGCGGATCGCGAGTGTATATGTACTTTCGTATCTCTCGTCCTCAAGTCACAGTTTTTGCAGGGGTGAAAATTACGAGTTCACGCAGGAGAGACAGAGGTGTAGTCCGTGGTAGCTTCACCCAACCACTGTGGTTGCGGAACCCGTGGTTCTGCTCGATCCAATCGTTGATTGGGTGAACTCGCTAAAAACAACACTGTTGTTTCGCGATTGAGATATGATTTGCGAGGCTGACTTCGGGGGGTATTAGGGTACTCGCAACCCTTTCCAGAGCTGCTTCTGCTTTGATAAGTGTTTTCGACACTGTCGTTTCTGGTGCGTTGGCGAGTCTCCCTTCCGCGATATTGGTTCTGATGTGGTTGACATACTTATTCCAGGTAGATTCCTTCTCCCTGCGCGCCTTGATCTGTTTGGCATGGGGGATTCCCATTGAGTACTGGTGGAGATAGTACACCTCCTCTGCCGGGATGATATAAGGTGTCGCGAGCTAAGAGAAAACACGTACTCTGTGTCGAGATTCAACATCTCATGACCCGCACGATTCGGATAGGGATGGTGCTATTTCGTGTGTTCAGACTTATGCCTCTTTGGAAAAGCTAAGAAGGCAACTTAGCCTTCTAATTACGTGTTCTTAATGCGGCCGCATACCGGGCAAAACTCCTTTGTATCTCGTTTGTCAGAGACAGCCACTCCGTCAACCTTGTTTCCGTAATGAACTCCAAGGAGAGCTGAAAATTGATCTTTGAAGTTGAAATAGAGACGAATGAAAGGTGACGATGATTGTTGCATCTTGGAAGACCGGAAAGGATGATGGTTTGTATCCTCGAACCAGGTATCGATCTTGCTTTGTATACTTGCGTGGATTTGAGCTATACCAAGGCATATGTAAGCTACCCGGATGAAATAGAAAGAAGTCCGAGGTCAATTGGCATAGATTCCTGATGGCATCTGGCTGCTCCACAATCCTTTAATTGGAGACACAAGCGGAAGCTTTCTTGCTGCATCGAAGAATTACGAAGCGGGAGATAGCTGATGCCTCGCAGAATCCCTTTATCTGGGGTATAATTTTCGTAAGTGCTATCAGGGCGTTGCCATTAAAACTCCGATCTGAGTTGGTCTTGTTCAAAAGCTCGCAGCAGATCACCGCGGCCAAGGCTCGCCGATATAGCCGCGCTTTGTCGGCGGAGTCCGGGCGAAACTTCTCTGAGTCACGTAAAGCTCTTGCCGTCAATCTCCAATACCAGGGTGGGCATGTCGGGGCTGGTGTCTGATGAAACGATGAGTTTTTGGTCTTTGGATTTCTACCATGGAATGGCATTACAAGACTACTAGCTTCACCATTCATTCTAGACTGCTAAAATATGAACGTGAGAATTTGGGATTCGTCAAAGAAGGTGGCTTGTGTCGAGAGTGCCAAGCCATCCACTCGTCGCCAAACCCGCTCCATCCTGTCAAGACCTCGCTCGAGAGTCGCTCAACATTCTCAGAGAAGATTATTGATCTCCGTACTAATTCCCTTAGACAGGGCAAGGATGTGAATCCATTGCCATGCCTCAGGCTCAGTAGATGCGCGAGAATTCAGGAAAGCCGAGATTGAGAGGCAAGTAACTCTTCGCTTCCGCGATGTCCATTGGTGATAGAGTCTTATATTTGAATTAAGTCCCTCGAGAAAATATTGCTGCACGTTTCAGGTCCTATGCTCAGATTGACTGAGTGTTGAGGTCGATAGTGTAATCCCTTGCGTCAAAGGCATTGCGGGTGTTTCAGCCAGCGGAGCTCAACACTTTAATCGCCAACCCGGAGAGACTTCCGCGCTTGGGCGACGTGCAGGGTGGGGGAGGTGGCAGGCCGAAGGAGCGGCTCCAATGGTTCGAGGGCGGTGAGGAGGCTCGTGGCAACGGCCTCGAGGACCGGCCGAGGAAGGGCGTCGAAGCCCTAGGGTAGCTCACCGGGTATGTGCTCCAGAATGTCCTCAGGTATCGCGGCGAGGCTGGCGGGGAGCGCGGCGACGGAGGGGGCCTCGGAGTGTCCGAGCACAGCGCTCAAGACCCGAACTTCAATTGCCTCTTCAGCGGCGAGTGAATCCAGGAGAAGGCGGGGATAGATGAGGCGGGCCTCCCACCGGGCCAACTGCACCGCTCTATCGATATCGTGCATAAGCCCGAGCCGGTCTGGACCAGAGGGTCCCGTGGTGAAGCGTCAGGAGGGTGAGGCGGAGTAGGATGGGCACGGGAGAGGATGGGCCGCTGCCACGGCGCCCCGAGCCCCCCCCACCGTCGCCGCGGTTTCGGCCAGGAGTTCTCGAGAGGGCACCATGAGTACGATCCCCCGTGTCAGTCACGCTATGGCAGCCATCGCGTAAGTCAGGCTCTTGCTCCCCGCCGTCGGCACGTAGAGGGCGGGGAAGAAGACGAAGGGGAGGATCGAGTGGAGTGCGGGGAGGAAGACGAGGGGTATTCAGAGCAGTATGAGGATGAGTTTGAGGATTACTTCAAGGTGACAGATGAGTCTATGTCTGAGTATAAGGATAAAAAGGAGAATTATGAGGAAGACGAGGATGAGTAAGTATTAGGAGGATGAGGACAATAAGAAGGAAGAGAGCAAGGAAAGCGATGGAGTACTATAACGGATACGGGAGTCAAATATCGATTCGTTTGCTCCGCATATCATTCAAACCCATTGCAACTTAGCATCTCTGCTATAATTCTTCGGCACCTTGTCCTCCCTTTCCCTTCATTGTAAGGAGCGGCTCCAGCTCCCGGTAAATGTTTTCTATGACCAAACGCATTCTGGGACTAGCATACTCTTTGCGCCGACGACGATGAAGCCTATGTCTGAGAGGGCAAGACCGATGAAGCCGCATGCCGGGTCCCGAAGCATCTGCCATTCCTACAGTTATCTGATGCTGCCTCTGCTGCTTTGAGCCCAGCTTGCTGAGGACCCCGTTTGTCAGCCTCGGACTTCAATTCGGCTCGTAAATCTTGGAAAGTCTGGCCCAAGCTGACACCAGAAGTCTATTGTGGGGGATCTGCAGTCCCTCCAGTCTGTGCGCTGCTTTGCTGCGAAGGCAGTGATGAGCCACCACAAGTCGTTGCACACACGTATATATTTATCAAGAGTGGAGAGTTAGGTATGCGTCGTCGACCATGAGATGTAGAGGTGTGAGAGATACTGAGAGCATGTGATGTGTAGAGAGGAAGAGACATGTAGGACAGAAGGAGATATGTGGAGGAGAGAAAGAGATGTGCAGGTCAGAGAAATAAATAGGCTGCCATGTCAGTGAAGTGCAATAGAAGCTGCTGCCGTGAACGTAGAGGAAAAGTGTGAATTGGTTGTCTGTGGAAAAAGAATGCAGTATTACAATGGCCGTGCGGTAGTCTGCCATTCATCGAACGTGTGAAAGCTGCAGATCTGCCAAAATTGTTAATACGGCAATGAATTGTAAGAGTCGCACATGGTGCAAGACACGGTGCAAGACAACGGCACCGGCGTGAAGAGTTGAAATGAATTTGAGTGATATGTATGTGCACCCAGCTCTGTGCTGGTCAGGTACCTTATTGATGTTTTGCGGTACTCCCTTTGCTCCTGAATGTGCTGACGGCCGGTATGTTGGCCTTGAATCTCTGCTCCTCCGTCCCGTACGCTCTGGGCGTCAGCTTGATTAGTGTATGTAGTGGTACCTCCATCCATGGGGATTGCTCCTGGGGTACGTTCATGTAATATGCGTAAATGCAGCGCAAAACCGCCTGATGTGTCACGATGATGATGTTCTCACTGCGTTCCAGCTCCATGATGATGGGTTCTAGTCGAATGACCACGTCACGGTATGACTCCCCGCCACGGTACCGATAATTGTACTTGTCGTCATCCCGAGCTTTGAAGTCTTCGGGGTATTGATCGGCGATCTCCTGATATGTCAGACCGTCACAGACTCCACTGTCAAGCTCGTCCAAGGCTTTCCACTCAAGCTTGTCATAGCCTTTGGTGGATGCGGCAAGAAATCGGGCAGTGGCGATGGTGCGTTTGAGAGTGGAGGTCCAGATGGTGAGCTTCCGATCGGCTTCGACTGAAGAGGCAACAAGCTCTGGTAGCTTCCGAGCGTAGAGCTCACCACGTTCGGACAGAAGAGCATCGCCTCCAATCCTGCCGTCGAGATTGAATTCCGATTCACCATGACGTGAAAGCCAGATGGAGCGGGGGCGGATGTGGAGGTTCATGAGGTAGTAGACAACGCGGGATTGGAGGTAGTCTTTGATCTGGTTGATGATGACTTGTGAACCCACGTCGATGAGCTTCACGTAGGTGAGGTCTTTCTCATCCTCATCGATTGTCTCATAGACATTCTCGTAGTTCTTGATGCGGTTCCGGAAATCGAGAGCTGCTGTTTCGGGATCCTGACCTTTGTAGTCGGGAGAGGTTGTCTTGACTTCGAGGATATTGGCCATGATGATTTCTTCATTGTCACATTTGGATTCGACGTAGATGGTGTGAATATCCTGCTGACGGCAACATTCGGCGACCCACCGCCGTCGGGCCTTGCTGGAATTGGTCGCATCCAAGACCGCGACGATGCCGTTTTCTTTCGCGAACCATTTGAGCATGTCTGACACGGCGGCCTCGGCAGCTGCCTGTCTCATCTTTTCCCCCTCTTTGTTGCCCTTGCTGAAGAAGTCTGCGGTGGGGGAGGGGGTGTCTGCTCGACGATAGCTCCCCACATTGAAGGTCTTTGCAGGGATTGACAACCAGGCCAGGTATCGGACGACTATGTGCAGGGGGATGCTGTCAGCTTTCAGCACGTGAACTCCTGCATGGATGCTGTTCTTCACACCTTTGCCGGCGATCAATGACTTGCCCCTCGCGGGCAATCCCACCATGACCACACATATCCTGGTATCTTCGACCTGCGGGACACCAATGCCATTAGTCTTGATGTGTGATAGGTCCACCGACATGGTGATAGTGGTGAGTGTGAATGAGTAGATCTGATGGTTGCAGCAGACTTGATTGATCGGCAAGCAATGCTGCAAGTAGAGACGCGAGGTATGACAGTGTCTGGCTCCTTCTCTTCATGACCAGTGGCTTGTACCCAAATTCCACATGTGAATCCTGCAGAGATTGCAAATACAAGGCACGTGAGTGGGCAACACTGGCAAAGACCAGCCCGACTTGTGAATGCAGAACCGGCGAATTCACGCGTGTGAAAGGCTCGGTATGTCCACTGCGAGAGTACCAATGAAGGCTTGAGAGGGTTCAATCTGGTTGAGCAGTCACTGCTGTCAAGCCTTTGTGCGTTGAGATTCTCGGCAGCTGTGCAGGAAACCTTGGACAAGTACTTGTCGTGTGCAGCAAGAATATGCATAAAAAAGCCCGAAGCGGAAATCGGCGGGTGATTTTCCGCAGGTCCGGCCGAAGGTGCCGCCACCAGCCGAGGGGCAAGAGGGGCAAGAGAGAATCATCGTGTCATTACAGCTGAGGACATTCCATTCGCATCCATTTCCTTGCTTCAGAAGAGTCATTCGTGACGATCCGAAGGACGCCTCCGCTTCGGACTGCCGGCATGTAGAAGTGAACAGAGCATCTTGAATGAAGAATAGATCTTGAATGGATGGAAGACATGGTTTTTGCAACGAAAATGGTGAATGGACAGCATCAGTTGTTAAAAAACTAAGCAGACAAGAGAAGGAAAGTTCAGAGCTTACACTGCCCATAGAAAAGATTGGTCTCGTCAAGGTCCTCCCCGATTCATTGATAGTCGGTCTCCTCTGGCGGGCCATAGTGGAAGTGGAATTAGGGCCGAATGCGACCATCTTGTCAGAGGGTCAAGGGAATGAATCCCCTCTTCTCAACTGTTCAACCAGCAAGGAGAAAGCAAAGGGGGACACGACGAGCTTATGTACAACATCTGCTTAGCCCTTGGAGGGTCTCTTGGATGCACAGCATCTCCTGAATAAGCCGGATTATCCACATCAGCGCGGTGACTGCTTATCACCCTGCGTCTCACCGGCAGCACTGGTGTGGGTCCACCCCACCCTCCCGCCGGAGAAGATATCAGCGGCCCCCAAGGCTCCCTCAGCCCCCACCGGTGCTGCAACTACGTGCGCAAGTGCTCGCGTCTGCATACATATGTTCCTACCCCTGAAGCCTATTGCGTTTGGCAGAAGTACATTGATGACCGCAATCCAGATCCGTCTACTCTGTCCGAATGAAGCCAAATATGGAGTACATCTTCCTCAATTTCCCAAGATGCCTGCATATCATACATCCTCTTTGGCCCCTGGTCTCGTAAATCGTATCGCAACATTCGTAGCTTCGTCCGTAGCGGTCGAAGACCTGCTCTCCTCCACTGGCTGTTCAGTTCTCATCATGTCACTTTTCCATCATCCTCCTCTGTTCCTTTTTTCCCCAACGCCTCCACCTCCCTCTCCTCCCCATCCCCATTCGCTACCTTTGGCACCCCCACCCCACCCCCTTCTTCCTCCCCCCTCCCCTCCCCCTCCCCTCTCTCCTCCTCTTCCATTTCATCCTCATCACTCCACCCCACATCCCCCCCCTCCCCCAATGTCACCGTCTCCTCCAAGACCCTCAAATCCCTCTCCAGCACCTCCGCCCAATTCTGTATATCCCCCAGCTCCCGCAACTTCTTCTCCGTACCCTCTGCCTCTTTTTTGAGCTTATTGCTTTCCTTCTCCAATGCCGTCGTCGATGCTTGCAGCGCGGCTTCCTGCTTCGCGAGCGATTTAGCGTTGGAGGAGATGTCGGTTGCGCGCTGTTGGAGGGGCTCGAGGTGGGAGTTGCCGATGGAGGAGAGGTGCGCCGTTAGAGCGGCGTGGGCTTGGGCTGTGAGGGCAGGGTCTGGTGGGGAAGTCTGCGCTGCGGCGGCGGTGGAGGTGGTGGTGTTGGTGGTGTTGGAGGAGGAGGTGGAGGGGGCGGGGGCCTTGGTGGTGGAGGACGGGGCTGAAGATGTTGGAGGGTGGGGAGAGCTGGTGGTGGTGGTGGTGGGAGGTGATGCGGAGGCCATGACTTTGAGCAGAATAGAGAAGATGGGAATCGGATTATTGACGATTTCAAAGCTGATCCCAGATGAGATGGCCACGAATTACCCGAGGTTTCCCCGTGTGAAGTTATCAAGGTTATCCAGGGCTGCGTTCAAATCCATTCCCATCATTCTTGAGTGCAATAATGGTAATTCCGCATGCCTGGCGGCTCTGGGTCAGGCTGGCCATGACCTCGTATCTGGTCTACCTCTCTCGTCGAATATCCCTCATGGCTTCTCCGCCACCAGCACACGGGTCTCGAATCATCGAATTGCGAGTCATCGACTAGCGAATCATCGACTGGCGGGTCATGGACTGGCGAGTCGTCGGCTAGCGAGTCGGATATGCAGCGCTCCCAGTCGCAGTCGACATCAAATTCGACCCCCTGAGCCGCACACTCCTGCTCTGCCCTCTGAACCTCTATCTCGAAGCCCCGGAGGCGGATCTGTTCCGATCGCAGCGTCAGTCTCATTAAGTCGGGCAGGATCTTCGCTCTCCGTAATGCTAAAATCTGTTGAAAATACAGGAAGATATCCGTTTGGGTCTCGAAATGCGAATCTGCAAAGACGAGATGCTGAATTGAAGGTGGAAAGTAATGTTGAATTTCGCTGACCGGGGAAAGGGTCGCGTCGTCGGTGAGGAAAACGCTCGTCTCGAGGTACAGTAACTTCCGGTGGATCCGCGGAAGCGCTTGACGGTCGATGTGGTTGTGCCACTTGCGCATGCGGATGGTCAGCCGCTCAAGGTCAAGGAGTCGGAGACGATCGAGCGGGAAGATCTCGTGAACAGCCCAGTGTTGAGGAACTATCGGGGCAACGAAGGTGAGGCTACGGAGCGACCGCGGCAGCCGGAGCAGGTGGTCGAGACCCTCGCCAAGGCAAGAGCGCGCGAGGACTAATTCGCGCAGGTTGGAGGTCCTGTGGGGGACCAGCGCAACAGTAGCGCTTCTGTTGTTTAGCATGGTGTCGAGGGACGTGATATGGAGTGATTCGATCGAAGGGAGTGCCAGGAAAGGGATGATTTGTTGCACGGTGAAGTGACCCACTACTAAGCAAGCTCCTTCAGGTACATCGAGAATGACTTTCTTCAGCGCTGGAAGAAGAGGTGGCTTCAACGCAGCTTGCCGGTTTTCAATCTCGTAGAATCGTTCAGAATTCGAGAGACGAGAGCGATTCACGTCGGCCCATGGGGCAAGTCTCGATTGCAAAACGGTGGTAAGCTGATAAGCTCCCCTGGCAGGACACCAGTGAAACGTTTCGAGATTTGGAAGATGCTCAAGTAACAAGCCCCCTCCTAGCTGTTCTTCACTTTTCTCTTCCCAACCGAGACAGCGCTCCCAGTATTCATCTTCGCTGAGGTTGAGGCGCTGGTATTCTGGGCGGCTGATGTTAAGGCTATCTAAGGCATCTACAAGGTGTTGTTCGTCGTCCCACCTCCAAGAATCCTGCAACTGCTGAACAAGGGAGAGGTGCTCAATATGAGCTGCAATCCTGGGTTCTTGCAGCACTGTTTTCACCAAGCGGATGAAGTCATGATAGACCTCCGAAGGCGCTGGCTCGCAAGCATCAAGTCCAGTGCTGATCTTTCTGTATTGTTTCTGTAGAATCCGGTGCTCCTTCAATATGCTGCTAGATGCTACGAGGATGTCTCGGCAGGTTAGAATAAACCGTTCCAAATCCTGAGGCCCCAGCTCTCTTGCGATGCACGTCAGTATCTCCGTGGGCAAGGACGTGAGACAAGTCGCAGCCATTCGTCCAGTCTTCGCCGTCAGCAAATGGCTCAGAATAGGGTCAACAATAATGACGATCAATGCTCGGCATTCGCGAATGGGCTCTTGTGCTAGATATGACGTTCAAGCTAAAGCCAGGGAAGACATGCAGTCGCTCTTATATCATGCCTGCCCCCAACTGCTGTGCGATTTTCGTCTCTGATGACAGAGAAGAGTCACCAAGGCTGTCAGCTGAATAAATGAGAAGGGAAGGGGCGCGTGTAGCACTAGCGCTTATTAAACGGAGTGTGAGGGTGACATATGCAGGCAAAAGGCACGGTTGCGTCCGCATACGAGTATGCATACGAGCATGAGCCACAAAGATCAGTGACGGGACTGATCGTATTAAGCCGGCCCCCATCGATGTACCTCTCATCAGATGACCTCGCAGAATTTCACGCAGACCTGGTGTTAGGACTTCGACGCACGACAGACGGGAAATTCAAATCCAAGCAAGACCAATCTATACCCTCAGAATGGCAAGCGTAGTACGGATGACCAATATGCATGATATTCTGAGGTTTCAATGAACGCGTCTTTCCTTACTATCTACGAATTTCCTCTCTCTCGAACCTTACTCCACAAGGAATCACTCCTAAACATATGACATACACATCGAAGAAGTCCACCGATTATTAGTTGGTGCAGTTTCATAGGGCCATATCCGCCCTGTGATTGATTATTCACCATCACAAGCCTACACCTCCTGCTGAATACGAAATATAAATCGAAAAGTGTCATTACGTCTTGAACCAGTCCTGGCCTACGCGGGGAATGATCCCATTCGATCAAGCGGCGCATCCGATTCCCTTGCCTGAGCAAGACATTTTTCTTCCAAGCCAAGTAAGCCAGCACCTCGGAACTTTGTGGTTTTGCAGAACTTTTGCGCCTGGTCCTATTCTGGGAGGCCATGTGACTGCCTTTCACTGCGCACTGCGAAAGGCTTGATGTCTTCACACGATCGTCGCAGATTGTGAAATGAACTTCAAAGGAGAGTCCACACATGCTGCTTTCACGGTAGCCGAGAGACCCAGGGCGTCCGTCTTCCCAGAGCGCAGTGGTCTTGTCTTGTACTGGCAAAGTATCATCGCAAATTGTGAAAGGAAAAGGTAGCATAGCCGTCACGACCAGTACATCTCCCGCTCTCCCCAGTGCAGCCGGAACATCGACCCATTTTCTTCTCAGATTGGCTAGCATTGCTAGCAGCTTGTTTTGCTATTGTACTGCAAGGGCACTTGCCCGCTGTGTTGCAAGGACGATTGGCAGCATACCTTGAATCCCCATTGCTGCCACCAGGAGCAGCATCCCCAGACGCACCCCTAGATCTGGCCTCAGACGCATTCCCAGATTGATCGTCCGTGTTCTTTCGTGCTTTGGCATCAATCTGCGCATGCGTCCATTTGAGGTATTCGCGGAATCGTCGTCAAACGTTTTATTTCTCGGCACTCCTCTTCTTGCCCTGTAAAAATTGGGCTGATATATATTTACTTATGTTGAGAATTCTGGTATGTGAATATCCATTTCCCTCGTCAAATTCTCAGAGTCAAACGAAGGCGCACGAAGGTCCATCGAGCAATTGCCGTGTGACTCTCCTCTATGTATCGTACGATCGGTTTGATCCTTGCATAGAGGTATCGCGAGTGCTATGATGCGAGTGCGATCGAGGTGTTCCCGAGGATGTTGTTGCGGGTGATATCCCGGTGCATCCATCCCTTGCGATGAAGAGCCTCCACGCCAGCGAGCAGTTGATACATGACAATACATCTCTTTTTCAAGATATCAGTGTCGTTGGCAGCATGTTCTCCGCTTTCGATCCACTCTCGAAATGGGATACCTTTCTCTTGAACAATGTAGATGTCGTTAGGACCTTGGCTCAAGATCTGGTTGCCGCCATTACTGTTCCGAACGTCGTAGACTCGGACTCGGACAATATCGAGATAATCGGCTATTTCACGCAAAGCCCTAACCTCCTCTTAAACAAGATAGATGTCGAGAGCGTTTGTCAGGTGTAACCGCTTTACCGCGCGGATCTCCCCGGTCTGTGGTTCGTATCCATGGAAAACAGTGCCAAATTTGCCATAACCAAACTGCTCTCGAAAAACAACCGACGGGAAGAGCGTCATATTCGACCAGTATTCTGATAGAAGACTGATTGGGGCTTCATGGGACGCTATTATAGAGCGGGCCGACTCGAAGCATCATTCGACAACTGTGGTCCGCCTCTTTGATTCGACTCTTCCCAAAAATGGCCAGCATTAGACAGCCGCTTGGCCTCCTTGCCTGTTCGTTCGATTGAGGAGTTGATATCATCGTCTACTTCGAACCAATCTGACGCTGCATTGATTCATGATCGGTCCCTTTTTGTATCCCGCTTTCATCTTTCTTTGCCTCCTTCGAACGAGCCCTCAGCTTCTCATCAGACTGATTCGACGCATGATGCTCTGCTGCCGCATCCTTTCCGATCATGCCTTGTAACGCTTTTTCGCTGCGTACCATGCATATTGCTGCTTCACGTTCAGTCATGGACTCTTAAGACTGCGAGGAGTTGGAACTTACGGTATCGTCGATTTTCAACACTGCAACACCGTTAGATGTATCTCAATACCGTTTGGCAGGGTACTGATACTTCTTTCGCATGTTTGCTTCTCGATCGGTACGAAGCGAATATATATTTACCTAACCTCTTCAGTCGGGAATTGTGGCAGACCTCGCCGAAAGTCATCTGGTATTCCTCCTCCTTGGTGAAACCCTGAATTGGTGTAGCCGTCAGCTGCTGCAGACCCGTTCCGTTACCACGAAGGCCTGTATTTCTTCGTCTTAGTGTTGTGGTATAGCGCCTGGTCCCAACCACCGTGACCATGATGTCCCCAGCTATGGCGCTTCCCGTGGACGATTAAGTCGTCGACCAACACTGCTCCCTGCTCGATCGCTATTCTACTGGTATCGCTCCAAAGTATCATACCGCCCGCATGAGCTGCCATGCTGATGAGCCTGGCTGCATGACTGGGAGCAGCTCGTCCCAATGTATTTAGCACCATTCTAGTACTTCCGCTCTGATTGGCCGGTGCCTGAGGAAGTAAGTCCAGGCTGACGTTCAAGGCTGACTCGGGGCCTCTGCTGGGATTCGACATTGCTGGAGGAGCGTGGCATGCGGGTGCTGGCGAGGCTTCCTGCTGATCCCAAGGACGCCAGCAGGTCCAGCATCTAGTGTCGAGTTCCAAGGATTCCGGCGCTCAGGAGATGCTTTCGAGCTATCTCTTGGGCGAGTGCTGCTCATTGTGGGTATTGTCGAGATGATTGATCCAGGACTGGATGGCAGGGTCGGCATGCTGGTATTGCATGCTGTGGGAGCTCAATGCATCGTATTCCCGCATCCTCGCTGCTATTTAGCTTGCGGCACGTAGCTCGTGAGCTCCGCTGAGAGTCAGGCGGTCAGGCCTGATGTCATCCTAACGGCGTTGGGCCCTGCGGACTTGATGACCGCTTGGTAATACGGCATTCAGAGCCCCGCACGGCATCGTCATAGCTGAAATCCGCATATCCAGCCGTGTCACGATACCCGGGATGTTGGCGCTCTTCGGCAGTGAGGCTTAGCCAATTAGAGTGGAAAGCGCTACCACATCCGGACGATCCACTGCGATGAGCTATCCACGATGTCGATCGAGCTTGCACTTGCTTGCGAGAGGCGCCAGAGGCATTGTCCAATGAGTCCATGGTTCCCTTCGTGATGGCACTTGCTATTGCAACCGCCACAGACCATGATATCCCATGTGCCAGCATCGTCGGTCGTTTCCTTGCCACTGCTGCAGTGGAAGGTGTCTCTTGGCTTGGCATGCCTGGCAGGCTGCTCATACTTGCGTCATAAAGGACGGGCAAACATGAGGGTGTTGCGTAATAGGTCTGAGGAGGCTGTGAAGCCGTGGTGAATTGTATCTTGGGTGTTGAGGCTCGGTAGGGCCCTCCAGCCATTGAAGGCACGGGAGGAGCAGCCAGCTCGTAGCCAGAGCTGTGAGAGTAACCTTGAGAAGGTTTGGAACATATGCAACCCATATTGGAAAGATCCAAAGAAAGGCGGAGAAGGTTTGGAAGAGAATTGCTTGTGGTAACTAAGTATGTTCCGTATCATGCGACTAAAGAGACATGATTTGCGGGTGCTGCAGGAAGAGAGAAGCAGTCCCCCGTGCTCTGTTATATATTTAATGGTAGAGTAGTACAGTCATAAAACATTCAAGTCAGAAATAGATACAATAAGAAAAAAGAACGAGAAACGGAATGAAAAAAATTGAATGCGATCGAAGGAATTGAAAAATGAATGAGTGTGTGTGATGTGTAAGAAGGAATGAGGATATGGACAGAGAAGAGGGTTTTTATATACAAACAGCCAGCACCTGGACGGAAGGATATCCATCCGAGGACTTATGGCATCATTGCTCTTTTGAAACATGATTCTGCCTGGTGATGCAACATGGACGCTGCTTTCTGCAGGATTCGGAGGTGGATCGCGTTGTACAAGCAAAATGAATGGCTCAGGGAGCTCCACTTACCGCCGGGCAACTTCACTTCACTGATCACACGTCATAGAAGTAAGATGGTGAGACGTGGCGATGTCAAAAGGCAAGATCACGCGAGGAGAGTGATGGGACCGAGCGTGATAAGCATGTCCTGAATGGTGGGCGATGCTGTCACTACCAAGCCGTTGCAGACGAATGTACAGGTATGACGCGTTGTCCAGGAGACCCAACGGCGGGTTAGCTGCTCCTTCGCCAAACAAAGCTGTACGACTTTAAGGTCATTCAAAAACTTGTTTCATGTTGCATTTCTAAGGCAAACGTGATACCACTCCCGTATCAAGGCGTTGTGGTCCCGTCTCCCTCGGCCATGCCCATCAACCCACCAGCCAAACCCTTCATCCTCCTAGCCATCAGGTCTGTTTCGCTGCCGAGACTTACCAGACTCTTATTGCGTGCTTCTTCTCTTCCTGCATGACGAACCCTCTTACCTCTTCCTCTTCTTGACCCTATCATGGAATTCTCCGCATCCTTGGACGTACTCATCATGAGGGGGTTATCTTCATCACCAGAGCTCTCCGTTGGCACACGATGATGATGTCGCTCGGATTGTCTCGCTCCTGTACTACGAGCAGACTCCGGTTGATGTGATGTAGCAGAAGTAGGGGTCCGAGAGGTTGCCAGCTCCAACTCACAGGCATCGAAAATGTCCTCCATCCAGCGGCAACAACGATGGAGGTGTCTCCACGCTTCGGGGAAGATGGACACGAACTGTAAGAAGCCATGCGATATGCCTGGAATGAGTGTCACTTCGACGTGATCCTTCTCGTCAAACTCGTCCCGAGAAGGCAAGAGGCCCAGCTCCTTGCGCTGAACAAAGTCGTTATGTTTGGCTTGGCGGATGCGACCGGCGAAGATAACAGTATCGTCGACAAGAGGGTCTCGTTCGCCCGTCATGAAAAATGTCTTGGGAAATCGAGCGAGTAGCGGCTCGGGTGCAAGGAGCGGGGACAAAAGATAGTCGGTGCTGAAGTCTGGGCGATTATGTGGGCCAACGTAAAGGATGACCATGGCGCGCATCATTTCTGGGGTCAGAACACGGTCGTTGAAGTAGGAGATCATGGAGGACATGGCGAGGCGGGTTTTGAGAACCTTGGGCTTCGGGGTAGAAGGATGCCCATTGGCAGTAGTGGCAGCTATCAAACCCTCTTTGGCAGTGGGTGGGGAGAGTGGGGGATCAGTCTGGATGTTTGCAACCTTGCTGTCGTCTTCGTCCTCCAAAAGCTCGTCCTCGGATGCGTGAGGGGTTTGGGCCAGTTTGTGATAATCTTCGCTCTTCCTGCGCATGACATTCCGATTGGTCTTCCGGGTCCGCTGATCCTGTATCAAGGCCATTTGATCATCGCTCATCCAGCTTCCAATATTCATGTCCAGATTTGGGTAGATCAAGATCAGTCCTTCGGGTACGGGCAGATATTCGCGGGATGCCTGCCACGTTTGGCCATCGTTACCTGCTGCTTGCAAGATCATTAACATCACCCCAGTCGCGAAATTGCCCCCTGCGCTGTCTCCGGTGAAAATGACTTTTGGCATGGCAGTGCCAGCGAGTCCGATGCAACGACCTTTGGTGGCGACCAAGGTATGATAGACATCGTAACATTCATTCAAAGCGTAAGGGTATGGATACTCCGGTGCCTTCTTGTAGTCCAGACTCAACACGGGCAATCCCGTCTTCCCAGCCCAGGTCAGTAATTTATCTTCATGATGTCGCGGACTCATGGCGACGAAGCCACCCCCAGGCATATCCAGCACCATTTTGTTGTGCCGAGTCAACTCTGACAGGGGTCCATCAAAATACAACCAGGCATCTACCGGCTCTTTATATGTACTATCTTTCGGTCTTGGTATCCGTATCGCCCTTGGCCCATAGCGTGACAATCGCGGCCGCAGCAGCTTGCCCAAAGCATGCAGATATGGTGTCGTGGTCTTGTTCCATGATACTCTCAGATGTTCGACCGTGAGCATGCCTCTCACCTTCCGGACCTTCTCATCTGCTTGCTCGGCCGCTATCAAGTAGTGGCAGGTGAAGACCATGGATGCAATGTCCCGTAGCCATTTCCGTCTGATCTTCATCGCGGTCCAAAACCCCGCATCGAGCGCCGTGGTGATCCATGTGGCACGGAAATAGCCACGATTGTAGAGGTTGGCGAGCGGTTCAGGAGACTCGAGGGAGAGAATTTTGGCAAAGTTCCGGCATATATAGAGGTAGAGAAGGGTGATGACGATGGTTTGCCACGGAGTGAGGTGTGGTTTCAACAGGAGCGAAAGGCGGCGAAGGAGGGGAGGGCCGTCTTTGTTGCCGCTGGATCACAGAGTCAATTACCGCAATGAGTGAGTGGACAGAGGAATGTAGCACTGTCGTACCGGAGTAAATAGACAGACCAGAAGGATACAACGGCAAAGACCTGGATCTTCCGGAACTTGACCGATGGGCGGCCTAGAATGTGATCTATCATGGTCTCGGCGACTCATCTACCTGCTAAATCGCTTCTGCAAGTGGAGGAGACGCCGTCGGAAGTCAGTCAGCCGTGATCGAGGGAGTCCATAAGTTCAACACTGCATCTCCAGTCTAGGAGAGAGTATGGATGATGCTGATGTAGGATTGGCATAAGCAGGATCCGCTCTGGAGTCAATCAGCTGAGGTATCCATTTGGATTTGAACCACTGGAAACAATGACATTCCTGCTTCAGCCACTGCTGGCCGACCCTCGGACAATCAGCCGCTCATTCCTGCCGAGGTCGTCGGAAGCAAGGATATCCCGGCTCCGGGCATCAAACATCATCCGCCTCGATCGTGATCTTGTTGATGAGCAGATTTATTCAACGCCGGCTTTGAGGCACAAAAGTCAGCTCATGCATTGCAAATGTTGCATCCTTGAAAGACAGATAGTAGTGCTTGACGGGTGGGAAAACTGCCTGAGAATTTACGTCGGAAGAAACGCACCTGGTGATCATGTTGTGTGAGAAAGAAGATCGATGGTGCAAGATTCAAGTGGAGGAACTGCATGTGACGGGGAGAATCAACCAAAATGACTGACCTAAGCGAGGGCAGCGTTGTGCAGAATTGTTCTCAAACAGTCAGCGATGCTTGAGGTTCTTTTTCACGAGCTCTCCGGCTACCGACTCACAAATGGACTATCAGACATCCTATTTGTGGGCCGGCCCGGGATTTGTGTATCAGTCGCAATATAACATGATGCTGGAGGCACTGAGCCGATTCATGGGACATTGATTGGTCACAGATGGCGACCACTTTGATACACCACTTTCTGATTGGTCAGATCAATCAACGACACTTCTCTGTTCTGAAATTAAATCATGAAATATTCACTAGTCAATGACACTAGTCAGAGGCCATCTTTCGTTTGCTATCTCTTGAAGTTTTATGCAAGCACCCTGGGTCCATCTTATTCGCATGTTCTATTTCGAGATCTCTTCTTTGCACCAGATACCTCTAACGTCCTATACTTCATTCGAGGGACATACGCAGCCTCACACGGAGCGTAATCCACAACACGTTCTGAAATGGAGGCCGAAGCTTTGCCAGACGCTTTTGATGTTTACGTACATTGCCGTACGATTTTCAGCGGGCAAGCAGCGCAGATCCGAAAATTGGCAAAAGTGACCCAACTACTCATACTGAATGAGCAGTATCTTACTGATTTGACCATCGATTTTACCGTCTCAGCAATTGCGTCAGTGGCAACGCCGTTGCTCAAGAGCGGAATCTTTGAGTCGCAGCATCTTGCAAACCAACGTTTCCCCGAACTTCTAACATCCTCATCCGTTTCCTACGAAACGGAATATTCGGAATCCGAGGTGGAAGCCGCAGAAATCGCAGGCCACAAAGACGACAACAAAGGAGGAAAGAAGAAGTCGAACGACGATAGGCAAGACACGGCCCCGGAAAGCGACAATGGAGACAGAAAGAGGAATCCGACTGACAAGGCGCATGACGTCTTGGAAGGCTGCAAAGGTGGAAATCCTAGTGCCGCTGATCAAATGTATGCATTTCAGCGCCTCCGGTTGGAGGATCGGCAAAAGGCTAATTCCTTTCTAGTTTTCAACAACATGCCATTTCTGAGCTGGAGCTTATCTACCTGCCATTCAAAACGCAGCATTCTCTGTTGACTACGATTCAACGTATGCTCGAGGATTGCTGTTTCCACTTTGGGCATCATTGGGTCCCGGATCTGATGAAGAGCAAGGGCTGGCTGGAAGTGGAATCCCTAGAGTTGACGCAGTGGACTCAATGGTTTCCAAAGGCCAAGGAATGGTCACTAGCGGCAACTCTGAAATCACCCGATAGCAGAAGCGTCACGGAGATCCTATCCGCCGTCGGTGCGATCCGCCATGCAGCCGTCCATCGGGTTCGAACAAGTGCCGAAGAGATACTTGATATGCTTGGCGCTGCAGAGACTTTGGCTTACATGTTGAATGATGAGCCCAAAGTGATGGAACTACGGCATCTCAAGACCGTAGTCAATGGGAGTATTAAAGAGATTGAGGGGAAGCAGACACTCACGAGGCGCGAACTCATGGAGCGACTCGAGAACATTGCTCGTAGCAGGGCAGAACTGGACAAGCTGGAGAAAGCATGCGTCGAGGGTTTTAGAGCGACGAATGAAAAGCTTCGCACCGATGCTGGCCTTAAAATCGAAGCACATCTCAACAAACCTCAGAACGGTTCGAAGTCCTCCGACGAAGCCGAGGAAGTGGAAGACTCCGATGGACGGGGGAGCTTGCACGCGCCCAATACAGAATCAGAGGATGGTGTCATGCTAAGCTCCTTTACTGCCTCCCTTCAGTAACATTGTGCTCTTCTCAAGCCTTTGCTGCTCTAGACGAATGGCGATGCGTAACTCCTTCGTCTCACCCTCATCCTTCCTACTACTTCAATTGAAGTGTTCGACTTCTAGACCCCCTACCATCACTTTCGTTGTTACAACTACTCATCATCTAGTAGTCTCAGCACCGCAAAATTCTCTCGAGAGCCTTATCTCTTCGATCATCCACGCCAAGTCCTCGCGGTGCTTCGGCGAACAACTCATCGGAATTCTCCAGCAAATCAATGTGGGCGTGATCCACACAAGATTCATGATGCCCGGTGGTCGACCCCAATGGCAAAAGGGTGTCTGATGCTGACTGTGGTTTTGGCGCTGAAGAGTCGACCTGTCCGGTTTTCAAGTATCAGTATGTGTCGACAAGACGTTGCCGAATATGTGTGCTTACATCAGCGTTTGATTCGGAGGCATTCGTAGGTTTCTCATTCGGCATGGTTGTGGTCGACTTCGCTGCAGGGGTCGGGTCACCAAGAACCTGGTTGCTTTCTGTTGCAATCTATGCCTTGTCACGCGACCGAAAACCTGCTTTGGCGTAGAGATCTGAGGTGAAGGTGAGATTGGTACATGACATGTTACAATCATCCCATATCCGCAAAGCCGGAATCTCCCCAATATCGTGAGATCAAGCCTCATTTTCTCTCATCAAGATGGAGCAGCAGCCTCCTCAAGAGTAGGCGTGGCTACACTCGCGTCAGACCCGCCGATCTTACTGTACGCATGTGTTTGGTCATCTACTACCACCATTCACCATCCCTGTCATTACTCATCGTTGTTCTCTCTTGGTAGCTGAATTCTCCTTGTCGAGCAATAGCAATGGCGTACTCATTCGACCTGCAGTCACGAATTCCAAAATCCCTAACCCGGACAGGGTACGCCGATGTGTAAGAGATCGGCGTAAGGGAAGGAGATACATTCCTCAACCTTCAAACCCCCTTCCACACATGATCCCTCTCACCTTCCCACCGCTCCCACCTCTCTAATTAAATAGACGACCAAGTTATCTCCCAGCCCGCCGTGAATGCCCCGAAACATCCCTTACCGCGGAGCGAAGATGTCCTCAACCGCTGCGCCCTAGCACCCCCGCCGCCGCCGCCGTCCCCATCGTTCTCTCCTCCTCCCCACTCTTCCTCCCCATTTCCCACCCATCTCTCCCGCGGGGCGGAACACCTTGTTCTTAAGCTGCAACGCCGCACAAATTCGCCAAGCCGCCCCGAGCTCGCCTCACCGACCACCTACACCACCTACAGCAATCTAGATTCATGCCAGACCCCCCTGATAAGCCACCATCAACCCACCCCATTACCTTTCCGTCAACTTGATCTTGATCGAATCCTTCACCTTTGAGACATAGGTGCGACGTTCCTCGCCTTCCCATCCACCATCCGCCGCAAAACTAGCCACATCAGAAAGACCATCGCCATCGCCCATCGCCATATTCACACCCATCCTCCCCACCCCACCCCTTCTTGAACACGCTGACTCCCCCCCCCCCAAAAAAACATCATAGTGCCTAATCATCACGCTACACCCCCCCTCTGACCTCGAACCCATCCCCACCACACTACCATCCCCCCCCTCACATTTCAGACCCCGTCAAAAATAATACCCTTCCCCCCCTGCGCCATCACACTGTGGTAGTCCCTGAAAGTTTCACGCACGGTGAGGTGAGGGTATTAGGCAAGGAAGGAATGGTGGGGCAATACGAGGAACGCTGGGAGGGGGGGGGGTAAGTTGAAAGAGCGACGGGAAGGGGGATGGATGGATGCAGCGCTTCTTGTTCTGGGCGAGGGGGGATGTTTGGGATGGGGGGAGGATGGTGGGGGTTTTGAGGGGGAGAGAGCGTGAGGGGGAATGGGCGTGCAAAGAGGGGGGTTTTATGGTCTCGTTGGGGAGGCTTTTGAGGAGAGCATGGACGAGAGAAAGAAAAAGGAAGGGGGGAGAGATCGGAGTAGGGAGATGGGTATCGCATCATGGAATTCTGCTCGCTCGCTCGCTCGCTCGCTCACATTGGATACCGCTTCGTTGAGCCCCTGCTTCCCAGGCGCCGCGCTGCAAATGACAGAACCAAAGACCCCCACCACGGTCTTATTCTCCACCACCATACCAATTCTTCCGCATCTTCACAGCCGACTCTCCACTGCTCTCCCCTCCCCCTCCCCCCTCTCAACACCCCTCGCACCCATCTTCCCGCCCACAAACCCCCTCCGATTCCTCCCCACCCTCCCTCGTCCCAACCAATTCAACTTCAAACTCCGCCCCAGATCCTCCATCTTACTTTGTGCCTCATCGCCGGATTGGGTACTCGCCAGCACGCTCACGCACTGCAGCATACGCGCCACCGTCTCGGTAACCTGAGCGGAATCCGGGACAGTGGAGCCGGTGATGGTGCCTTGCGTGGTGGCGGTGACGGAGCGGATGGCGGGGGGTCGCGATGCGGAAGATGGTGGGGTAAAGGTGGACGTGGGGGTGAAGGATGGGAGAGGCGGTGCGGGTTCGTTTGACGCGGCCGAGAGGTTGGAAAGGTTGCTGTTGCCCCTGGAGCGGCTGGCGTTGGAGGCGTCGTACAAGGTGGAGGATTGGGAGTTGTAGCTCGCGTTGACGGGGTCTAGGCTCCCTGACGTGCCGGGCCGGTTGGAGTCGTGGGTGTTGGTGGGGGAGCGACCGGTCAGGGCGTCAAAGGCTTCGGAGACGGGGGAGTGGGAGGCGTTGATGCTGTCGAGGGAGAGGCGGGAGAAGGTTGTTTTGAGGGCGTCATAGCGGGGGAGGATGATGGTGTCACGGTAGGAGAGGAGGATGATACGGCGGACGTCGAATTCGTTGCCGAAGGCCACGTCTTCCGGCGGAGCAGTGTTGGTGGTGGTTGTGGAGGAGGAAGAATCAGCAGAGGGACGGGTGGGTGAAGGAGGTTTGGCGCCCCAGAATTCCGCGGCTTCGGCAGGCGACAGGAGGGAGCCGTGGCCTTTGAATTCGAGGTCGAGGGGTAGGAAGACGGATTGTAGGTAAGGCAGGGTGGTGCCGAATACGAAGAGCCAGAGATCCACAAGATGAGGGACGATGCGTTGGTCGAGGATGCCGCGGAGCGTCTGATCGAGGGAAGAAAAGCCTGTCGAAAGGAGGGATCGCAGGTCTTCGATTATGGCTGTAGGATTGCGCATACGAATGCAGCGTTGGATATGAATGGTGACAAGGCGGTTGAGATCTTCGACGGGGATACGAAGTTCTTCACCCTCGAAGATGATGAGCAGTTTGGCGCGCAAGAAGTCCCACACATCTTCCGGACGCATGTTGTTCAGACCAAAGCCTTGAAGGGCATTACCGGTGGGAAAGTCGGAGTGAGAAGAAGCTGGGCCGAAGAGCGAGGGCGCAGGAGTGGCGCGACCATTGTTGCCCAGGTTGAGATGATCAATATCGGTGATCTTGGGAGCAAAGGGAAGGGTCTTCTCTTCCTTCCTCTTCTCCCGCACGGCGCGACCAGCATGTCGAAGATCAAGGCCTGTGAAGGAGGTGGTGGCGGGAGATGCAGGAGCTGGCTGGAAGTTGTATAGAGGCGAAGGTGCTGAAGGATCCAAGGGACGGGAGTTACTAGAGGCAGAAGACAGGGGTAAAGTGTGGTCATCTGCGATGCGGTCCTTGAGCTTGTTCTTTTGGCGGGAGAGGAAGTGATGCTTATGTGCCCTCTCCTTTTCATCCCCACGCTCGCGTCCTGCTGGCACGAGGGTGGAAGTGGAAGCATTGGTGTTCATGGAGTAGATGGAAATGGAAGATTGACCAGATGTCATTGAGTCTGCCAGGCTCGTCATAGACGGATTGACCAGCTTCCCCAATGCTCCCCCAGCTCCGATCTTATTAGGCGATGGCAATGGCTTGTCCTTGTCTGCCTCCTTCTTATCCTTGGGCTTGGAGAACAGCTTCATCTTGGATCGTTCGGATTTGAGCTTGTGCTCCTTCTCCACAGGCGGTGGGGGCATCTCCATGGTCGAGAGGCTAGGACTGAGTTTGGGATAGGCAGCGCTCGCCGCCGTAGCAGCAGCAGCCATGTTTCCTCCCAGCTGTCCATTGTAGTGCGACCTGCCGCCCGGTGTCTGCGGTCCACTCGGTCGTCTCCCAGTATTGACATCTGAGTGAGCCGTCTGTATAGGTGGAGGCTTTCTTCTGCCCGTGATGGTACCTGGAGGGCTATCCTTGGGAGAGGGGATGGTGATTGAACGCTGCCTGCCATGGTTGCCATGATGCATCGCAGCTTGAGCAGCAATCTGGCTGGCAGTCAAGTTGGCCATGACGTCTTTTTCCGAGATGGCGGTGTTGGCAGAGGGGAGACTGGGCTCGAAGAAGCCTTGCGAATGCTGCCGTCGGTGGGTTGACGCTCCCTTGATCTCTCCACCAGAGAGACGAGCCTGCGATTGGTGTTGTTCCGATGAGTACTGGCGAGGAAATGCCGGTCGAGAGAAGTTATTGACAGAGGTAGTACTATTACTAGCGGTAGAGTTGGGATAGATTGGGGAGCGGGTGTTGTATGCTTGGGGACGGGGAGAGGACTGTTCCCGGGATTGAGGGCGCGTGGCTTGCGATGAGCTTGAATCGTCGTCTTCGGAGGGTTCCCCAGTCTGTCCCTGGAAGAGACCGGGAGAGGAAGGTGGCCGTGACGAGAAGGCGCCAGGGCGTCGGAAACCGTTCGTGGAGGAATTCATCATTACTGTTGGTTTTTATGGAGAGACTGGGTCGGATGTGTCACGATTTCATCATCAAGGAGTGATGATGATACTACCCATCTCAGAGGGCAATGGCAGCTGCTCTTTCCAAAACATCAGATTATGCTAGGTATTGTTTGCGATCAATGTACGAGTAACATTGATGAAGTCTCTCGTTGGTCGACGTCAATCACAGCTTCCCCGCTAAGTAGAACTAGTTCTATTCTAGTCCCAAAACCATCTATCAACCTTCATCAAATCACTCATACCCCTTCGCAGTCCGACCTTATGGCACCGGAATCCTCAACACCCGAGTTCAAACCCCCATCAACCCTCACAGCCACCTACACCTCCCCCACCTCCACCAAGGCGTTCACCCACACCCTCCCCACCTCCGCAACCTCCTCCGCAGCTTCAACCGAGGAGAAGACGCGATACCTATCCGCGCTCCGCAAATCGGTGGTGCAGTTACAGGGCGAAATCAATGAGTTCCTGACTGAGAAGATGGAGGCGGATAAAAGGGTTGCGGGCGAGAAAGGCGAGGGTGCTGCTACAGTGGATGAGAAGGAGGAGGAGAATTACGGGGACGAGGTTGGGGAGCATCTGGAGGGAGGGCCGGCGTGAGCAACGTGGAGGAGCAAGAAAGATACAGGAATATGTGGTATCATTGATGGCTTGGAGGTCATCTTCTCATTGCTTCGTGCGAATGGGTATACGGCATCTCTCGAATCACTCTCACACAGGGACGGCGCTTGCTTATACTGGACAATCCTTGCAACATCTCCAGGGCCGGTGGGCTTGGAGAACAATCAGGCTGTCGAACACCCGTAATGCACCACTTGGTTACTAGACACCAGTCCCTGTCAGCAAGCAACTCTTCTCCACCAAAGCCATCATCTTGAGCAAGGGTAGGGAACAACGTACCTCGGCATCACCTTCACCGCACTCCCTCCGAATCTCTTATGGCAGACCCCACACACCCTGTCCTCCGTGATCACCACCCTTCGATTCCGGCCTCCTTTGCCATCACCATTCCCCAACCTCAGCTTCGCCTCTTCGCCGAAAGCCAACGTACTCCGCAGCCCCGCCACCGCTTTACTCTCATTTCCGACCGTTTTGGAACTGCGGATCTGCCCCCGGAAGTACGCCTCCAATTCTTTGATGGGCAGCACTTCCGGGATAAGGTCGAGCGTCGATGAAGCCGGCATACGCGCTCCGTGTTTCGCCAACACATTCAGCGCCGGACCCCATTGGGGTTTATGCGGCGGCGGTGGAGAGAGATAAAGGGAGAGGAGACTATGATAGATTGACGGCGGGGCGTCGGGAGATGAGGGGTCAGCTGTGACGGACGAGGAGCGACGACGACGATCCTCAGCTGACGATGGCGATGGCGATTTGGCGGAGAGGGAAGACGACGCGGTTTCGGCGAGATAGATGGAATTGCAGTACTCTTCAGCTTTCTCGGGATCCTGCAACTTGAAGACATAGATGTCCAGAGCTTGCTTATGCTGGCCCATGTTGCTCAGAACGATGGCCCGGGCTTCGTAGATGTACGCATCTTCGGCTATCAGTTGGCCGAGGATTTTGTAGGCTTGGTAATTTTTGCTGGTGCGGAGGAAGGAGAGCGTTTTGTCAGCCCAGGAGGTGCGGGCTGATGGATCAGGGAATTTGTTGTCTTTCAAGCCTTGTATATAGACGTCGACGAGCCGTTGATGGAAGCTCGGGGTGGTGTCATTGAGTTCGTGGATGATGTGCTCCAGGTAGCGGACTGCTAGTGAATAGTCGATGCCGGTGAGATAGTCGAGCACTCGCTGACGATCAAGCGTCTCCGCATTTTCGGTATCGCCCAGAAAGACCTCCATTGCCAGGTCCGGGTCCTTTTGGAGAGGCCATCTGGAGTATTGTAGGATGAGATCGATCAAATCCGGTGGAAGATTTTGCAGATATGCGACAGTCCGCTGAGGTCCAGCCAGCTGAGGTGCTGCTTCACTTGGCTTGTCTTTGCCAAAACGTTCCAGCAGCTCAAGGGCCTCGCGATGCAACTTCTTACCATAGAAGAAGTCAATCAGATCGTTGTATCGTCCGGCTTCGATCAGCTTCTCGTTGACCACATCGGGATCGCAGAAATTGTCGATGCGAAAGAGTGGACCTGCAAACGAAGGGCTGACGGACATGTATGCACGAAAAAGGGTGGTGTCGACCATCCTGGCGATCTTCAAGAGCGCTTCTTGGTCCTGGGACGGGTCAAAGGTCTTTTCGCCTATGAGAGAAGCAAGATCCGATGCCGGCACTTCTTCCACACCATCGGATTTGAGCGATCCGTCTGTGTTCAAGACTCTCTTCGTCTTGGTCCTAGCGGAAACGAGGAATCCGCGAAGTTCCTCTGTCGCCAGCTTGAGATCCTTGCCCTCTAAAGGTGTTCATAAGTATGCAGGTGAATCATTAGTGACCAGCAACGACTCACCTAACGTCGGTCGACCATCTTCTTTGCTTTCCGACCCAGCCGTACCTTTCCGTGGCGTCTTTGGGGGACTTTTTGCCATCTCTTCAGACGACAGAGTATCGGACTTGTCTCTGCGATGGCCAGCGCTGGAAGTATCTTTAGATCCATGTGGACCTTGATTCTCGGCCTTTGGATCTTTGTAGGCCCCCGAGATCTGTCCGGCGATTGATGGAGGATAGAGGCTAATGACCCTTTCAGGCGGAGCACTGACTTCGATGAACAGATCGAATGCGTCTCGATACTTCTTTTGGTCAAACAAGATTTGGGCTTTTTGGGTCTTGATCTCTCGCATGCGGCCATCCTTGTCTTGGAGTAAAGCATGCTCAAGCATTCCAGTCAAGCTAATGGCCTCATCCAATCTACCTTGCTCTACGAGTTGGTTGATCTGAGCATCATAGTCTTGGGCTTGCATCCGCCAGATGACACGGTCACTGATGGTCAGAAAACCCTTGCTGGCATGGGCCAAACTAGTGTTCGTCTGAGGGATATGGACCTGGTTCGCGGAGGGAAGGTCGATCTTCTGGTATTGCGTCAAAGTCTCTGGGTTTCGAACCTCCATGGTGCCCTTGGCAGACTGTAGCGCAATGAGATAGGGATACGAATAGCCGACAGCCTCCGGTGCTACGGCCCAGGGGATCTGTCTTCGACCGAGAGCATTTCCTTCCAGGTCGACAAAGTGGGTATTGATGTCCTTGGCCAATAGCATCTCCACAGTACCAAGTTTGGTCGCTAGAGGCTTTGGAGCACTTAGACCTAGATAGCCCATACCAGCAACACCGGAAGCACCAAATCGGCCACCATCTTGACCCGGTGCCCCACCAATACTGCCAGGGCCCACGATATCTGTGACGGCAGAAGTCTCAATGTTGACAAGGACATAGCTTGTATTCAGCCCCGCAAACAGCTTGATAGACGTCACCCAGGTCAGGCTCCTAATACCCGTCACGAGTGTCATCTCTTGGACGTCGGATTCAAGCTCCCCATCATGCCAAGTCCAGATCAGCAAACGTCGCTTGACGGCTACGGCGAGGCGGGTAACGATTGCTTTCACAGAGGTGGCAGAGTCTTCGACGACGTCTGATATCACAGCAATGACACTTGCGCCTTTCGTCTTCGCCAGAGTCTCTTGCAGCTCATAGCTCTGTAGGTCATGAAGGTGGACGTAGCCATTGGATAGAGAGAGCAGGGTGTTCGCCTCTTTGACTAGAGCTAGTTGCTCAATCCTGCTCTTTGAGAACTTCTCTTGCTCGCGTAGGAGGTCCACCGGTTTGACGCCAGACTGTGAAGTAGGTCTGGGGTCTTCTAAACCTTCTGCACCCTCCTCGTCCTGAGTGAAGGCTTCTTCATTGACCCTGTAGATTCGGAGACTGCCAGTGCTGAGGCCAACGAGAAGACGATCACCTGGGAGCTTGATCGTCAGTATTCTACTCAAAGAGCGAGGTCATGATATTGGGTTTCTTCACACACCATAGGCAAGAACCGACTCGATTCTGGACTTGTCTCTCGACCTCAGCTCGATCAGAGGCTGGGCTTGAAAGGCAGACAGCATGGCCATAACCCCCGACCAGCCTCATCATTCACCCCTGAGTCCGATGAATATGTTGACAGATATTTGGAGCCAGTACACCAGTCAATCCACTTGTGCGGATATCTTTGAAATTGAAGAAAGCGGATCAACGCATGGCGTTACTTCGGGCTAGGATGGAAGAGCCCCGGTAGGGCCCCCACATCGAATGCGTGAAGTGGGGGAGAGCGCCGCTAAAGTGGCCTGGGGTTCCCACGTGGCTCTGGCAGACTTCCGGGCCTTAGCCGCCTATGACGAATGACGAACATCAGCGACCGGTGCCCGGTGGACCCTCGACTAATGCGATCTCGGAGTATCATGTTTGACTCATTCAGAAACCGTCCAATTCGTCTTCAAGAATTGCCGCAGTCTCTGTTTCATCTTACGATGCAAGTCCTGATTGTATAAGCCGCGATTGCGAGGCTACTTTGGTGAGATATATCATTCGGTCTGCCCTCGCCTGAAAAGTACTATGCCTGCACGAGCAGAGGTCTCCTATTTTGGAGCAGGGGTATGGGTCCTACAATCTTCATCCTCTGAAAAATCTCCACTGACACTGAGACTCCTTCCAGCCTGCGCCACTGCCCACGCACGTTCTAGAAGCTGGAGCCAAAGCGTTTGTCAATTTCGAGGACAGTGGCTTGTCCCTCGCCGAGATCTCGCATCGATCACCCACGGCAACAAAGATCCTAGCAGACACGAAACAAGCATTGATCTCCCTCCTTGATATTCCGGACAATTATGAGGTGCTTTTCATGCATGGCGGGGGCTCTGCAGAATTCTCCGCCGTCGTCTTCAACATGGTGCCAGTGTGGATCGAAAAGCGAAGAAGAATGGCCGAGAAAGAGTTTGGGGATGATGAGGAAGCTATATTACGGAAAGTGAAGCAAGAGGTGCAACATGACCTGCAGCTGGACTATCTGGTCACTGGGTCATGGTCATTGAAAGCTTCGCAAGAGGCTGCGAACCTACTGGAGCCTCTGACACCCAAAGCTGTTAATGTGGCCACAGATGCTCGTGATAGCAATGGCAAATTTGGAAGCATCCCGCCTGAAGAGAAGTGGAGCTTATCTTCCTCCAAGAGAAGCGCCTTTGTCTACTACTGTGACAATGAGACCGTTGACGGCGTGGAGTTCCCTGCCTTTCCCAGTGGTGTAGAGGCACAGCCCGATGAAGAGGAGAGACTGGTCATCGCAGACATGAGCTCAAACTTCCTAAGTCGTCCTGTGGATGTAAAGAAACATGCTGTCATATTCGGTGGTGCACAAAAAAACATAGGTCAATAATCTCTACCAAACCGAGAGGAGACATTCAGCTGACGCGGGGTGCAGGCATAACGGACATTACCCTACTGATTGTCCGTAAAGACCTCTTGGCCACAGTGCCGACCCCTTCATTCTTACATCAGGTTGGAATGTTTTCACCACCAGTCGTACTGAATTGGTCCGTCGTTGCGAAGAACAATTCATTATATAACACCATGCCAATCTTCTCCATCTGGATTGCGGGCGAGGTCATGCGCAGCTTACTGGCCACTTACGGCTTTACTAAATTGAAAGGGCAAGAAGGCTTTTCAGATGCAAAAGCACACGCGATCTACCAAATGATCGATTGGTATCCGCAGGTTTTCCAGCCCGTGGTCGAACGGAATGCTCGCAGTAGGATGAACATATGCTTCCGAGTCAAGGATCCTGAAACAGAGAAGGAATTTCTCGATGGAGCCAAAAAGCTAAATCTCCTTGGGTTGAACGGCCACCGATCTGTGGGTGGTGTACGAGCATCCAATTACAATGCCGTTCCAATGCAGAACGTTCGGAAGCTCACCGCTTACATGGAGGAGTTTGCCGATCGCAAACGATGACCTGCGGCTAAGTGATCGCGCTCTCTGACAGAGGGGAGATTAGGTGAAACGGGCCTCAATTCAACATAATGCAACAGCGGATGCTTCAAGGGGCAAATCTGTAACCCCCCGTCGGTACGTGATAATGATCTACCCATTTGAAGACCCCATTTCATCGCACGGGTCGGTGGAGTCCTCCTGGTCGACTTCGTTTTTGGTCACGTAGCGGTTTTGATAATATTTGTATCGGATTTTTACCAGGAAAATGACCAGGGTACAATTTCTGCTGTGTGGTGACTCAACGCTCCAAACAATTCCTATCAATTATGTTGATTTTTTTAGGATGTTGGCCCCCTTTTTGGGACTCTAAACAGTTGCCTATTGGGTGCCATATGCATATCGAAGTACTCTACCCAATGTGTCAGGAACCTGGGTGGTAGCTATGGGAGTATGCGGATATCAATTATGGCCTCAAACGGACGTAGTGACAGAGGCTTTGCTCAGCTATGAGATTCCGTATCCGAGGCCAAATGACGATTGACTTCGTAACGAGACGATGATCCATTCCTTGGGTATTCTTCCTCCATCAGCGGACGCGTCTGGCGATGGACGAGTACATCTGGCGAGGTACTTCTTTCCTATGACCATCAGCTGAAAATTTCCTTCCAGAGCCGTACCAATCAATTGACGGACGTGGTAATTTGTGATTGGTAGGTGTCTGGTCAGTGGGGTAGGGTGAGTAAGCACAGTGACGAACATGTCCAGTACTTTCCCCTCTGCCTTCATAGCAGGCCTTGTTACTTCAAGATCAGCCTTCATTCCTTTTTTGCATCATCCTTTTCGCAAGCACAGGCTGGATGCGCCCGGCCGGTCAATGAGTGCGGCTCCTCTGCCAGGAATTAACACCTGGGCAGCAGTCAGAAGGCATCAAACGGATCGTCCTCCAACAAAACTTCGTAAGCGGAGGTCACGACAATAATGCCACAGCAAGTGGAAGCTGGCGATGTGGAATACCTGGGGGGCACGTGGTCGTCGGATAACGACAGTAGCTTGGCGGAGCTCAAAAAGCTCAAAACGGAATGCACCGCGGCTTCCTTGATGCTTGCATTCCATTTCAGAACTTTGTCTTGCCACATTCATGAAAGATGTGATGGGAACTGCGGGAGCCATGTCGGCCACCATGAGAATCCTATGATTGACCCTGCAGTCCAATTGTCGTACGCGCTTTTTGGAATCGTGGGAGTCGCTAAAACGAAAGCTACAACTCAGGATATCCCACGTCATGTGCAATGGCTGGAGCAACAGAACCTTTCCCCCTGGTATATTCCCCTATCAACAGTCTAGAGGGCGAAATCCGCCTATTGCGGGTAAAGGAAGCAGTCTTCCGCACTGATATTGTCGAGTGCGACCTCATCACAGCGTCTCTAGACCAATGTAAAGATTTCATTGCATTGTCGTACTGTTGGGGTTCCAATCAGCAAAACGAGGTTTTGCTCTGCAATGGAAAAAGCCGACACATTACTGCCTCTCTTCATGCTGCGCTAAAGGCCTTTCGCGAGTCTGAGAATACAAGAGGAAGCCTTCTATGGGCTGACGCCGTGTCGATTGATCAACATAACGACGCGGAAAAGAGTGGACAGATACCTCTGATGGGACGAATCTATTCAGAAGCAAAGGCGTGTTTTGTCTATTTGGGTCGGGGGGAGCCCCGGGTAACGCAAGGACTGGATCTAATGATCCGATTGAGCGTGTTGCAGACCTATCTAGACCACCACGATGAGAACGTATTCATTCCCACGAACGCATTATTCACCCTGCTGCCTAAGCGTGGACACCCTTGCTGGTTGGAATATTGGAGAATCTTCATGTCACCCTGGTTTGGTCGAACTTGGACTCTGCAAGAAATAGCCCTATCGAAGAGGGCTCTTCTGGGGATAGGTCGTTATGTCCAAACCTGGGACCCCATTGAAAATTCATTGAGGTTTCTCATTGAACATCATCTTCCCACAAAAGTTGGCCCGTATCCCACAGGGGCGGATTTGCAATTCATGAATTTTATGAGCATCCGAGAGATTAGAAAGCAACGCCCTTCGCTCAACCCTTCTACTGCCCTCATCAAACTACTGCAAGCCACTCGACACTTCAAGGTGACAGACCCAAGAGATAAGATTTACGCCATATTGGGCTTGTTCGGCGAACTTCCGGACGGACTGAAAATCACGGTAGACTACAAACTGAGCGCTGGAGAAGTCTTCCATGGAGCTGCGTTGTACATGTGCAAGGTAGGATGGCCCAATCCCGTATTTCTTTTGGCGCATGCTGGTTTGCAGCGACAAAGCGGCCGATGGGACATGCCCTCCTGGGTTCCCGACTGGTCCTCAGATGATACGGCTTGCAACGCGCGCCCTTTATTGGTATTCAGGCCAGAATCGTTCGCAGCCGGTTTGGGGCCGTGTGTGTTCAGGATCGAGGCTGGTGAGTTCTTTACTATGGGATTTTGCCATCATAGAATCACCCAGGCAAGCAAACCGTATGCGAATACGGAAACATCAACAGACCCGATGTTTTTCGATTCCAAGGTATGCTACGCTTGGCTCGACTCGGCTCGACAATGTATAGAAAGCAGCGGGCCCCTTGTCTACGATGACGCCGAAGAAGCCGTCGCTCGAACATTGCTGGTCGACGACCTGTATGATGGTGGTAATGCCGCAGCGTTCATGACAGCCATTCAAAACCCGAAAATGACCTTCCGAGCTGCAATGGCAGAAATCGATAGAGCGAAAAGGAGCAACGATCCTGAAAGGGCGTTTGATGGCCTTTTCAAAAAGGACGCCGTGAACAACCCGGTCCAGACCTTCATCATGCAAATGACTTCGGCGATGATCGGTCGCCGGTTCGCAATAACCGATAGGGGGTACACGTGCCTTGTGCCGGCATGCACAGAGGTCGGAGATGCTGTGGCTGTCTTCAGCGGGCACCCCACGCCTTTCACCATCAGAATGAAGCCGGGGTCTGAGATGAGTGAGACCGGGGCGGAGCGTGTGCACGCTCAGCTAATAGGAGACACTTATATGCATGGTGTCATGTATTGCGAAATGCTTATAGAAGCTCGCAAATCAGGACGGCCGCCGTGTGAGATCGTATTGATTTAGGCAACCTCTCGGCTTACATTAATGCAAGCAAAGCACGCTGGATCACAACATTCACTTGAACCTTGGCTTGTCTACACCAGACGATCACCCGTCCATCTCCGCACCCCCCTGTCCAGCCGTTCTACCAGGCTCAGGGCGAGTGACAGAATTCGTGTCTTGTCATCGGAGCTTAAAGCTTAACGTACCCAGCGTATGAAGCGGTGAGCGGCTAGATTGCGCTGACGGTCATTGAAATATACGATTTTGGATTCCTGAGACTCAGACTTTCGTAACAATTAGATGCATGCAATACTTCTCTCAATCTTACGTCGCGCCTAGAACGACTGTTCAGATTCGATAGGAAGTATTCCGACTGATCATAATGACTTCAGCTCGCTATTGCTTGTCCACAACTATAAAAACTTGTGTGCATCGTCGTTGGTCCTTCCAACCTAGGTTCTAATGGTCCCGAATGGACGCAGGTGAGATAATCGAGCTCTTTCTTTACGGCGAAGGCACGTGTGATTACCACCGGCAGATGTTATAAGGCTTCAGGCCAACCTTACGCCTTGGTATGACCAGCCCCTCATTATTGCTATGCTTAGCGCCTAGACTTCGCCACTTCCTTCTGAATTTCCGTCACAGCTGCGGCAATTGCAGCGAAGAGTACGGGGTAATTATGCACAGCCTTATCGCAGAAAATCCTGAAGGATGTGACTCACAAAATAATAGCAGACTACAGTAGGAACATGTCTCGTCTTCAATATCACCAGACCCTCCTCAGCAGAGCAAGAGCATCTACCCTCCAGCAGCATCGCCGTCTGCCATAACAAATAAGAAAGGGTTTGATCGACTCTCCACAACCAAACTTCTAGTTCATTGTTTAGTTGCCACCGAAGATGGCTTCCCAATTGCCATTGAAGTTACACCTTGATTCAACGTATAGTCCAGCAGTCTTGGACCTAGAAGGCACTATCCCTTATGATATTGTGCTCCAAGTGCGCCGTGGTGCGACTGATCTGACACGACCAATGAACATCTTGACGGACCAGTCACTCCTCGACATCCCGTACGCCTTTCAAAAAGGTCTTCTTAAAGTTATCGATCTCGATAGCAACGAGCAAGTCGATCTGGGGGCAATTACTATCCCAACGAAGCCAGCTACCCATTCCAAGACAATCACTCTCCCGCCAAGGAGTTCGCGTCTACCACTATTCGAATACGACCTGATCATCCCTCTCCAACTCAGCACATACATCAAACACGCTCTCCTCCCAAACCACAAATACCGCATAGAACTAAACACCATCGACCTCAACATCCAATGGTGGAACTACGGCCCCACCCCCAACCGAGACCAACCCGCCTCCACCACGTCCTTACCACCCTCCGAGCCATCACAACTAATAGCCCCTAAACCCACCCACCGCGACTTCTCCGTCATCACCTCCCTCCCTACCCCTCCCCCCGTCTCCATCACCCTCTCCCTCTCCTCCCCCACCATCCACCGCTCCCCCACCTCCCACCCCCCCACCCTCCTCCGCGCAACCATAACCTCCCAGTCCCCACACGCCCTAACCCTCCGCTCCTCCGGCTCGCAAAGCTACATCCGCCCCTCCAATTCCGACATCCCGAACCACCCACGCATCACCTCGCTCACCCCGGCTCCATCAATCTTTAATTTCTCCATCACCTCCGCTTCGAGCGGCGCGGAATTCGTTCCTCAACCCAAAGATGCATGCGCAGGCTCGTCGCGGAAGATCGCGGGGTTGACGACGCTGGAGCCCGGTGTGCCGGTGACGAATGAATTTAAGCTGATGGAGGGGGCGGACGCGGTTGTGGCGGCGATGTGTGATGAGGGCGGGGAATTTAGGGTTAGGTTAAGGGAGGTGGGGTGTTGGTGGGTTGAGGGGAGGGGTGAGGAGGTTTTGGGTGATGGTGAGGGGGTGAAGGGGTTGGGACGGGTGTGTTGGCCATTGATGTTGAGGTCGGATGAGGTTGTGGTGAGGGTTGTGGGGTAGGAAGGGGGAAGGTGTGAGGATGTGGGGGGCTATGGGAGGGAGAATTTGTGGTTAACAGCTCATGTGTGTGAGGATGTTGATTCAGTTCTTCAATCTCCCACGCAACCGATCATATCAAAGTACAACAACCAAAACAAGCAAAACGCAAGAACAAATGCTCACTCTCTTCGGTCAAACTCCCAAGACACGTCTTCAACAAAAAGCTCCTGAGATGCTGCTCTGCTCCAAGAAAATGGGTCGATGATTTGGCCATCCAACTTCAATACGATCTTCCTAGCGACTGACCTTTGCTGCGAGAACTCGCTTTACTCCTGGTTCAAATCTGATAATTGTAAATGCACAAAAGAAGCAGAAAAAAACAAAGAATAATGGGAAAGACCCGGTTCACACTCACTAGCCATCAGCTTCGCGCTCAGATAGCTCGTGACTCCAGACACGCAACGCTATATCTTCCATCCAAGCCGCGACAAGATCGACTTGAAAAAGCCCAATGAACATATATAACAGCGTTTACCCACCGACGCCGCACGCCATCCACTCACATCATCCTCCAGAGGGGATCATGCGCGAGAAAAAACGCCGCAGAACAACACCGTACATAGCACGCCAATAAAACTCGTTGCGCAACCACAAAAAGAAAAAGAAAAAAATGATCAACAGCGCTCCCACATCCATGTCGCAAATCATCTCTCTCCCCCGGGTTCTTATTCCCCCGTGAAATATCCATACGTATCATCATCGTCGGGCGTACCGTTACACCCAGTGGCAGTGCTGGTGCCGCAGCCGTTATCGCCGGGATTATCGCCGTAGCCTGAGTTGCTCGGGTCGCCTTCCTGGCCGGGGACGTAGTTGGGGGGGTCTGCGGGGGGGGGGAAGTTCTCGTCAGCAGGGGTTTCTTTCTCTCGTGTGTGCGTGTGTGCGTGTCAGGGCCATAGAAAGCCTTCGCGAAAGAAACAAACGTACCGTCGTAATTGCCGTTGGTCCCTTTGGGGCATGCTTGCTTGAAGAATTGGTTCTGTGATCAAATGTATTCAGTATGTTGACACCCCCCGTGATAAGCTTGATTTTTTGGGGGGGGTGGGGGCGGGGATACGAACCGTGGATATCCAGGAGTAGTTGTCCGCGTTGATCATGGCCTTTTCCGGCTGATCGTCCTGCTTTGGGTCGATGAGACCGTGCGAGCGCGAGGCCCCGTAGGCCCAATTCTCGTCATCGTTCTTCTGGTCGACAATCTGGTCGTTCACTGTTTCGGGGGAAGAAGGAGGATGTCAGTCAATTGTACTGCAGCGATATACCGTGAGCCAACAAGTGACCCAAGGTTAGAATTATCTTTGACTTACGATGTGATGGCGGACCGACGGTACTGTAGTGGGTGAATTCATGAAGCATGTAGCGACCCGTGGTATCCATCTGAACGCTAGGATAGGAATCGAGGGTATCGCAGGTGATGGAGTGAAGGTCGATATACTCATACGCGACCAGGCAGAAGTGGGTCTTCTCCCGGCCGTCCGCTGGGTCGACATCCGTGTATGCTCCCAGAGGCAAGGATTCGGAGCCCGGAGATAGGTTTGCACCCGGCGTCTCGCCACACTCCTTCTTCCAATCGTTGTTCTCGAAGATGAAGGATGAGACGAGGGCGGAAGGAGTTTGGGCTGTGAAGTCGAACAGCATGTTCCAGATATCGTCGACGCGGTCCTTGTAGTCATCCTCGTCGTCGCTCTCGGGGAAGAAGCGCTCGTAGATGGTTCGATCGGAGTTGGTGGTGGCAGTGCGTCCGGCAACGGCGAGGACGGGAAACTCGTTGCAGTAGACCTGATGCAGCCTCTGGACTCTCTTCAGCTCGCCAGGCTTGCTGACGTCGAAGTTGAAGTACAGCGGCTCGTTGGGACATTCGTCTGAATCACCGCCCGGATAGTGAGAAGGCTTCGGCGCTGCGGAGGTTTCGGTCGGGTCGTCTCCACGTTTGACGACGGGTGAGGGTTCTTTCCGAGTAGGGGTTGCCTGGGCAAGTGCTAAGGTCAAGAGACCGTAAAGGAGAGCTTGCCGCATAATGTTCGGATCCAAAGAGAGGCGGCAATACTGATATGAATGCGAAAGAGAGTGACTAGGCTTACAAGATGAGAATGAAAGATGTGATGTACAATGGTAATGAGATGGAAATACTGGCATACTCAAAGGTTCTTATAAAAATTCAAATGAGAGCATCGCAAACATCCTGACAGCAAGCCCCGTCTGCGCCCTGACACCAAGGAGCGTGATTATGAAGCCACCTCTCGAAAGCCAACAGTGGAGGAACATCCTCCTCATGAAAGCCTGTGAAACCGACGTGCTGTTCCACAACCAAGACTTGCAGGATTCGACTGCGGCGTAGAATTGCGAGTAGAGGTTTGATAAGCCTAGTAAGGGACGTTTGCCATGTCTTGCGGTACCACTGCTTTCGCCATATGGAGTACGGCCACGAGAGCGTTTGCAGATCTCGAGATAACTGATGAACCATGCTTGTTCTGACTCCTGGCCTGGGATCCGGGGTCAAAGTAAAGGGAATGGCCTGATCTTGAAGCGGTCGAGCTACCATGGGAGAGAATGGGACAGGATACGCATGAAATAATTCACATCACCATGGTTTCATTCTAGAATTGCCGACAAGATTGGGGGCGTTGATGTTAGCACCAAGAGAAAAGGGTTCGCCGCAGCGCTTCCCTCGTGTGAATCTCACGAGTGGAGTTCAAAGGCTGCCATCACCGCCGCCGGGAAATCGAGGCTCGCCACAATCTGCACCCCAGAGAGACACAGCGGAAGGATGGTAGAAGGAAGCAACATCGAGCGATGGAGCCGGCAAGGAGGTGGGAGGCTGAGGGCAAACGTAAATCCTTCCGGGATTTTGCCGGCAAGCGTCCCCACCATCCTCAGTTCAAGCAGAACAATTACAACCTCTCACAGCGTAACGGTCAACCAAGATGCCTTCGCCTAGACCAAGCAGTCAGCTTGGCCCAGACTCATCGAATGCTGAATTGAAGTCGTTCATCGCGAATTATCTGTGCCATGTCGATTCGGATCTTAGTAAACAACAGGCGGTCGAAATGGCGGCTCCTCTAAAAGGTGACGGTTACACTGCCTTGCTCTACGATTCAGAAACTTGGGAAAAGATGTTTGGAGAAAATCTTGGAAAGATAATTTTCCAAAGGTTTGATCGACTGCGCAACGAGCTACATCAGAGAGAGGAGCGTCAACGCATGCAAGATGAAGCGCAGGATGAGCGCCAGCGTATGCTTGATCAGGCTCAGGATGAGCGCCGGCGGATTTCAGATCTTGCGCGCGACGAGCGCGAGCGACTCCAGGCTCAGGCGGCATTTGAGCAAGAGCTCCAAGCCCGGGCGCAGCAAGAGTACGTAGATGTAAGCTTTGGCTCATTATCACGGTTCGTATCGCTATCACAGGAGCTGCTCTCTTCAAACCAGATCAAGTCGAATGCGCCCCCGCCTGGAACAAAGCCGCGATCTGGTACACAATCATCTACGGCTTCGGGTACAATGTTGTCGCCTCCAAGCGCGTCCATCAGCACATCTGGTGCCCAGAATTTATTAAAATCAAGCCGCGTGGATCTGACCAGCACGAATGGTACACCAATCTCGGATTCGATTTCGTCAAAGCCGAATAGAAAGTTCGAAGCAAGAGTACGCCGGGGATACCGGCAAGAGTTGGATTGACGTGTACTGCCTTGTTTCATCTATTTCATCAGCCTCCTTTGGCAAGGCTGTAGCGTGGAGAAGGATTCATCCTTTATCACCCCTATGTTACAGATCTAGATCCGCACTAAGAAGTACGATGACGTAGGGGCTGCATAGTTCCCGCAAGATACTCCAATCTTTCTAACAGGGAATCAACATCAACATCAACTCAGTCCTCATTCCACAACGGCCGCCACTCCTTCTTTCTTGCGGGACCAAGCCCAGCTTGCTTCTGCTGCGCGACAGAATCATCCACCACCATCGCCACCCCTCCCCGCCTCCCACTCACCCCAATTTCATCACCAACCATCCCTCCCTCCTACACAAACGAACCAGGACCTCACCACCCGCCACCCATCCCCCCCAAATCCTTCACCTACAATCCCCCTCCCCTCCCCCCAAAAAAACCCAAAACCACAATGCCCATCCTCTTCCCCCCCCACCAACCCCCCTCCCCCCTCCTCTCCCTCCCCCCCGAACTCCGCCAGCAGATCTACACGCACGCACTCCTCCCGACCCCCAACCCTGCGCGCCCGTACTCCGTACACACGTACCACCACCGGCCCGGGCACACGCACGCGCCCACGCGCGCGACCGCACTGCTGCGCACCTGCCGGGCCGTTTACGCCGAGACGCGGGATCTGCTGGCCAGCGTGGGGGAGGTGGTCGTGTATGGGTGCGAAGCGTCGCGGGCGCCGAGGGGGTGGCGGGACGTTCTTGGCGCTGGCAACGGTGGGGGAGGAAAGAGGAGGGGGGGGAAGGTGTTGGGGGTGGTGCGGCGGCAGGCGGGGCAGGGGGGGAAGAGGGGGAGGTGGGGGGAGTTGAAGGATGCGGGTGGAAGGAAGGGTAAAGGGAGGGGGGTGATGACGGGGGAGCAGAGGGGGCGGGTGAGGGAGGTGAAGGTGTTTGCGCAACAGTTCTGGTTGGAGGATTGGAGTGGGAGGGGGATGTGGGGGGATTTTTGTAGGGGGTGGGATTGTGGGGTGGAGGAGGAGGATAAGGGGGGAGGTGGTGGGGGCGCAAGGGAAGCAGAAGAATTGCGAGGAGGCGGAGGAGGAGGAGGGGGGTTGGAGCGATTGCGCGTCACGATTAGGCATACGGATTGGTGGTATTACCTCCTCGGGGCGTCGCGGAGCCCGTTGGAGCTCGATCCGAGGAAACCCGGGAGGAGGGCTGGGCGGTTGGATCATTACCAGGGTAACGGTGTTGGTGATGATGATGATGGTCAGGGCAGCGGGAATGGGATGCAAAATATGTACAAAGACCCCATGCACAACCACGCCAACTCCTCCACCCAGCAACCCCCCTCAGACCAATCGCCGCGGCGGCGACGGCCTGGTTGGGATTTCGAGGACGGATCGTGGGGGTCCAAACTCGCTCACCTACCACCCAGCTTGAAGACATTCGAGCTCGAGCTCGAGACTACGACGGAGAATACCGCTGCATTGGAAGCGATCGCCACTTCCGCGGCTTGCAAATGGCGTTTTCCCCTTGCCCACGGTACCAGAGTGCTGGTCCTCGACCCGGACGCCACGGAACGGTATCAGTGGACAGGGAGCGCGGCTTTTAGGGGCTCGTCGGAGCCGGGTGCGGTGGAGACTGTGCCTGCGAGTGCTAGGGGATGGGGCGTTGAATCTCAAGCCGGAATGCCGCAGCAGCAACAGCAGGGCCGGAGAAGAAGTATGTTTGGGACATTGATGGATCGAACCAAGAGTAATGGGAGTGGGCGGACGGGTTCTGTCGTGTCTGATGGAAGCGAATCCCGCCAGTATGCGACGTTGGATTATCATGTCGTGATATTGCGGTTTCGGGCCATGAGGCCAGAGGATGCGCCACCGCTGGGGGGGCTAGATGACCCAGTCACTGATGAGACGGCAGAGAATGGTGGAGGTCTCACTGGAAATGGTTCCTCTTCAACGGCTCCAGCGCCTACTGCAAATGGCCATGCAGTAGCACCTGCTCATGCTATGGCTGATGCTCGGCCGGCCAGGCAGGTCGCAAGGGATGTTGTGCCTAGCTATTGGGGTTGATGGCGACCAGCAGCTCTGCAATATATCCAGTCACCCTATCTTCGTCGCGGCGCGTGATTTGTGAGCGATTTGCTGCGTGGTGGCCGACATATCTTGGCCAATGCTCATCCCACTTTGGACGTACCCAGCATGTCTGAACGAGTGTTACTGTAACTCAGGTAGCTCAGGTGGTCAGCTCAGCAATCCGTCTCTCAATCTCTGGCACAGACCGCAATTGCAGATCCAGCTCCTCTTTCTCATCCTCAAGCTTCAACCTCCTGTCGGCGTCCAACCTTCCAAAGAAGTACCCGCCTTGCCCATCAAACTGCAGTATCCAGCCGTGATACCTCCACAGGCTCCTGCGATGACTCACGGTCATCAACGTTACCCCCAACTCCTTGGCTGTATCGTACATGGCCTTCTCGACTTCCAAGGTCACACTACTCGTACACTCATCCAAGATCGCATACTTGGGTCTATGATAGAACAACCTCGCCATGGCCACGCGCTGCTGCAGTCCAATGGATAACACAGATGGCCACTCATCTTCGGCGTCCCACCCTTTGGGTCTATCGACAACATGCGCAATATCTACCGCTTCCAGATATTTGATCAGATCAGTATCAGTGACACCCTTGGCGCGCATTTGTCGGATGGTGTCCGGGTAGATGATCTGCTGGCGCAACGTCCCGCGGGACAAATATGGGCGTTGCGGGATGTAGAAGATATCGCTGTAATCGGGTTTCTTGACGGTGCCGCCGTAGACGGGCCAAAGACCGCCGAGAATGCGGAATAATGATGATTTACCACAGCCATTGGGACCAACGATGAGAAGATGTTGGCCTGGCTGGACCGAGAAATTTAGTTCCTCGACCAGAATGTCGCCATTGGGCGAGACAATGGGGACGTTGGTGAATTCAATCGATGGAGACTCGATGGTGGTACCACGGTTGGAGAGGATTGATGAATCGTTCGCGGAAGGCTTGTCGGAAGGGAGGGGAGTGATGGACATGGGCTTCTCGGATAGGGTAGGTGTCGCAGGCGTGGAGGTGCTGCGTGGTGGTGCGATGGTGGCTTTGGAGACGAGCTTCTTCTCGAATTGACCGGCTTGAATGTCGTCCATGACGTTGAGGAGCATGGCCACGCGGGAGGTGTAGCCTGCGAGCTCGGTGACTTCTTTGTAGGAGAACATGATGCGACCAACGGCATCAGAGGATGAAAGGAGCATGCGGCGGTTCGTGACGAAGCCTGCATCTCGTCAGCTTGACTTTTCGGATGTAAATATTGTCACCCACTTTCTGTCCGGTCGCCCATGCCATGCAATGCTTGACCGGGTATCTTGAAAAAGACAGGGACACTACACAAGAGCAGACCCAATGCACCCCAGAAGTACTTGATCACGAAATCCTCCATCACTCCATGGTATAGACGATGGCGCAAGACTCGATTGACATGCTTGATCAGAGTGAAGTAGCCTTTATCCAGGGTATCTTTCTCTGCTTCATGTCCAAAATATAATGCCACCTCTTCACTATGATCGATCAATCTCGAATGCTGCGCCCTGAACTCCCCTTCCAGCCTCGCTTCTTCAGCCACGTATTTCCCGAAAGGTGGAGTCAATGCGCGCATGATGTTCGCTGAGAGCTGGACCATCAGACTCATCATGAAAAGCCCTTCTCCTCCCACGGACTTGGATAGGGAGTAATTATACACGATAATATCCAGCGTTGGTTTGGCCAGATTCGAATACAGCTCTGCCAGACTGTTGGAGAAGTTCGACACATCCACCGCAATCAATTGATCCGCATTTTTTATCCGATCGTCCAAGGCAGATAGACTGTAGAAGGTCATGTTGGAAAGGTACTGCTGATGCAGGTAACTCGTAAGCCGGCTCCGATACTGCAGCGCCAGTTTGCACTGATGATATGACAGCATCGAATTGGTGAAGGTGGCGGGCACTGCGACAATCATCCACCACGCTATCCCCTTGAAGAATTGCCTCCCCTTGCCCCGGACAAGACTGCTGACGAGTTTCCCATCCAGCTCAGCAACATACAGACTGATCAACGTCCTAATGATCAGGAAGAAGCTGTGGCTGATCACCAGTCGGAGTTCCTTGCTCTTCCATCCCGGTATCACGATCCTCAGCAGTCGCAAGAAATTCCGGAAGAATTCGCTGTTGAGCTCGACCCGCTTCCGCGCTGTTGCGGAAGCCTCTGCTGCGGCTGTACCAGCGCGTTGGAGTCGCGCTTGGGTGATGCGGATGGAGGCTGCTTTTTGTTCGGAGATGGCATTGCGGAGACGGTTGGCGAGAGCGAGGAATAGGGTCAAGTAGACGGTTCGGGAGATTTTGGTGCGGTGGGTGAGGTAGAGGGTCGTCAATTGAGAGATGATTTGCTTGAGCGACTTCTCCGAAACCGGGGGGGACGAAAGGAGTTTGGATGGGGCGACCATGGTGGTGGACTGGTCAGGGAAAATTCATTCTATGTTTTCGAGGAAACCATAGCCACGCATTTTGCCATTTGTTGGGTCTGTCCGAGTTGATTGTAATGCAGTGCGTCCTCATCCAAGGGCGTTTGATGATTGATATCAAAAGCGTCATTCCGAGGTTTTTCCGAGAGCCTCGGCTCAGTCGCCAAATGGCAAAAACATCGTGCCCAACTTGGCACGGCTTAGAATGCGCACAATAATAAAATATCAAAAGCGAGAAGATATGGGAAATGGACCTTTCCAGTTGGTGATACATATGAATACATGCTCACTGCCATAAGAAGTACACTGCACTAAGACATACGCCGCTGTATCCAAACATCAAAACTCCACGCTTCAACAAATTGGTTGAACCAGAAACCGCATCTTTTTCATATGCAGACAATTTCACCTATCTGGATACGGTGGTCCTTGACTGTCCAGCTCGACCGGTTTCTGGCCGACATTATAGTGCCTAGCCCCTCCAGCCATTTCTATCGGCGTCCTCGCCTCCTGTCCCGGCAGCTCGTTGGAGAACTGCATCGGATGAAGCTGTTGCTTGACATTCAGCGGCGCCGGATAATCTGCACTCGTCATGGCATCCGGCCTCTGCGGCGGTATAGACCCAGCAGGGTGCCCCTGGTAACTCGGATATTGCTGATATGACGGATTCCGATCGTGCTGCCCGGCCATCTGATGCGGTGCCAATGCCTGATATGGCTGCTGCATCTGCGGCGGTGACTGCGGCCGCGGCAGCATCTGGTAGGGACTCGCCATGTGTGCCGGATGCTGCGATGGTGGTGATGATGATTGATACCCCTTCTCACGCAAACTCCCGCCTCCGCTCCTGATACTCCCTGCGTCCGAAGCACTGGTCCCATGATGGCTTATGGCCGGCCTCATCGTGTCCGTGGTGGAGGCAACAGTGCCCGCCGATGAAAGGCCAGGACTCACCATGCCACCGCAGCCCTCATGATAGTCGGGCGGGTACTGGTTCCTCATCTCCAGCTGCTCCCTCAGCGTGTTGTTATACCCATCCGCCTCCTTGATATGGCTTTTCTCGATCAATCGGTCTACCAATGTGCCGTGACTCTTTTTGGTGGTCTTCTTCACAAATCCCGTCATCACTACGTTGCACTTCATGTCCACGTCCTCGCGCAACCACAACCCCGTCTTCGGCAGGCCCAGCCCAAATTCCACTGGCTGCCGTGGCTCGCCGGGTAATGATCCACCCAATGTCCACCGCCCCCGCATGTTCAGCCCCATGGGGGCGTAGATGTGCGTTTGCAGCCCGTCGGGCAGGTCGTTGAAGCAGGCGGTGAAGTCAACGGAGCCCGTGTAGATCCCGGGGACGTAGGTGACTTTGTCGGAGATGGAGTACCAGGAGCAATGGAATTCTTCGGCGGGGGCATCGCGCGGGGGTTTGATCGGGTGGCGATCCACCACGAGAGGGTTGAGGTCGATCATCTCGGTGTGCGAGTGTAGGGTCGAGAGGACCGTTTCGCGGGTGATGCCCGCGGGGAGCGGGGTCACAGTGGTGAAGTGGGTGCGTTTGGACATGGCTGTGGCGATGGGCTGATAGGGAAAGGGGATAAGGGGAAAGGTAGAATGTCAGGCTCGCTAGATCAGTACCGAATAGGTCCTGGCTTCGAGATGGGAAGATGGCAAGTAGTTGAGTCTTGGAGATTAGACTATCATTAGAGGGATGCAGCTGACACACCGAGGGAAGGGAACATCGCCATGTCGCATCTCACTCAGCATAAGCGAGGGTAGCCAACTGAAACCAAGATAAGCGATTGGCTTCAATTGTCGTCGGCTTCTCCATCACCCGATGATCATCGATCCTAAGTGGCATAGCCCGTGAATGCCACGAGGATGGTGGGCCTGAGAACTATTTCAGGGGGCCTTGAGGCAAGGCCGAGGGCCACGGCGCGGACGCTATTCTTGTTCTGGAACCCAAAATAGCACTGTCTAATTACAAATTAGGAGAACATTATCGTCGAACCCCACCATCATCAAGACATGTAGCGTTAATCACAGTGCACCTCCTATGAATAACGCAGCGCAGATGCGACGGTCATAAGACGACGAGCCGGAATTCCTCCTTTGAGACTTCCGAGACGTAACTCGTAGAGTCCAAGAAGGATATAGTGAGACGCAATGCCATATCCCCACTATCAGATGCCGTTTCCGATCGCCTACAACCAATCTGCATAATGATCTCAATTGATCAGGATCTCCGTCTACAACGGACACTGATGACTTGACGTAAAATTGCTGGAGGTCTTTGCTCGAGATGCTAAGCCGGGAGCGGTGGATATGAAAGAGTAATCTCTCGTGATGTTGCCGTGATGAACATATCAACATCCATTTGGAGGGGCTTAGGTGACTCGAGGCTGAACAATTGAATCGTCCAAGCACAATCTTGGTACCGTACCCTGAGATGCCCAATGAAATACGACGTCAGGTAAGTTCGGCAAGCGTCAAATAGGCCCATGGAGATACGGGCCCTTTTCTCCAGAAGAGTCTTCTCAATGGCTGCTCATGCAAGACCGGGAATCTGCTTCACTGCCAGCTCATACTGCACGTCCTTCATTGTCTAGATTCGGCGGTCGATGAGGCTTTCCTGGTCGGAGCGCTCTGATATGATTTTGAGGTCTGCAGGTCTCTTGTTGAAGCCGATCAAGGCTTCTAGGTTCCAGTCGTCTTTGGGTGTTGTCAAAGAGTGAGACAAATTTGGCTAGGTTTGGTTTGAGATGATGGCCTAGGTGGTGATAATCAATGGGGCTAGGAACAGGAAATTCGAAGATATAGGTCGTCAAGAGTCTCTCCTAGTTGAAAAGTGGAGTTCAGCAGCTTTCCATACCAAAGGAACAAGAATTTCTGAGGCATTGCTGAAGAGCGTGATATTGTATTTGATGTGGGCAAGGAAGGCTTCATGCAGTTCTTCTGGGAGAGTGGCAATCCGCTGGCGGTAGATCGCCAGTCGTCGTTCAAAAGTGACCTTGGGAAGGTACGGATAGAGATGGAGATATTGCTCGATGATGTCTATGTGATGATGTCTATGATGGGGGAAACAAGATCCCACTAGCCGCTCCTTTGGCCCTGGAACGCAAGCCCGAGTAGGATGTCTTATTGAGTCTGATGATCGCTGAGTTTGAGCTACTCAGAGCTGATCCGACATAATAGACATCTATGAAGAACATTTCAATTGGAAAGCGTTCGACCTGCCGAATCATCCTCCCTCTACCTTCCCTTGACAGCCGCAGCGATGGGGATGGTCGTCTCATACATCGTTAAAGGTTCAATCACCGGTGATTCATGTTGTGACGTTGATCTTACCATCCTCCATATCGCGAGGATCGATGGCTTCCCGTTGTGTTGTGACTGACTTTGAACTCTGTCCCACTTGCACGAGCTCAATATTGGTGCGATGGTTGTATGACTCGTCGCTGGTCTTGCGCGTGAAAAAGGCTGCAAAAAATTTGGTGAAGTCGGAGCCATGTAAGCGGATGGACGCCAGACTTCTTCCTTTCCGAATCACTTTTCCAAGACCCTCACGCTTGTAATTTCCGTATAGCAGAGGCAGATTCACTGCAATCAGGGCCAATCCTGTTTCGACGAGCATCCAGTAAAAGGATTCATTTGCGAGCTCTAAATGGGATGTCGTATTAGACAGATTGACATGGGACTCTCGTCAGAAAAGACTTACTGATGAGACCCAGTGCATCAGGAAGATACGACTCGGCTGGTTTTGGAGTCAATACTTACCCAGAGGCAGAAGCTGCAGCACATGCTTACCAAATAACACCTGCGTGGACAACACTGCTCTCACAACAGACGCGGCGAGTGTCCTACACAATATTTAGAACAGCACAATTTAGTGATGAGGGGACATACAAAGCACCCAGGGAGAAGACTCCAATGACAGCTATCTTCTTTCGGAAAGTCATATGTAGTCGGAGAACCTAAGTGATTCAGTTGTGTAATGAGGGCTGTAGCTGCAGAAAACTCACGGATGGCACGGGCAGTGACAGTACAATCACGTCTGTCACTACATCAGACCCATACAGTGTGTATCTGAAAGTTTGCTGTGACCCGTAGTTCCAGCAGTATTGGTCAGCCGACATGAACTCGTTCCAGTAGGTGTCTATATGACCAGGACAAATCAACAGAACCCCGAGGAAAAACCCAAGCATCCAGACACCTATCAAGACAAGTGACGCTAATGATACAACATTGAAGATGGCGTTGTTCGTGCCCGCATTGAAGATTCGTCTGTAAAAGAATATGAAGCTCAGCTTAGTACATCCTAGAGCCAAAGGATGCATCCATCGGGTATTCCAGGAGACCTGATCCGCTCAGCAACGATGTATTGCATTTTTTAGATCTGGGATGAGAGGGTGTCTACCTGCTCAAAGGTCTTCAATCTGTCCATCTGCACTGCGCCTTCTTTCTGTAGCGTCCTATAGCCTACGCTGTTTTTTGCAATGCCTGGCCCGAGACATCAGACTCGCTCCCTTACTTGATAATGTTTGATTTACCATAGATCGTCGTTATGCCCATCCCGGTCAGGAAGGCCTAACGAGCGTCAATTCTGGCTGGAGGCGGATCATGAGTGCATACGTACCAGCGCAGGAAAGACAAGCCAGTCCTCGATCCCCAAACCCTTTGACTTCCTAAGTCTGATTCTGGTACGCACTACTATGAGTATTGATCCGACCACGGGGAACACCACAGCAGCGGCGCCAATTTCTCCAGCGGTATACACTGTAGACAGAACCATGGCGGGTGAATTGAACTGAGCCTGTTACTCAAACATTTGCATCACGAGGATAATGGCAGACACTGGCTTCGATAAGAATATGAGCGGACACACCATGTCCAAAGAGAGGCGTCGGCGAACAGCAGTGCCACATTGCGGAAGACCGTAAGCTGCATAAGTGCCTCATTCAGGAGTCTTGACAGCTCGCAAAAGTGAATGGCGAATACCAATGACGATACTTACTCCCCCTTGACCCCACCTGTATGCAATGTGTAGCGGAGGATCTTTTCCTCCTCTGGCTCTTACGGCGTGAACACATACTTAGCGACAGAGCGGTGAACTCCACGCCGACAGATGCCACGGTTTCAACGATGCAAGCTCAACATGGATCGGCGCGAGACGAAATGATGACAGGCCGTCGTAGCGGAGAAAAAAAGGGGAGCCCGCATTTCATGCAGGAACTGAGCCTCAAACTATCCGCTTTCTCGTCATGAAGCATACGTATGACGTCACTCGATGTATTATGTGCGACTGAGCCGAATCATTTTACAACTTCATCGCTCGCACCGACGATCGGGTATGCATTACGTGATCGTGCTGCCTATGAATTTTCCAGCTACGCCGTAGAGCCTGAGACCATGGAGAGAATGGAAGGTAGCAGTGATTTTGGGGGCACAAAAAGCGTTGGCAGAAAGGATTCACGTGAAAGACTACAATATCTGGTCGAAATAAAGTCAGGGGCCATGGTTTCGACAGAAGCAGCCGTCGTTGGACATGCTCCGGCATGATTGCCAATGCGAAGATGGATCTTCACGACTGAATATGGTCTACGCAGAGTGTTCTTATGTGATAGCTATAATCATTGGCCATATGACGATCTTAGCAGAGCAATGCTGACTCTCGAAATATGCGTCCAGCCAGAAGGTATTTCCTCCAGCAGTGCGAATTTAAAGGCGTTGTCCCTGATGTTCTTGACTTTCTGAGATTTGTGTAATATTTGAAAGGGATACTGACTTCGCATTCGGATGAAGTACGTTCCATCTCAGCAGTCTTCTGGCCATCTTCGCCATGCACGTCCCGAAAATTTACTCTCTTCACTTCCCCTTCCAACTGCGCGCACCCTGTCTCATGTTTTGGCGGTAAAACGGATACACATACCTGGAATCAACCGCCTCGGCCGCCCACAGCGCATGCGGACCGTGAATCATGTCAAAATCCCACACTGCGATCGCGACGATGCCGTCCGAAGCCCGAGAAATGATCTGCCCGACGACCACGTACCGTCGGACGTCTCCAGCATCGACATGAAAGTATGGACACACATACCATCAACATGTGGCGCGCTCGAGCCGATCAAGCTACATCCCCCCCCCCCCTGCTCCCCCCAAATGAGCAACTCCAGTGCTATATCTCCTCACACGCCCTCCTCCCCCTCCCGACCTGCCACCTACACATCGGCCGCTCCGCCGCCAACCCCACCAATCCCGCTAGCACGATCCCCGCACTATCGCTAACACTCACCGCACTCAGCGCGAACTCCCGCTCCCCTCCCCTCGCAGGGATATCGTCGGTGATGCTCGCGAACGTGTTGACGTAGGCGAGCCCGCCCAACACGCCCTCCCAGCTCACGAGGGCGAAGACGAGCCAGACGGTGGGGAGGTAGGGGAAGAGGGCGTGGGCGCCGAGGAGGAGGAGGTTGAGCAGTTGGAGGAGCGAGGGCGGGTAGAGGTGGTGGAGGCGGAAGAGCGGGAGGGAGGAGCGGGAGAGGAAGACGAAGGATTGGTAGAGGGTGAAGTAGGTCGGGTAGAAGGATTTGTAGGAGCTGTGGGGTGAGGGGGGGTGAGTGGTGTTAGTCGGGGAGTGAGAAGGATGGGACGGATAGAGGGGGGAGGTGGGGAGTGAGGTAATGATTCAGAATTCGGAATGGCCGTTCTGGTGTCGGGGTGTGGGTAATGGTGTTGAAGTCAAAGAAGGAACTGAAACGTTGGAAGGAGAAGTGAATTACGTACGTGAAAGGTGGATCCCAGATTGACGGGGCAGCGTTTGGAGGCTGGCCTGTGGTGGGCCATGCATGGACCGGTGGGGATCGTGACATCAGGCGACGTAGGGATCGAGGCGAAGGTGAGGTGGCCGAGGAAGATGGGTGGAGTGGGAAGAGGAGGAGAGTTGGGGCGAGGAGGGTGTTAATGGTGTATTCGGCGATGTAGACAAGGAAAAGGGGGAGCATGCTACGACTCTGAGTCAGCGTTGATGAAGAACATCGTCATTATTCTGATTTGGTGAGGTTGATAGAGGAGACTGGAAAACAAACGTACTAAGGTATCACCAGCGCTCTTGATCTGCGCAAGTTGCTCAACAAGGCCTTTACCCAGCTCGGATAATTAGAACCATGGTTCATGATGCTCACTGCGTCCGCGCTCAAAGATTGCTGTAACAAGCTGTCTTCTTCTCTCCTCCCCATAATGCCATCATCCTCATCTTGTATATCGCCATCCATTCCTCCACGCTCATCTTCCAATCCGCGTCTCGTGTCCACGCTGCTCGACTCGCTCGACGCCTTCCTCTCCAATCCAGCCTTGGGCAACACCACAAAGAAGCCGATGAGCATGAGGACTGGAAACCCTGCTGCTGCAACCAGGGTCCTTCGACTACTCAACCCAAGGCTCGTGGTACACACTGCATACCAGCCCGCTCCCACCAAACCCGCCGCGCCCGTTCCGCTACCCCAACTCGCCAGACTGAATTTCCCATACCAATGTGTCAAGCCCAAAAATGTGCTTTCGCCCGCTCCACTGCTCAGACTGGCCAGCACCACGCCTGCCATCTTCTGCGAAGGCGCACCTCCCTCCAGATGAGAGGGGGAGAGCGCGACGAGAAGCATTCCCAAGGTAGAAAGCAAGACGAGCACGATGATGCGGGCGCTGTATGGCACAGGATGGACGAAGTAAGGCAGGACCAGCTTGGCCAGGAAGCCGGGAAGAACATCGCAGAGGAGGACGAGGGATTTGGGCGTGGTGGGGGGGACGAGATCGAGGGTGGCGGTGAGGAGGATGATATAGAGGATGTTGTTGATAAGGCCTGGTCGTCATAGATGGAAATGGAGGTTAGCGATGGCTGAGCTGAAGCGAGACGAAGTGAAGATGGTGCATAAGGGGACAAGGCAAGGCTGAGGGAATGCAAGGACGAAGGGGCATCTCACCGAAGAACCAAAAAGCAATGCAAACACGTGGCTCGGCGCCGCGGAAGAAATGGGCGAGGTGGGCGCGATACATGGCCCAAGATGCGGCCGGTGTGAATGGGAGAGGGAGCATAGTGGTTGGAGGTGCATTGGCTTGATGGAGGAGCTTATCGCATCTGACGCGCGCGTGACCTCTCCTCAATCCATGTTGGCGATTGATGCTGCAGCTAGAGCAAAGAGCAAGGAGCTGAACCGGAGTTGAACAAGGCGCGAGAAAGCTACAAGAAACCGTAATACTCCCGACTTGTGTCCAAGCACTATTTTGTTACTTTTTGTCAGATGTTGGGGAGAAGAAGCTCCCTTGCATTTGCGACGTCATTGGTCGATGGGGGGGCTCCTAAAGCGGTAAAAGCTGCAAGGATAAGGTTCCTGGGAGCTGCAGCAGCCAGCAGGACCGGCTAAAAGGGTAAAAATCCAATGGGATTATGGGCCAGGGTCAAAACGGCGGGGCGGGTGGGAGTACCTTAGTGTAGGCCAGTGGGCTATGGGCATGGCTGGTAGCGCGCAAAGTTGGATTCTTGCTTTTGTCTTTCTTTTACACGATTCGACATCATTTCCCCATTCCCTTTCTCCACCATCAACAGCTATGTGAGCTATTGATGCTGATGGACTCTGGCATGATTGAGCAGATACACAATCCCGTGACCATACACGCGGATATGACCCAATCCTGACGCTAGGATTTGGAAGTATCGTGGCTTGTTCTTTTGACTCTTTGACCGCCGAATCCGCAGCGCCTCTACCTTCAGACATTCACCCACCGTCACCACCACCGTCACCACCACCATTCTCGCAGTCATGGATCATCGACCTCCGTACATGCCTCAATCCCTCTCGCGACCGATGCACACGCTGAATGCACCCTTACCTCCGCAATACCCCTCCCGACCGTCCATCTTCCACAGTCAAAGCGAGCAACAGCCGCAGACCTTCTTCAACAACGACATTTTCTTCCCCAAGAAAGAGCCCCGACATGAATTCATGGCCAAGGATTCAGATAAGCAACACAGAATATTGCGATTGCTCGAGCATTCCCATGGGCCGAATCCGAAGATCACGAAGGAAGAGTATGATCGAGCTGCTCAGCACGTGGACATGCTCGAACGTGAAGAGATGATGAAAAGGGAGCAGTTGATGATGGAGGAGGAGCGCATACGAAGATATCATGAGATGCGCAATGGGACCGATTGTAAGTGATCACTTTGTTCGATCTCGCCTCTGCATCTGCTGGGACCTTGGACTCGGGCACTTCAGCTTGACCCTCAAACCCCTGCAGCATGCCAGGTACAAGGACCACCGGACACCCTGGATGGTTTCAAAAATGCCATGTACGACTGGAAAAGAATTCTGGACTCTCGAGGACGATTCTGGACTTGACATCCTCCTCCCCCTCCACTTGTTGCAGAACAATGAGCTCGGATCAGGAACTTGATGACGACAAAGATAACTCGCTCGGCTCGCCAGTCATGTCGCAATCGACCTGATTCACCCTGGATCCATTCCCGCGAAACACACCAACATCAAACACCAAATCCCAAACCACACGTGCTGGTCGGTCATTGCATTCCCTTGCATTGTCGCATGCTTTCTCCCCCCTCCCGAAACAGGCCCGAAACCGATGATCCCCACACACGCCACCTAAAAGTGACCCAAAAGATATCGGCAATCCCCCTTGCTTAGCGGGAGCTAAACTCTAAGCTGCCTGGACCCATCGTCGGGACATCTTCGGTTGCAAGGATGATCCGCGTCTAATTTCTTCTTGGAGAAGCAAAAGAACAGCGCAACAAGGGGGAGCAAGCGGGAATCGTGACTATTTGGGATGCTGACATTTTTATTTTTTTGAGCTTCAGCTTCGGCGTCATCATCTTTGCTGCCTCCACCTCCACCACCGCCGCCACCCCCTTCCACCTCCTTCCCGCCTTCTTTACATCCGCCGACTCCCTTGGAAGATCCTACCCGAACTTTATTTCCTCGGTCAAGCTCGCCAAGGATGTATGGAGGTCTGTCACGAGCCCTTTCTCCGCCACCCCGCAATCCAGTTCTACCTGCACTATTCACTACACATGTGAATTCAGAGCATGCCAAATTTCGAAGTATACTAATTCACTATATTGCGACAGTCCAACATCACATGTCGGCCCTCCCGCCTCCCCCTCCTCCCTTTGCCGGACAACGCCAAATGCTTCCCCCCCAGTCCCCCCCTTTTACACCTCAAGTCCAATCACGGGATCCCTCCATCGGATCCTATACGAATGGGAGAGAATTGCCGACCCCATCTACATCCAGCAAACCCAGCAGTATGTCAATATCATCCCTACTCGGTGGCGACTCGTCCAGGCCCCGCGATTCACGCGCCACCTCCATCAATGGTTCATCGGGCTATAATCGCTCGATTTCGCATCCAATCGAGAACCCGGTGTCGCCGACCAAGACAGAACCGGATCCCAGGATCGAGGTGAGGGCGCAGGACCAGCCTTCGGGTTGGCGCAATACCTACAACAGCTCTCGCGCTCCTTTTGCGCAAGCGGGAAATGGGCGCCTGACCGCGAGATCATCCATCAATACAGACTCACCAGCATTCGCAAAGCTCAGTCAGTCTTCGGGTGATAGCGGTAGCCAGATCTCACCGCGGTCAGAGCAAGGCCCGCCTCAGAGCTGGCGGGCCACGTACGAGAGGAGCTCCGATCTCGAAAGGTCTACAGCCAGGCCAATCAGTCAGCCTGATGGTATGGGACCGTCAATAGAGAACATCAACCGAAAGAATGTGGATGTCAATGGGCGCACAGGCTTTGGTCGACCTGACAACGAAGAGATCAGGCCCCGGCAAGCTTCAGACAGGCTCTTGTACCCGCAGAGTCGTTTGGCGAGAAAGGAACCGACTCCGCGGGTCTCGCCACCGCAGAAGTCTCCGCCTGATGCTCGCAGAAACTCCAAATATCCATTCCTCTCGAGCGCGTCCAAGTCTCTGGAAGCCACGCCCAACCGACCACTTGGTCCTGACAAGGGCTTCAATGAGCAAAAGCCGAATAGCGTGCAAAAGGGGCCGTTGGGCCCTGAAGCCTTGCGGCGCCTGCGTGATGAAAGGCTGGGGAATGTGCAGAAGGAACCGCCAGACCCACGAGCCCGGATTCTCCAGGATGCGGTGAATGATCGACAAGCCGCAGATGAAGCCAAATATCCTGCATCCGTGGTCGAGATGGAGCGTTCCGATAGTCTCGATCGAGCGATTCAACAGACGCGAGAGAGCGAAAATGGTCACCGAAACTCCTTAGCGCTGATGCTAGAGAACAATCGAGGTCGAGGTCGCTTCTCCCCTCTCCCACAAGCTGTGCAGGGCGCTCAGGGTCGGACAGATGGTCCCTCACGTGATCCTAGCATCAAGAATGAGTTCTCCAAAATGTTCGCGGGCATTGGCAGTGGCGTGAGCAGCAGTGGGTTGGCCGGTAGTGGGACTTCCACTCCCTTGGGCTTTCCCCCAAGTCCCAAACAAAATGAAAATGAAGCTCGCCTGTCTTTTGCCAATCGACCGGATCTGGTGGATACAGCCAAATCAAGGAACGTGTCAAGAGGGAGTAACAAGCGGAGTCGGAAGAGCAGAGGTGAGGACGGGAAGGACGGTGAAGGTGGAAAGGGGAGTAAAAGATCACGGCATCATCATCATGCTCCTGGTCATCAGTGAGTCCATCCTACTTCTATGTCATTCTGGGCACGGAAGGCAATGTACTGACAGTATCAGTCATCATCACCACAGCAGCTACGTGATCGGTGACCCAGGGGCCTCTAATCATCACCACCATCACCACCCCGACGGCACCATCCATTACCACACTCACACCAAGCCCACCCACTCCGCCTTGACACCGCTCTCCCAAGCCCACTCCGCTCCGCCCCAAATGACCGCCACCACCGCGGACCCGCCCCCTCGCCCTCCCAAAACAACAATCAACAACACCGCCCTCCTGTCCTCCATCTCCCACCTCCCTCGCCACCACCTCGGCTCAGTCCTCTACTCCCCCACTCTCTCATCTCCATCATCTTCCCCCAGCTCCTCCTCCTCCCCCTCCATCACCACCAACACGAAACTCCCTTTCCCTCCGTCTGCCTACACCATCCCCTCTCAGCGCACCTCTCCCTCTAAAGAAAACTGCACCCTCACGATCCGCATCCCCCGCCTCTACCTCACCCCCCTCGAGCGCCGCGCCGTCTGCTCCACCCGCGCAGTATGGGGCACGGGGGTCTACACGGACGACTCCGACCCCCTGGCCGCCGCCATCCACTCCGGCTGGATCCTCGGCGACTACGGCGACGACATCGATCCGGAAATGTTAGAATCCGATCCCTCTTCCCCCCCAACCGCCCCCGCCACCACGAAAAGTACTAAAGCCGACGAATACATCGACGCGCTTCCCCCTCACCCCCTGCACCCTCCCACAGGCAAAGACGCCCACCTCACCATCCTCATCCTCCCCCCGCTCGCGCGGTACAAGGGAAGCATCCGGCACGGCATCAAATCCCGCGATTGGGGGGATGATCACGCGGGGGCGAGTTTCCTTGTCCAGGGGCTGCGCTGGCTGGATGAGGGGTGGGCACGGGGCAGGGAACGGGGGGGACGGGCTAGGCATGCGTGGTTGCATGGCCGTAGTATTTTGTCGAGGACGGCGGAGAGTAGGAAAGTGGGTGGGAGTGGTGCATTATTGTGGAGGGGGGAGAAGGGGAAGGGGAAGGGGAAAGAGAATGAGGCGGTCGAGGAGGGGGTGAGGGATGGTGATGGGCCAGTGGAAAGTCCATCAGTCGTTGTTGTCGCCGCTGCCGCTGCTGTATGATGCATCCCTTTGAGTTTATGAAAAGGGGTTGGGGGGGAAAGAAGAAATAATGCGACGTTGATTGATCATGTGCTCATGTACCATCTATCTATCCTGCCTGTACGTTTGAAAGCCGATGTTGGATGTATTTCGGGGGGCCATTATCGACTTTGCTATAAGAGAAAAAAAATAAACCTCGAACGATGAAACTTTTACTACTCCCCCTCTCCATCATCATCATCATCATCATCATGATATCTATATCGCTTTTGTCTCCCTCCACGTCATCACCATCACCTATATAGATGCTGCAACGTCCCATCTTAGTCATCGCCGTCGTCGCACCAATGAACTTCATTGCCCCTTTAATTCAGGGTCGGGGTCCAATCCAGTGATGCAAAAAACCGCTCAAACGTCCCGAGCCATAGCCAACACCAAGCTTTTGTTGGACTGGCTGGCGGTCAAGCGGCCAGTAACAAAAGGCCCGCCTCTGATCTTGGTGCCTCCAGCTCTGGCCGTGTCGGTCGGTCGGGGGATTTTCGCCCGGACATTATTTGCGGGGTGGAAGTCTGTCTGGGAGCTGGAGGATGAAGGCTGCGCTGGGGGATCTCTGAGACGTGACACGCGCGGCGCCCTTTTCCCACACACCCACCGCGTCTTTTCTCCCGGCAACGTCCGTTCTGCTGATGCTGGCCGCGGCGTCGGGATTGTCGATGTTTGGTTCCCGCGACTTTTACCTGCCCGGTGGCGCCATCTCCTGCTGCCCCCTTGTCCCCTCGATGCTCTCGCCATCCACGTCCACGAAGACGGCATCCATCGCGGTCTCCAGTATGCGCAACCCTTCCTCAATTTCCTCCTGGCTGATCACGAGCGGCGGCACGAACCTCAACGTGTTCGTCCCGCAGCTGATGATCAGCAAGCCCCGCTCCCTCGCCGCGGTGATCACGGGTGTGGGGTCCCGACTCAGCTGCACGCCCAGCAATAACCCCCGTCCCCGCACCTCGGTAATCACACCAGGAAATCTCTGCCGCAGCCTGTCAAACCCCTTTCGAAAGACCCGTTCCTTCTCCCTCACCGCAGCCTGCAAGCCCGGATCCGCGAGCCGTTCGACAATATGATGCGCGACCCGGCTCCCCAACGGGTTCCCCCCGAACGTCGTCCCATGATCCCCCGTGACGACCGCTCGCGCGACATGCTCGCTCACAATCGTGCCGCCGATGGGAAAACCATTCCCCAGCGCTTTGGCCGTGGTGATGATATCTGGGTGCGCTTCCGGCGGCAAGGTGGAATGCGCCCACAGGGTGCCCGTGCGGGATAAGCCGCATTGGATCTCGTCGTAGATGAGGACGGCGCCGACGTCGTTGCAGCGGTGGCGGAGCGCGGTGAGGAACTCGGGGGATGCGGTGTTGACGCCGCCTTCGCCCTGGATGGGCTCGATGATGACGCCGGCGGTGTTGGGCGTGATGTGTGCAGCTAGCTGGTCGGCGGGGGTGTCGAAGGGGATGGAGTGGAAGCCCGGGAGGAGCGGGGAGAAGGGGGCTTGGTATTTGGGGTTCGGGGTTGCGGAGAGGGCACCGAGGGTGCGGCCGTGGAAGGAGTTGTGGAAGGAGAGGATCTCGTATTTCTCGGTGTGGGAAGGGTGAGCGACCTTGGCGTATTTCTTCGCGAACTTGATGGCGGCTTCGTTGGCCTCGGTGCCGGAATTCGAGATGAATGCTTTGGATGCCGTGGCCATCCCGCCCGAATTCACGGTTGCTTCGATCAGCACCTTGCACAGCGAGCCCGTCCAGGGGTTGTGGTAGAGGTTCGAGGTGTGGATCAGCGTCTTGGCCTGGGAGGAGATGATCTGCGAGATGGCCGGGTCGCAGTGGCCGAGGGCGTTGACGGCAATTCCCGCGGTGAAGTCGAGGTAGCGGCGGTTTTCGATGTCCCAGATGTGGCAGCCTTGGCCTTTGACCATCATGGGCGGCGGGCGCACGTAGGTCGCGACCATGTATTGGGTGTGGTCTTTGACGAGGGCGGCGGTGGAGGAGTCGGCGGGCGGGTCGTGATTGGGGAGGCTGGCTTCTCTCTAAGATGTGAGGAGTCAGTCAATGGCTTCTGGTGCGTGAGGATGGAGGTTGGCCTACAGCAATGTCATTCTCGAGATGCTCTGGTGGGCTGGTTGTGGGGACAGCCATTGCGGAGGCATGTCGGATTGATCTCACGGGGAGTTGGGACTGGATGCTTCTTGTGTAGGAGAATGCGGTACAGGCTCGACGAAGAGTCATTCTCGAAGCCATCTTGGTCAATTTGGTGAGGAGGAGAAAAGTCTGAATCAAATTGTCGCGTACGAAAATCTGGGGTTGAAAAAAGATGACGATGTTCTTATCGATAAGCAGTCTTGGCAATAATCTTCACCGATTTCGGTGGCTCCATTTCTCCCTCGTCCATCATTTTCTTGTCTTCAACCAATCCTACACCCTCGAAGAAAGTCTTGTTCAATAATCAGATCTTGAAGATGCTCAAGATGAAACGAATCAACTACCTGACAGCTCAGCTTCGGCCATCTCCACGTCTCTTCTCCACGCGCCCCGCCCTGTCCGCCACCCCATCCTTCTCCTCTTCGCCATCTCCACCACGCCTCCCAGAGTCGGACCAAAAGCTCTATGAAGACCTTCAGAAATCATCAACCGGAGCCTTCAGCACCCCTCGCTCACCTCCAACAATCAATCAATCACCCGCAACCGCCACTTCATCACCAGAGCCGAGACGGACTCCACCACAGATCAACCAGTCGCCACACAGCGACACCGCAAATGCAGCGGCGCAGAGCCCCGAAGATGTCAACACGAGTACCGTTCATGCACAGGTGAATGCGCAGGGAAAAGGGGAGGAATTGCATCCAGATGTCAGGAGAGGTGCCAGACCCGAGTTTGATGGAGAGAGGAATCCGAAGACCGGGGAGGTGGGGGGGCCCAAGAATGAGCCGTTGAGATGGGGCGATGCTGGCGATTGGAGCTACAATGGGCGGGTCACTGATTTCTGAAGGACTGACAATGCTCGCTTGGAAGGATCATCTTGGTGTAGAGATTGTAGTATATGGGATATAGCATTAGCGTAGCATAGCGAGCAAATCATCATGTTGTTATAGTATCTTTCTTTCTGAGCCTTGTATATGAACACCATTCAATTCAAGACATTGTAATCAGTTGACCATTTTCAAACACACTGAGCCGCCACATTCTGCCGTCCAAAATAATAAAATAATGATGGTTTCTTTGAGTCATCGCGGGGACCGAGCTTTTCCCTCCTCCTCCGCCTCCTCCATGTCCTCACCCACAACCTTTGTCTTCAACTCTGCCTCTTCCTCCCCCACCTTCAATCACCCATCATGGAACATATCAAGAACACATTCGCGCAATGTGCTCGAGAAGAGCGTTCTGCCCTCGTCACATATGTCACAGCTGGTTTTCCCACCGCGGATGAAACCGTCGATATCCTCCTGGGCATGGAAGCCGGTGGCGCCGGTGCGCTCAACTCGACACCTCATAGCTGAAAACATATTGACTGACTATTTGACAGACCTTATAGAACTCGGCCTACCCTTCACCGACCCGATCGCCGATGGTCCCACAATACAGAAAGCCAATACGCAAGCACTGAAGAATGGCGTCACCGTCGAATCTACGCTCGAGACGGTCAGGAAAGCGAGGAGGAAGGGGCTGCACGCACCGGTGCTGTTCATGGGCTACTACAATCCACTATTGAGCTATGGAGAAGAACGAATACTACGAGATGCCAAAGAGGCGGGCGTCAATGGCTTCATTGTCGTGGATTTGCCTCCGGAAGAAGCAGTACGCTTCAGGAATTTCTGTACGGAAGGAGGGTCAGTAGCTTGTCCACATAGAGCTTTGCATTAGTCAAGATCTCAAGCTGACAACATCGCCAGACTGTCGTACATCCCACTCATCGCTCCAGCCACGTCCGAGGACCGCATGAAGCTGCTCTGCAAGATCGCAGATTCCTTCATCTACGTTGTCTCGCGCATGGGTGTTACAGGCGCCACCGGCAAGCTCAGCTCAGGCCTACCTGAGCTCCTCCAAAGAGTCCACACTTATTCTGGAGGAGTCCCAGCCGCTGTCGGATTCGGCGTCAGCACCCGTGACCACTTCATCGAAGTTGCGAAAGTCGCTGAAGGCGTCGTCATTGGCTCCCAGATCGTCACAACCCTGGCCAACGCTCCACCTGGCCAAGGCGCTCAGAAGGTCGAGGAATACTGCTCCGAGATCACGGGCCGCAAAGTCGACAGATCATCACATAGTGTCACCAATGGTGTCCTCAAGACTCAGGAGGCCGAAAGACCATCCACCAACGGCCACAGCGAGCATCATACAGAGAACGACCATGGCACAACCTCCCCCGCTACTGTCGACAAAGTGATAAGGAATGGCGACTCAGGCCCTGGCCCCGGTCTGGCCACCGAGCTCGAAGCCCTCAACGACCCATCCACCACCAAACCCACAAATTCCTCCGCCCTTCCCTCCCGCTTCGGGGCTTTCGGAGGCCAATACATCCCCGAATCCCTCATGGATTGTGTTTCCCAACTCCTAGCCTGCTTTGAGTCCGCCCGATCCGACCCCTCCTTCTGGGCCGAATTCCGCTCCTACTACCCCTACATGGGCCGCCCTTCCTCCCTCCACCTGGCCGAACGCCTGACCGCCCACGCGGGGCCCAAAGCCGCCAACATCTGGCTGAAGCGCGAAGACCTCAACCACACGGGCTCGCACAAGATCAACAACGCCCTGGGCCAGATCCTGCTCGCCAAACGGCTCGGCAAGACGCGCATCATCGCCGAAACGGGCGCGGGCCAGCACGGCGTCGCCACCGCGACCGTCTGCGCCAAGTTCGGCATGGCCTGCACCATCTACATGGGTGCCGAGGACGTGCGCCGCCAGGCGCTGAACGTGTTCCGGATCAAACTGCTGGGCGCCTCCGTCGTCTCTGTGGAAGCCGGCAGCCGCACCCTCCGCGACGCCGTCAACGAGGCCATGAGATCCTGGGTCGTCGATCTGGAGACCACACACTACATCATCGGCTCGGCCATCGGCCCGCACCCGTTCCCCACCATCGTGCGGACATTCCAATCCGTCATCGGCCAGGAAACAAAGTCTCAATTCAAGGAACTCAACACCCATCGCAACAAGCCCTTACCCGACGCCGCCATCGCCTGCGTAGGCGGCGGCTCCAACTCCACGGGCATGTTCTCTCCCTTCGAGCACGACCCCTCCGTCGCGCTCTTGGGGGTCGAAGCCGGCGGCTCGGGGGTGAAGAGCGGGAAACACTCCGCCACGCTCACGGGGGGCACCCACGGCGTCCTCCACGGAGTCCGGACCTACGTGCTGCAGAACTCGCACGGCCAGATCGCCGACACGCATTCCGTCTCCGCGGGGCTGGACTACCCCGGCGTCGGGCCCGAACTATCATCCTGGAAGGACAGTGGACGGGCAAAATTCATCGCCGCCACGGACGCGGATGCGTTTGAGGGGTTCAGGGTGCTGAGTCAGACCGAGGGGATCATCCCCGCGCTGGAGACCGCGCACGCGATCTGGGGCGCTGTCGGGTTGGCGAGGGAGTTGGGGGAGGGGAAGGACATCGTCGTCTGTTTGAGCGGGCGGGGGGATAAGGATGTGCAGAGCGTGGCGGACGAGCTGCCGAGGATCGGGCCCGAGATAGGGTGGGATTTGAGATTTTGAAGTTGGGTTTGGGGGCTAGAGCAGTTGTGGGGGAGGGGAATGTAGTGTGAAGTTCTGTAGCATGCTTCACGGACACAAAAGCTGATACGAGCCGCGCGAAAACCTAGAGAAAAGCAAAAGAGAGGGCCATCTACATGGATATCCTATGAATTTCATCTGATCGTATTCCACATCACCATACGAGCCCGTCAGAGGAAGGGCCTAACCTCCCGATTCGACATGGGCAACACCCCCACCATGAACAATCCAAGAACATGATAAAGCTCCCCTCTGCAAATGCATCTACACTTCACGCAATGCAGCAACGAAGGAATAAACCCTCCTGTAGCAAAATAGACATGTATATACACATCCCCCCCCCCCCTCAAAGCCCCATCCCATCACAAATCCCAAACATACTCTCGCACCATCTCCATACCCATCCCCTCATCCTCAATTCCAGCAAGGAAAACCACACACACAGCCCCGGTCCCTCTGTGCCCCCCACCATCACCACCACCACTAAAGACCAACTCCAAAGCATAACGAGCCCGACTATCGAAATCTCAAGGACTCAAGAGAAAGGGCCCGCCGGGGGGGGGTCGTACATACCCTCCCTAGTGAAGTAGATATACACACAACCGCTCTTGTTTGGCCCATGGAGTCAAGCGCGTCCTAGCCCAGAAAAAGTGTCATGGATGTGTTTGGGGGGTTGAGGTAGTATGTATGAATGTATGAATGTATGTATGAAAAGTTCACGCAATGTGGGGGTCGTGGTGAAGTGAAGTGAAGGTGTGGCGATGGAGGATGCCAGAGTAGATTGTGACTGAGATGGTGGGATCGTCCTGCGGGCCTGGCTTCGGGGCTTTCTAGCCATGATCGAGCTCTGGGGATGTTTTCTGGTTAAGGATGGGATCTGAGAACTGAGGAGCTGGATTGGTATGGGGCAGGGTTCGTTGCAGGTGAGTTTGTGATTTGGTTCTCGCCTTCGGGGCTTCCATGTGTCGGAGCCTTTCCTTTTTAAAGCTGGACTCGTCTGCCGCGTCGATCGTAGTAGTCGGAATAGGCATCATATTTATGATGACAAATGCAACAGTGGGATTCATATTTAAGTTTCATCACTGGGCGATCCATACAATGTCCACATTGGAATTCAACAGCTCTCAGTGGTGGAAGTGTCGATCCAGATGGGGCAGGGAGCGGTGTCGATGATCTTCCAACAGAAGGAAGTCTCGAAGAAGGCACATTTGATGATATTCCAACAGAAGGAAGTCTCGGAGGAGGCACATCTAATGATGTTCCAACACGAAGGCTCGGAGAGGGAGGTTCTAATGGTTCTGCAACAGAGGGGAGGCTCGGAGGGGGCGAATCTAACCGTGTTTCAACAGAGAGAATGCTCGGAGGGGGCGTGTCTAATGGTTTCTCATCAGCGGGAAGGCTCGGAGGGGGCGATTCTAATGATGTTCCAACAGAGAGATCGGAGAAGACGCTTGCTAGTTCTGTCTCCCCCATCAGAGAGCCAGGCTCCATGCGTTCCAGTGAGCTGGTGTGGTTGTCAATGCATTCACATGCATCTTGAAAATGAGCGCCTACATGCTTCTCAAAATCTTTGCGAGTGCTTGCTGGGTACTCTCCGCAGAAATGGCACTTCTCTTGCTCAACAGGCCGAGGGTGGACTTTGCATATGTCGTGACTGGCAAGGCGTATTTCGATTTGTGTCAGGTCTATCGAATGGTCCGATGAGAGATGTCTCAGCCAAGCAAACTCAACATTATCAACCCGTTCACATATATGGCAGGTCCATGATCTATTGCGGTGTTGGCTGAACTCATGATGGGCCCATTGAGCCCCCTCAAATATCCTGTATTTCGCCTGACACTCATCGAAAGTACAAAAGCTAAAGGCGTTCTGACCTCGGGTTTTTGCCTTGTAGATGCGATCTAGTAAATCTTTTGAAGCTTCTGGATACGTTTCTTCCAGGAATCTCAAATTTTCTGGGGTCTCGGTATGTAGTCGCAGCCGTTCGAATGACAAGCTTAGGATAGCCGGTAACGGTAACAATTTCGCATTACTGTGGTTCATACTACGTTGGAGTGAGGGCGATAGTTCTGCGAGGCAAGCTATGCAGAAATCAATCTTCTCTAAGAGGTGGTCCATCTTATATTCAGCGTACTGTGCTCTGAGATCTTCATCATGAAATGTAAGAAGCCTGGCGTTATAGTCGGCCTCCGCTGTTAGGGTACTTTCTGTTGAAGGACTTGCTGTTGAGAAACTTCGCGTTGCTGGCGCCGATGCACGTAACAACAGCTCCATTAATTTCTTAGCGCCTGGTTGAAAGACTAATAGGCAGGACAATCAGTATGTTCTGACCGACAATTCAGGGAAGGTCAGCATAAAGCTTCCGGGGGTCTTACTTTGAATGATCAGGTCAGCCATTCTCACAAGATGCCGCTCGACTTGGCTTTGTAACAATGGGAAGTGTCGTAACTCGAGAGAAGCCTCCTGCAGGCCAAGTGTATCTCCCCAGAGAAAATATTTTGCGGCTATCTCTTTGAGTGTAGCTTTACATACGTGCTTCCGAACCCTGTCAGTGTCATCATGAAGACCATGTTGAAATACTCTCCGAAGCGCCGCGTATTGCTGTTGGATCATCACGCCGATGTTGAAAAATTCGCGGATGCAAGTGCATCAAATAATCTGATGAACCTCTTTGCAGACGTTATGCCCACTGGGAAGAATGAAGCTTGAAGTCAAGTATGTCAAGTTGTCGCTGATGGCAGCCGTGTGGTAGCTGGTGAAAACGTATTAGGCCCCTCTTTCTCCAGAGTTCTATGCTCCATGGTGGGGCTACTCATATTGTTCAGCCTTGCGCGACTTGCTGACTGGATGTCGAGCCCCTCATCAATCGATTGACTGCGGCAGGTAAAGGGATGAGAAGTCGCCGCAGTCCAGGTTAAATGCCATACTTGCAAAGAAGTTGATGATGGAAGCCACCGCCTTCGCCTTCAACATCCTTCCACTTATGGTTTCCGTAGCAGAAAACTACAAGAAGCTGTTTTTGACCCCTCTTGCTCGATATCAAAACTTCTCTAGCGAGGCCTACACATACCTTCTACGTTTGGAGAACCAGCAAGCTATTTTCCAAGCGCAGTGTATTCACCTCCTATCCACGGTAGTGGAGAAGTCGACGGCCTCACAAATACTTGGAGCTCTGGAAAAGCAAGCCGTGGAAACAAAGGCGGAGGTTGAAGAAAGGCTGAAGTCTGTGTTGGGCCGCTCCCATGCAGCACTCGGAAAGACAATTAAAGCTATAGACGCCGAGTTGGAGACCATTCAATGCGATTGCAAGCAACTCTCTGAGACGGTCGAAAAAGAGTATCAAGGGGAACAAGTAAGACCAGCTTGTCAAGTTGTTGATTGGTGGAGGATTCTGACATCTAGAAGAAAAGCAAGTTCGGTGATCTGAACAAATTCAGCAGTTGGAAAAACCACATTCGCCAAAAGCTGAAATTCAGCTTTTCGGAGACGTCTTTGTCAGCGAGACTCAAGACTTTAACAGACTTCAATCAAGACTTGATTACACTTTCCTCTCTTTCCCAAATGCTGTCAAACCCCGACGAGGAAAGGACAACTCACAGCCGTAACGAGAAAATAATTGACAAGCACCGATCGATTGGCATGGCCGCCAACGAAGTCTGGCGTTTTCTGAATAGTCTTGAGTGTGATGGATGTGAGGACCATTGGGCTCATCTAGGCATTGGTGATGAGAGCGTTAAGCAAGATAAGGTAACCCCAGGCCTGTCTGAATTCCATTTGGCGCTCCGGTGCATCAGGACCTCTCTTGATTTGTCCAGATTCCACGTGACAGCTAAAGTCCAAGCGCAATATTCAGTCCAAGGTACAAGGCCTGTAGATACACTGCAGGCAGCGCTTCGATCAGGATTGAAGATAGAACAAAGCCTACCAGAGATGTTGGAGCAGGGCACAGGAGATCATGTCACCACTCAAGTAAGGAAGCCAACTGCTTGTGATGAATTATCTTCAGGAAGAGAGCGTTCAAGGCATCATGGTCAAGAGGAAGGCAGTGATCTCTGTGTGTTCCTGAATCATCCGGAATTCGATCGAGTGAGCGGCTCTATTCAGGCGTTCTCAGCATATGATGAATCAGTCAGGGCATCAAATCCCGAGACCATTGACGAAGGACCGCGAGGTGTTCTCAGATCGAATAACCTGCATGAGCTACTGCAGGCTTACTCATGCGAATTTCCAGGGAATGGCCTTTCATTCCTTGAGCGTCTTCGACTGGCTAAAATTCTTTCGGTCGCCTATTTCCGCTTTCATTCCACAGGATGGGCCAATTCTGGGTGGAATAGCAAAGGTATTTGCTTCCAATGGAGTAATCAAGATGACACCGTCTCCGATGTCAAAGGCCTCCATATGCCCTACTTACAATCAAGAGTCTACAGCACTAGCTCCTCAGATACCAGCAACGTTTCTCAATCGCCGCCAATCTTTGGTCTCAATGCGGCAAGCATGTTCAACCTAGGCGTACTTCTTCTTGAGATCGGGTATTCGATGAATTGGGACACTCTAAGGAATGTCTGTCCATCTCAAAATAGCAACAATGATCTTCTTTCGGCAGTAATTCAAGCGAGAACACTCCTAGCAAATGGCCTTTTTGACATGGGCGGTGCTTATAGAAAGATCCTCTCGAAGCTGATCGATTGCGCTTTTGGCAACATCTATGACTTGGACGACCCCAAACACGAGGCAGCATTTCTCGACGCTGTGGTTCATCCGTTGGAAGAGGAGGAGCGGAAACTAAGAGCATTTCTGGGCCCCGATCGTCCTTGACGATGCCCACTTGGAGCATAATGATGGATTGTCACCGTCTGGGCGATTCTCCGAGCATATACCTGGAAGAATATAATCATCCAGAGATGAGCTTGCCAACGTACGAGACATAAGGTCGTATAAGATCGCAGCTGGGCAAAAGCCTTTTGACTTACCAGGCCCAAAGAGGTATAGTATGTCTTGGCACCCGCTTCCATGGCCCGGGCGGCTTTATCATTCACACATACTCACTTCATCACTTCGCATTGAGCATCCACGTGACAAATGGACATCAGCGGTCTATCATAGGGCTCATGACTTCTGCACCGCCACTGGCGACATGCAACTTCCTTTCTGACATGTGAACACAAAGTCTCGTTTCTGTCATTCTTACATTACATGCCGCACCCAAGCATATTGCCATTCGCCCATCACCAGCCTCCCCAAAACGTCATGCGGTATGAAGGCTATCGAGCTAGTGAGCCAGGGCCCCAGCAAGGTGTCGAAATCTCCGGCGCATCCTATCACGCTCACAAAATTTCCGGGAGGTTGATGAATCGAGAAGTCACAGCGAAAGAAAATTCAAAAGGGGTTGGATTGGGACTTGAACCCTTGTATTCAGAATCACGATACTCGATTTCCAAAATTGACATTGTATGTGCTTAGAGTGACACAGAGCTAAGGGTGACTTTCCTTTACGTCTATACATAGAATGATGATATAAACAAAAAGGAGAGGATGAGCGGTCGTTTGACGGAAGCTTGATATAACGAGCTCATTCAGAAATCGGGAGTGACTCCACAGCGGGTTGGATAGTTCGGACCTGCAAACTGATTTGATGATAATGGCAAATGGCTGACTTGTGAAGAAGTAATGCTGTGGACGTTCGATGTAACTCCAATTTGAGCCCATATTAGATATCATATTTGGGGTGCTGGATCCACTAGCCGATTACTTTTACTTCATCCGCTTGTCCACCTTTTTGGCCTTGCACAAACACGAAAGTGACTCTCTGCCCTTCCTTTAAGCTCTTGAAACCGGAACCCTGTATAGCCCTAAAATGTACGAAAAGATCATTGCCGAACTCTGGGGTGATAAAGCCGAAGCCCTTTTCGTCGTTGAACCATTTGACCTCACCGACTTGCCGTTCACTGATCGCACCAGCACCGCTCTTGCTCGGTTCTTCCTGGAATGAAAAGCTTTTTTCAAGAGCTGCAGTCATAGGAGTGTCCTTTTCCGCTCGTTGCTGTGGGTCTGTGAGAGACAGCCTTTGCCTCTCTTTTCCAAACGCGTCCATATGGCTTGAGACGTGCTCGACAAAATCTTCCCACGAAGATCCAAAACCGAGCGGCTGTTTCCCACAAAAGTTACAGACTTGGCGATCCATGAGCTTGACGACAATCTTGCGGCTCAACCGCCCACAGATGACAGCTTCGTCGCCTTGCAATCGAACGTTGTGAACGCTGTCAAGGTGGGCTTCCCAATCCCCAAGGATGTCATGCGTACGCCGGCACATATGGCAGACCCAGACTGTTTTTGAGCGATGCCAACGGATCTCGTGATCAGCCCATTCTTGTTTGGTCAAGATTCGAATTCGTTCCGGGCAGTCATCGAAAGAGCAAATCCAAGGTGGCTGATCGTCATGATGCTGCAGCATCATCTGAGACAGCCTCTCGTGGAACGCGGGCGTGGCCCCAGGCAATACTTTCATCAAGGTGTTCCCTAGTTCTGGATCTTGTAAGGGCAGCCGTATTCTTTTGAGATTGTCGTCTCCAGGGTCATTCAAAATTCTTGTAGTCTGAGGAGGGAGTGTACTCTCTGTCGTCACTTCTTTCAGACAACTTTGAAGTATCGGCAAAAGGTCTATCAGACAAGAGACGTGGAACTTGATGTCACTCATTAATTGTGCTGGGTGAAGATCGTAGTACTCTCGATCTTCCGCGTAGACGCCTAGATTGGTTTTCTCGGGTGCACTTTCACTAATGGCATTTGATGATTGCCATTTCGAAGTGCGTTCGACGATCGACCAGAGTTGGGAAAAGAGTTCACGAGCACGTAGGGACAGCCCGTTTTCTAGGTACACTGGATGCGAATACTATCAGTGCAGCACACACCATCTAGCTGAGCCATTGCCGCGGCTCTCAAGGAGTCTTACTGAGTCTCAACAAGGTTGAAATCGTAAGCAGTAGCTCTAAAAGTTGAACCTTCAGGCTGTTGAATCTCTGCAGCCTTTTCTCCAGATTTCCCAAGTCCAAAGAGTGGCTCCATAGGAAGAAGCGGGCGCACTCAGTTTCACGGTCGGCCTTGGATGTTTCCGGACAAAGATTATCTGATCGATCATGAATTGCGTGTCGCAAGATTTGTAGTATGACATCGGAAAGTGAATGAATCATCCCGTCTTCTTGGAGCCAATCATCCTGGCCTTGTAAGACGTGTCTCTCGTCCATCTAATGTGAAGAATGATAAAGTTGAGGAGCCGAATCGAAGGCAAGACTTGTATGATACGAATCATCTGAGTTTGAAGTCCAAGCCCCGCGTTTGAATCCCGAAGCTGCTGTGATTGGTCAGCCTTGTTGAACTCGCGCGATCATGACCCCACCGATCCGACCTCCGCTACCCTCTATAGAACAAGGGGACAACTACTGAGACAGATCGGAAATCGCTGGGCTTCGGAACCGAGCAGCACCAGCCCACAATTGGACCCATAATATAGTGCTCCATGGAGGCCGTAGGCTTAGCTCTCAACATCCTTCCGCTCATTGTTTCTGCAACAGAGAATTACAAGGACCTGGTCTTGACTCCATTCTGCCGCTATCAAAGCTTTCGCAATGAAGCTGGAAGATATGTCGTTCGCTTGAAAAACCAGCAGGCAATTTTCGAAGCGCAATGCATCCACCTACTGGGCCTGGTCACAGATGAGAGACTGGCTTCCGCAATCATAACTGGCCCCGATAAGTGCGCACCTGAGGAGCTGAGACAGGTCGGACAACGTCTGGAAGTGGTGGCATCAAATTCCCGCAATGCACTGATCCGGACAATAGAAGCCATAGATTCTCTCCTGACAGAGGTTAAAGAAGACGGTGAGAGGTTGGCATCTGCTGTCAAATTCGAAGACAAAGCGATAAAGGTCCGTTTCCGCCGGTCCCTAATGCTAGACCTCCTAGACTTCCTAGGAGAAGCTAAGTGGCATCAGCAGTCTGTCAAGTTGAAATTGCTCTCGAAAGAGTGGAAGAGCCATATTCGCCAGAAATTGAAGTTCAGCTTCTCCAAATCGCGGCTGTCACTCAATCTTGATACGCTGACTCAACTGAATCGAGATTTCTTATCAATTTCGGGCCTCGTTCTACTGAAGCCGCCACCCTCACCCGTGGAAATACTCTCAGAGAAGCAAAATAGAACGAGATTGGCCCGAGAGCACCGGGCAATGGGCAAAGCCGCCCAAGCCATAAGTGCAAGTCTCAATGAACTAAGCTGCAATAGCGAGAAAGCACATCTTGCTGATCTGTGCGTTGGCAACGAAGAGGTCGCGCAAAGCGAGCAATACGCATTTGACATTGAATTTGAGGCGGCATTTCATTGTCCTACCTCTTGCTGTACTTCTCTTTATCTTTCAGTGTCCGGTTCTTTGACAGACAAACCCTTCCGCGATAGCACTGTAAGTAGAGACAAGCTAGAGTCTGGGCTCACCACTATATTGCAGTTGAATGAGGAGGGTTTGAAATCTTCGGAGCAGACATCGAAGTACTGCGGAACGTTCGAATCCAGACCTTTAACCTCATCTGAAAAGACTGCTCGAGAACAAGCATCAAGTCGGCAATGCACTTTAGTGGCCGACGGGGACGTCTGCGGGTTCTTGAGTCAATCGATCCAAGGTTTTCATGACGGAGACCTCTTCATCAAAGCTTCCTTGGCTAACGACAGAGGAAGAAGATTCGGTATCTCAATGAGTCAAAGTAGCGAGTGCCCAATGGACTCAGAAGCAATACGTCTCTCTGAACTCCTCGACCTAGCTCCTGATGCGGCGCTTCGAATGCCGATTTACAAGCGGGTCTGGCTAGCCAAAACACTTGTCGTTGCTTTTTTCCGTTACCACCACATGGGCTGGGCAGGAGGTGGCTGGGAAAGCAGAAGCGTATACTTTCATGTCAGCAACTCTGTCAATTCTCGCCAATCTTCAGCTCTAGATCAACCCTGGCTGAGATGCAGTGTCCATAATCCCAAGCTTTCCAGCATTTACGGGATTGGCTGGTATTCCGGGCTGAGGCGCAACGAAATAGATCTTTTCGCTCTGGGCGCCATGCTCATTGAGATCGGATATTCGATGAATTGGGATTCCCTGTGTGATACTCGCCAAACTGTCGAAGATGGTACTCTTAATTCCTTTTTCCAAGCCAGACGTTTGCTAGGGCAGGGGCTCCTCGACATGGGTAGCACTTATCGCAATATCGTCGAGAAACTAATTGGAAGCATTTTCGCTAATGGATATGATCTGGAATCCTGGAAGAGCCGAGAATTGTTCATTGAAGAGATCATCACGCCGCTGGAAGAAGAAGAGAGGAAATTGCGAGACGTGCTGTATGGCAACGGCTCAAGGGGCGTCCACGAGGTTCACACTGCATGAGGTGATTGGACACTTGGTTTTCTATTCTCATTCTTGGCAAAAACTTCGTCAAAAATGATGTACGTGTTGGAAAATGGATGAGTGCCAACAAAGGCGCTAACCGTATTAGGCAAGATACGCGAGGAGCTAATTCGAATTGAGACCCACTTGATGATGAGCTCTTAAGTGAGTCGTAGGCAGAAAATTTGCTTATGGTAAGGCATACTTAAAGCACTCCTGCAATCTTCTCATCCAAAGTTTTCCCTCACGCACTAGCAAACGGCCTCTCATCCACAAACAACGACCCGGTTCCCGCCAACACCTCCCCTCCCTGAGTCTCGAAGTAAATCTCCGCCTGCGGCAAATCGTAACCCACCCCAACCCTTTGCCGATACGCCTGAATCGCCCTAACCATCAACCCTCTTAGATCATCATAGTAGATACCACGTTGGTTCAACCCCTCCTTCACCCCCACCATGTCAAACCCGACGGTCTGATCGCCGTATCGCTTCGTGAAGGTGAAGGTCTGCCCATGCACAGGGTCGTCGGGCTCGAGGTTGTAGTCCGCGGCGTCGCGGATGGCGGCGTCACGGATGTCGTAGGGGAGGACGGAAACGTATTGATGATTGATGCTGGGTCTGGGGTTGAAGTTGTAGAAGCGGACGAGGGTGGTAGGGTCATCGGGAGGGCTGTATACGAAATCCCTGCGGGTTACATTGAGGGCGGAGGTGGCAGTGGTGTTCGTCACTTTGGATAGCAGAGGGGAGACGGATTAGTTTGGGGATGAGGCGAAGAGCTTAAGCTACGTGGCCGCTCGTCTTTCCCATCATTTTCTCATCATTGCATTCTCCGGCAATTCTGATATGCTCCTGCACAGGCTTGCGACGATGGCTTTGTTTGACGAAAGGTAAAATGAAGAATGATGAGGCGATTGAGAAATCAGTACTTACCGGGCACTGAAATCCCGGAAGGCCTGATTGACGCGGATGAGGATATAACATCTGGCTTGGAGATGTCTATGACCCCATTTCTGTTTGTCCCCGAGCTACTGATCAGCCTCCTATTTCAACGTGAGAAGGCATGAAAACGTCGTTCTTACCCCATTGTGTACGCGAGCGAAAATGACATCAGAGAGACCGCCATCATAGCCGCATGAAGCATGTACCGTCCCATCTTTCCGTCGTTCGAGAATGTCAACAATAACATGTTGGGGAGAAATGTAAGAGGAAAGAGAAGGCAAGGCGCTTTCTTTAGGCCTGCACAGGAATGATGGATGATTGCTTATGCGCGAATGATGAACAAAGGCTGTTCTCCCCCGGCAATATATGAAGAAGCTGAAAGACGAACGGTCGATCTTCAACGACTTGCAAAAGGCCTGCGTGAGTTACGCCCGTAAGGCTCAGCCTCACTCAGCAGCGCAAACATTGAGACCTTGTTGTTTGGCCCCAACGAAGCAGTATTGAGGAAGGCAAGTGGCTGTGCCATATCGTAGACTTGTGTCTTTCACTTGTTTCAAAACAAAGACAAATGATTGGATAGACTGACAAGCATCTGTGTGTTCAATAAACACCTCACCGTCGACTCTCCGATGAAGTTTAGAGGCATTCGGTATGTCGCTTGGCAATTTGCTTCTCGAACACCGCCTCAAAATTTCCAACGAGTAAATGCACACCTTTCGTGTTCGCAAATAGTATTGTTTGAAACATGTAGGATCTCCGCGCGTTATCTGCGCACATTCTGAGAGGTTGTTCGATTGTCTTCACAGCCTCCCTGAAAGCGATGAACGAGATTCCTGGTTCCTGAAATTGGAAGGTTCATACTGAGTCGTCTTTCAAATGGTTTCTGTTTGTTGATAGGAGCTCGATAGTAGCATGAAATGCTCCAAGTTTTGAATAGGCATGTCACGTATCCTCTTTGGGAGGTTGAGTAGTAAAACACTCTGTCATACGGTCAGATACCAATTGTATGTCTGAGAGGCGGTAAGTGCACCCTGTTTGATTCCATTTCGCGACCCGTCATGAATATTGACGAGGGCTTTGGGAGCGAACGCTCTCTAGGTCACGTCTAATTCCACAGGCTTCGTATTTGAGCCCGCTTCTCCCGCCATGTTCGCATATATCTCTCCCTCTCCTGCCAGGACGGACAAGCGCGATGTCCAAAGCCAGATACGTGCAGCAGGCAAATCATATTCCAGCCCGTGCCACGCCCAAAGTTTCTCCACTCCATCCATCAAAACGCCGGTCAAATCATCATAGAGGATTCCCCGCGTGTCAGGCGGCGGTCCCGTGACTCCGCCCATGTAGAATGTAACTTCCTGTTGCCCGTATCGCCATTCGAAGGTAAAGAATTGGTCGTCGACCGGACTACTGGGTCCCAGCCCTTCGGCTTGGTACTCCGCTTTGGCCACATGACGGATATCGTTTACTACGCCCTGCACTTGGCGGCATGCAATCCCACGTCGAGGACGAAAATCGGTGAATATGACGCTAATGCTCGGGTCTCCCGGAGGACTGTAATGATAACGGTTGCTATCGTCGATGGTGATATTTGTCACTGTAGTAAAGCGGCTTTGAAGTCAGCCTGAATTGAGTGTTCCCTGTAGAGGTCGCGCCCTGATTGATAATGGACCTGTCTTTGAGGCTACTCTCTAACTATTTTGGGCAATGTCCAAGGTCATAGTAGACAAAAGCTCCAGGAGCGAGTATTCATACACAGCGTCTTACCCACTAGTTCTCATAGCTATCGAGTCTTATAACGGAAGGAAAGATGATACTAACATACCTGGCTGAGTGGCTCCCACCATAGATACGCTTAGAGGCGAGCGAACGGTTCGGGCTGTTGATCTGATCCCCAGATCACGTCTATGGTCATTTCAGAATCAACAACCCACGCAAAGACCGAAGAGAAAAGCTCAACCGGAAGAACGGAGAACTACCCTGACGTGAAGGCCGGCAAAGGTGACACAGACCGAACAGCGAATGCGACGATCAAGAAGGAAACTGTTCTCATCTTTCTAACAGCGAGGAAGATTGTTAAGATCGCGAGCTTCTCTTCCTTCACAGACTACTCAGGTTTTTAGACAATTGACGAATAAATGAGCAAATACATGCGCGGCAAATCACCGCACGTATTGGTCCTTTACATAAGTCGCAGTCAAGAGACGATGGAAGGATCTCTTTGATATGAGCGAGAGGTCTTTGGCAGCGATCAACCTCGAGATAGCTCAGACCGTGTCCAGTAAGGCAGGGTCTCCGGTAAGACAGGGTCTCCGGCAAGACAGGGTCTCCGGCACGGCTATCGCTTATCAAAATGCACTTATTTGGGTACCGTGCCCCCTAGTCACGAGCACTTTGCGCTAGATTTTGCACCGTCCGATTCAATCAGTCCGAGGCCTTTAGGACATCGTCCACAATTAATATTAGAAACATTTGAATGATCGCGAGGAAAAGTCGCGTCGAATGCGGTCCCGGTGAATCATATGTCCGAAGGACCGACGGCTCTGCCCGCAAGCATTAGTGGTTACGCTAAGCCTCTGAGTAGACTAGCGGCTTGATTCGTCAGATCAGCCAGGTATCCCGTTGCATGAAGGTCATCAGTGCCTGCGGATGGACTGGATCAAGTCTATCGCATCATTGCCGCTGACCCTCGGACGGAAGTATCGAAAATGACAGACGTGATGAGTCTTCCCACAGTGGCCAGCGTAAATGGGGTGGAAGCTGACCTGACTTGCGACATGTGCTCCAAAACTTATCAACGACGTGCGTTTCTCTTCCTTCTTCAACATCTCAATATGCTGGACTAGCAGACTACATCATAATCAGACGCTCCCTCAGTTGTTGACGAAAGTCATGTAGGAGATCTGATGATGCGCCATCGTAGGCGTTGCCAGGTTCCCAAGAGACTGATAAATCGCCGCAAAGCCTGTAATGCGTGTGTCCAAGCCAAAGTCAAATGCTGTTACACTCAACCTGCCTGCTTGCGTTGCGTGAAGCGCGGGACTCAATGCGTCTATACCACAATACCAGGAGCTCCAGATCAAGAAGAACGGACCGAGATTATTAATAGTCTCAATCTAGCCTCCTCCAGCCAGTCATTGGACTTTGACCTTTCTGGCTTTGACTTCTCGACCTCGTCCTTCCCTTCAGATTTCTTAGATACGGCTATGACAGAAGTTCCTGGCCCCTTGTCAATTTCAGGACCTGCTATTGTCGAACCTTCTGTTAATGCGCCATTGGAATCAACATCTCCCGACCGCCTCCCCCGCCGGTTGTCAGCACTACCTGACAATGGTCCCATAGCAGATACAGTTTCGCTGCCTCCCAATGACACCGCGAGGTCTCCGTCATCTGCTACCCGTCAGGTCGTCCGCGTTCTCGGAGGCTACGCTCCATTGCTCACCAAGGGTTCTTTCTTCTCTCCATTTGTCCACTTATCGCAATATCCACTCAACGGTAGTAATGAACCAGACCTGACTTCATTTCCGCAAACCTCGATGGCGATCTGCAGCAGCAGCGGAATCAATCTCTCAACAGATCACCAATTCTTTAGGAGGGCTATGCTCGCTGCACGACAGCGATTGATTGACGACTTTCCCACGCTAGAATGCATGCAGCAATGGGATGCGCTGCATGCAATGTCGATCTACGAGAGCTTGGAGCTTGGGGAAAGGATTGGCGATGAGTCTGGAGCATGGAAACTTCGTCCACCAATGAAAGGACTGGGGTCCCCGTTCTTTTTGAAGGCACAGTCTTCCGTTCACTTTCTCCTTTTCTCTCTTGTTGACTTGTCTCTCGTATTCTCTTGTTCTTGCTCACTACGGCATGGTACCTGTTCAAACCTTCCGTCACTGGGTTACACCTTGCTGGCCCCAAGCTTTTCTGTCTCCAATCAGCAGCTAATTCCACACGCGCACTGTAGATGGTAAGAAAGTATCTCCAGCACTATCCCGATATTCGCAACTCGGACGTCAACACGTTCTCTCATCCAGAGTCAAGCCCGTGTGGTGCAGCAGTTTCAACTTGGGCCCGATGGAGGATCACTGAAACAGCAAGGAGGACAATTTTCTTTGCCAACATGCTCAACTTCGGTAGCAATCTCGATCATCGGACAGGAAAACTCTCGCCCTACTATGAAGCGTTGGACGATGATCTGATCCTCAATATGCCATTGCCTTGTAGTCACGCCGCCTGGATAGCGCGTGACGAAGATAGCTGGATGCTGGCGATGCGCAACAACCCAGCCGGGGCAGATCAGACCTCATCCCACTCTGAATACCCTAAAATGACACCATTTGTCATCGAACCATCATTGAAAACCATTCTTTCCAATTTCCGAAGAGAGTGCCTCCAAACGCAAATTGGTACGAGGACAGGCTTTGGCGATTCGGACGAATTGAGGCGGCTCATAATCTTTTCCGCCAGCGAGCAATTCAGTTCATTCTCACGGTAGAATTGTGGTGACCGTTTCTTTGGGCTTATGATGCGACATTGGCCGTCGCATGACACACTATACAAGAAGAGATAATATCAACATTCATCAACACTAATTCTCTTAGCATCGTTGCGAGACATCAAAGGATCTGTGACTGACTGTCAAAAATCAAGCGAGCCACTTTTCGCCTTGAGCTCCGACGCTAGATCGGCCAAGCATCAGCTGCCTCAATATGGCCTCAACATCTGCCTCCTGTTTGTCCCTTATGCCAAGCAGCTCATTGTCCGTCTTTTGGAAGAGACTACCGTACTCTGGAGGCCCAAAGATAGCCCGGAAGATATAGCCTACCATCACAGGCATCGAAATTTGACCTTTGGCAAGACTTTCGTTTGATGATCTTTCAAGTTCTGCCGTGTCAATGTGTATAGGGTCTTGCCACTCTTTTGCAGGATCGACCTTCTTGGCAATCTCCAAGAGCTGGCTCTGGGATATGTCGATATCTTTGACGTACACGAATCTATTCTTGGTTTCGTCCGGGTGATTGAGGACGCCAACGACAGCTTGTCCAATGGAGTCTAGCGAGGTGGCACTGAAGATGTTTTGGCCACTGTCGAAAAGCTTGGGCTGGGTCGCCTCCCAATTGAGCAAGAAATTCTCCTTAAGGCCCCAATCCAGGAAAGCGCCAGTACAAACCAAGGTGTAGGTGAATTTAGGGGTAGCAGCAGATGCCTTTGTGAGTTGCTCGTGGATTGCAACCTTGTCTTTGAAAATGGGCAAAGCGGCGGTCTTGGGGATGCTTATATTGCTGCCAAAGTCGGATGGGAGAAAGCGTTTTACACCTGCGGCAACAGCAGCCTCAATCAGGATATCCTGTGCCGGTAATGCTGTAATACCGACGGTCGACACCACGGCGTCCTGACCCTTCAAAGCAGCCGTGACAGAATCCTTGGACGAGAAATCCGCGGTCCTGACTGCAACTGAAGCTGGAAATGTTGCTGCAGAAGATGAGCGCTTTAAGACGGTGATGTTGAATGATCCGGACGTGACGAGCGCATTGAGCACTGGTACTCCAAGCGAACCAGAAGCCTGGATCAGTCAGCGGCTTGTGTCATCGACTGTTCCAAGACAGACACATACACCAACAAGCGCAACATTCTTGATTACACCCATACTGACGAGAACGCAATTCAATCTCTGATGTGAAAGAGTTGGGGCTCCTACGACACTCCTCGTGGAATCTGCTCTCCTTATGAGGCTCAAAAGGCTGCATCTGATTTCAAATTCGGCATTACGTCGGCTATCCCGAACTGCCGATGCCGACCAAGTTCCTCCACATTTCTCTCTCAACTATGTCGAAAAGGATCGTAGGAATGGACTTGGCGAGCGCCCAAATCTGCAAGAGACGAAGTGCGGGGAGGACGTTTCGGAGTACTGAGTACGTCGGTCGCACTTGTTCCCGATGCTGACTTACTCTTACAGCCAATCCAAAAGATGAAACATTAGTCAACGTCCATCATACTCCGAAACGACCAAGCAAGTCCGATCACGTGATGACCACCAATCCGACACTAATGGCTGTTCATGCACCAAATCGCTGTCATCATACCCAATCTCGCCATCGCTCTATGTTGTTCACAGAATGGCGATGACAAATTCAGTATTGATCACTGCACCATGTCGTTCCAGGCCTGGATATATAAATTGTCGTTTGGTCGCTACTACCGAATCAATGAAGCCAGAACATCATCAAGAGCCAGCAAACATTGCAAGCTAACAAAGCACAAAGACCTACCACTGACTGTTCTTCTTCAACAACGATCACTCCTCGTGCACTGGAAGCCATGTCCATCCCGTCTCCCATCGTCCTTATTCTCGGCGCAGGTCCCAATATTGGTCAATCCGTCGGCCGCGCCTTCGCCGCAAAGGGCTACCGCACCGCTCTGACCAGCCGCAAAGCGATCGAAGCCAATAACACCGACAACGAGATCCAGATCCAAGCCGACTTCACCGACCCAAGTAGTGTCGTCAATGCCTTTTCGAAAGTTCAGTCTGTACTAGGCATGCCGCCTAGCGTTGTCGTCTACAATGGTACTCCATCTTTTTTCCTCCCAAATACCTGCTCTGTCCCTTGAGGATCCAATCATCGATGTTGGTCGATGCGGTGTTCGTTATACCTACTGACCTTAGCTATCAAATTCCAACAGCTGCCGGAGCAACTCTCAATCCCCCTGATGACCCCCTTGCCCTCGCTCTCTCGGATTTCGAGCGCAGTCTTACCATCAACACCACCAGCGCCTTTGTTGCAGCCCAGCAGGCGGCATTAGGATTTGCGAAGCTGCCGAACACTGCGTCGAGAACGTTCATCTACACGGGGAATAAACTGAACACGGCCTTTGTCATTCCACCCCTAATGGATTTAGGAGTGGGGAAGAGCGCAATGAGCCATGTCGTGCAGGCTAGTGCAGGGGCATATGGTGGAAAGGGGTTCAAGTGAGCTACTATTTTTCTTCTAACGTCTGAAAGCATTGCGGAGCGTTGGAAGTACTCAAGGCATGCTGGGTACTGCCCACTCCATATTTGCTAAACCGTAGCCTGCACTAGCTGAGGACCCGTTTGCAAAGGCTAATGAACGCTATGTTAGGTTCTACTATGCCGATGAGAGGAAGCCAGATGGTGGCCCTGCCAAGAGTGACATAGACGGAGAAGCGCATGCGAAGCACTACATCGAGCTGGCCGAGACGAAAGAACAAGGACCATGGCAGCAGACGTTTGTGAAGGGAGTCGGATACAAGACATTTGATGCATAGCCATTGAGACTCCAGTGGACAAGATGACGTGAAAGGTATTGTAGTTTCTGATCTTTGGTATCCGTTGTTGTACATCTCTCTCGTTGAAAGTAATTGATTGGGAAGTTTTGGCCCAGTCGGCCACACCTTGCCCCCTGGCCGTCTTTCCCGACGTGCATAAATTCATGCGGGTGCTACCGTTCATGACGAGATGGTGCATCTTGGGAACTTGATGCGATGCGCGGAGTCCGAACTGCCGAGATCAAAGTCCGCAGGTTTTTCCTTGATCCACTTGCCTTGAAAGCGTCGATATAAAAAGAAGGCATAGAAGCATTAGAATTGAACGGTCTTAGTCGAGGCAAGCAAGGAACGCCTGCAGCCGTTGAACACTTATCGACCCTTGCTCATAGTCCTCGCCTTTATTCTCACTGCCGCTCACAGGCGCTCACCTGATAGGAACTGATCTTCATCCGCAAGCTCTATCACAATCTCTCAATATGCCAGCCTACGCCATCTTCGGGGCCACAGGCTCATGTGGAGGCGCCATTCTCTCCCACCTCCTCTCGCCTCCACATGATCCGTCAACCCCCCAAGCCTCCGGACCACCTGACTGCATCAACCTCTACGTCCGCTCCACCGCTAGACTGGCCTCCCAGAATCCCGCTCTCCTCTCCATGCCGAATATTCACATCTTCTCCGGAGCCATCACCTCCCTCGATACCATCACCTCCTGCCTCCTCACCCACCCTCCCTCCTCCTCCTCCGACACAACCCCCACCACTTCAGCCCCAGCCTCAACTCCTCCCATTCTAGTCAGCACAATCTTCCTCGCCCTCGGCGCCAACGAGAACTACCCAGACACACGCATAAACCAAGACGCCGTCCACGCCCTCGTCGCCGCGCTGACCCACCTCCGCTTCACCCACCCAACCATCCACATCCCAAAACTCATCATCCTCAGCTCCGGCACGCTGAACCCCCAGATCACCCGCGGCGTCGGCACCGGGCCGCTCGGCCACGCGATCCTCATGCGCGCCCTCAACCACACCTACGCCGACTCTGCGCGCGCCGAGGAATTCCTCCGCTTGCATCGTTCCTGGTTGACGGACGTCACGTTCATGACCCCCGGGGGATTGAGCGATGATGATGTGGCGCAGGGCCATCGGTTGAGTTTCGAGGAGGTGGCGCCGTTTGTGAGTTACAAGGACCTTGGGGCGGGGTTTGTGGAGGTGGCGAGGGCGGAGGGTGGGGAAAGGGAGATGTATAGATGGAGGGGGGTCAGTGTGATGCCGAGAGGGGAAGGGGCCAGCGCGAAGATGGAGTGGAGGAATGGGATGAGGATTGTGAGGGGGTTGGTGTGGAATTATGCGCCGATGGTGGCCGGGGGATTGGCGTGGGTGGGTGTGTTTTGAGGGGGATCTTTGGGGTCGGGGAAGGGATGGGAAAGGTGAGGCAGGTGAGATGGATGATTTGCGCCGTTCCTGGTGCGTATCTGGACGAAGAAATCTCGCTGGTGGTTAAGTTGCGCTGCATTTTCTGCACCTCTAGAGACCTCATGCGAAGATCAAGGCTGACAATTTCGAGGCGATAAAGCTTGTCTTTGTATGAGACTCTCCCTCTATGCTTATAGTCATGAGGGATCTTGCATCATACTACTTGAATGACTTCACGCTTGACGAAGTACTCAGATTACAGCTCTTCTCAATTTCTAGTATTCACTCCTATGCAAGCCGTTCAACAAAGATCGAACTCCATGGGTATCCATCGTCCAACGCAAAGGATCATATTCGCCCTAGTACAAATCACAGGGAACGCGACGCCTGTCCGACATGAAGAAGACCTTTCCCCAGACCGGGTTTGATAGGACAGAAGCCGTACGACAAAGACTTGATGTCTTGGCAGATCTGCAATGGCAAGGATTCACTGACACACCCGAGGTGGATGTCTGCTAAGTGTCTTATGAAAGAAAAGTCTCACTAAGGTGTTTGATTGGGTGAATCTTGTACGACACCACATTTCCCCCGCAACGAGAATTGTACAACATCCAATGTGGGCTGATTGTTATAAGACCTTGCAAAGCCAGCAAGATATCTGCAACACGCAACAAAAACACTTGAACCCAGTAGCTGTTCAAGTCTCAGTCAAGCGTGAGTTTCCATTGTTCTTTTGTGTTGTCGGATGCCCAGCCCCACATTTTTTGACAACACGCCCAGCTTGATCCACTGTTGATGACATTCGTCTCCTCGTAGTGTTGGCAGATTCTCCTTCTCGTGATTTCCAAGGCTGCACACACGTTTCCTTCCGACACACGAGATCCTACATAAAGAAGACAAGCCTTCTGTTCATCATGTTTCCTCCTTTGTTCTTCACTCCAACTTCCACTGAATCCCGAGTCTTAACCAAAACCCTTCTTGATAAGCTCTTCAACCCTTTCAAAAGCCGTACTGATTACCCAAATCAGCCTCAATTCCACCAGCAGCCTACGTTCTGCTCCGACTTTAGTCACCATCTACTGAAAGCTCTGTTCTCCCGCGCCAACAGCACTACCCTCAAAACCTTTGCACCGCCGACCATGGACACAATGGCCCAGGAGCCTCGTCATCAACGGGACTTCTCAGGAGACACCCTGACCGACGGTCCAAGCGACCCAATATCCAAGAAGGAAGGCCAGATCGCAAACACTCCCAACATCAACTCGTGCGAGCCTCACCGTTCCTATCAGTACATCCGTAGCATCAAGCCGAAGAAATGTGTCAATGTAAGTCAACACAATCATATACAAGAACTCGCAAGGATATGCTGACACATCTCAGGTCAATACTCGCTTTGGTCATAGGAATGGTTGCCTCCTGTGCATGTTCCATGTTGATCACGATGGCACCTCAAAGACGAAACCTCAGGACCACGCCAATAAGGTGGATGGGACGGTGGTCGAGCCTCAAAAGCTTGAAGAAGGACCACTGGAACCAGAGCATACACCCCAGGAAGCCGAGGTTGAAATGTCAACCAAGAATGAAGCTGACGCCGAAGCACCTCAAGAGGTCAAGTCGCCCGACATCGAAGACTTGGCCAAGCCAGAAATTCCATCCGTCGAGGACAATGGTGGAGACGAGGGCTCAGAGAAGTTTCCCGTAATCGATGCACAATCGCCTGTCAAGTCACCCCAACCTGAACAATCTGCCGAGAACCACGCAACGACGGCTCAGGTTGAGAATGCACTATCTGAAGACGGAAAAGCGATCGATTGCGAGGCCAACAAGTCTGAGAATGCTCCTGCGCCCGAATCAACATTGCACACGGGCCCAGCCTCTACGTTACATCCTACTGAGGATGCTACTCAGGATCCGGCCAATCAGACAGCATCGGACGATCACAAATTCAACGACGATACTCAATCCACTGAGGGAGGTCTTTCCTCGGCAGAGGACGAGGAGAAGGACACAATCCCATCGGATCAGCAAGATGTTGCCACGCAAGAGCCTCCGGCTGATGCTCTCGTCCAGACCGAAGAGGTGAAGGATGAGGCTATTGCAAAGGTCAACGACAAGAATGCTGATGAAGCCAATGCCATCGCTTCAGAGTCTCTCGTTCCGGAGGAAGAAGGCACAGGTTTGGATCACGTCTCCCCGTTTCTCAACTCTGGCTACAATCCGGAACCCCTTGAGAATCCTCACGACTCAAAGACCTACGCGGTTGAGCAGAATGACAATATGACACCAGAGCCTTTAGCTAATGCCCCCCTCCAGACCGAAAAGGTGAAGGATGAGGCTATTGCAAAGATCAACGACAAGAATACTGACGAATCCAACGCCGTCTCTCTAGAATGCTTCATTCCGGAGGAAGAGGGCACAGGTTTGGGTCATGTCTTCCCGTTCCTCAACCCCAACTACGATCCAGAACCCCTCGATGTTCCTCATGACTCCGAGACCTACGCGGTTGAGCAGAATCGTATTGCAGAACCGGAGCCTTCAGCTGATGCCCCGGCCCAAACCGATCAGGGGAAGGAGGAGGATAATGCAAAAGCTGAAATGAAACTGGCGGATGAAGACAGCGCCGTCGCTCTAGAGTCTTTCCTTCCGGGAGAAGAAGGCACAGGTCTTAGTCATGTCTTCCCATTCGCCAACCCCAACTATGAGCCAGAATCCAAGATGAACTCTCATAACGCCAAAATTCACAACATGGAACAGAAAGACATTGTGACCGCCGACCCTCCGGCTGACGTCCCTGCCAAGACTAAAGAGCGGAAGGACGGGAACAGTATTTCAGAGCGCAACATGAGTATACTTGCAAAGGTCAATAAGAAGAAGGCCGAAGATGCGGAAGCTGTTGCTCTGGAGTCGTTCGCTCCGGAGGAAGAAGGCACAGGACTAGGTCATGTCTTCCCATTCCTCAACCCCGACTGGGCTCCAGAATCTTTGGAGAACCCCCATGACGCCGAAGTCACTGCCAAAGAGGATGAAGAAGCTTCCAAGCCGGATCCAGCAATTTCTTTAGAGACCAACAATGAGGACACCTCAGACGGAATGCGGGACAAGGGGAATGACGAAAGCGTCACCAAAGATGCGAGCAACAATGAGACATCCAAGGATGAGCCAGCCCAAGGATACAAGCATGATGACCAGGATGTTCCCCTGGATTACGAGAAGAACGACGATGTTAAAGAGGTCATCCCATCCATCGATGAAAAAGACCAGAAACTAGTCGAGGCACCTCAATCCAATGGGCACGGCATTGCATCTGATGTACAAACACCTGCTCAAATTCAAGAATCCGAAGATGCGCCAAAGGAGCCCACAAGTAAGCCTGAAGCTGATTCAGCTCCTGGTGAGGCGAACCTCAATGTCGAAGAAGAGCTTGATAGCGAATCAAACGTGCCAAATGGAGGCATAGACGCACCAACCACGGAACCCGTCTCGGGAAGCTCAGCATCACATCGTGCCCTTCCAATCCGCACAAAATCCGAGATGGCAGGTAACACAGCAGCCGACACCTCCATGAACCGTACAAATCCTGGAGAAGGTCATGGGCACCTCGAAGAAGAAAATGCGAACCCTCAAGAGGTGAATGCGCAACACGTTGAGGATGACTCGAAGATGAACGAAGAGATCAAAGAGATCAAAGAGGCAGACTCTGTGTCTCTTTCCGACAGCCCTCAACCGGCAAACAATGCACTTGCGCCTGTCGAACACGATCCGGAGTTAGAGCATACATCTTCTGACCCAGGTGAGAAAAAGCAAGACCAGCAGTCTTTGCCGAGTACAGCACCAGAGGATACTCATCACCTTACGGAGGAGCTGCAAGGATCTCCTACTGTTCATCCATTAGGGGCAGTCGAAGAAGTCTCTCCCAGTGAGCCCAAGGAGTTTGACACCGCCAAAAAAGACGCAGCTTCCGAGTCTAGTTCTGGTGGGAGTGCATACGAATCGTTCAATGACGATGACGACCCCAATGGAGAAGACAACCTAATATCTCAGGCTGTCAGCAATCTACGACACGAGACCTTGAACGATAGATTGATCGATCGACTTGTGGAAGACCCAGTACGAGTTGGTGAGATTATAGCAGCAAGTGCCCCAACTGAGGAAAGGGAAGAGCTCAAAGCCGATCTGACAGACATCACCTCCTCTCCTCCAGAGACTGAAGCGCCCATCGAGCTCGTCGTCGCAGCTCCGACTGTTCCAACGCCAACCAAGTCGCAACAACGCCGTGCTCAAGCCAAACGTGCGAAAGAGCGAAAAGCAGCAGAGCGTGCGGCGGCTGCTAGTCATGATAATGAGGGTGCAGCTACAGCGTCGACGGCATCTCCGAGCTCTGAGAAGAACAAGTTTGGCAAGACCAACATGACCAAGAGACAGATAAAGCGAGCGAGGCAAACGCGGGCTAGGCAGCGAAAGAGGGAGGCGGAGGAAAGCTCTACGCAGTAAGCTGGGGACTTGAAACATTACAATGCAAGCGAACAAGGTGTTTCAATGTTTGTTAAGCAGCTAGAGTCGAAGGAAAGAATGCACATAGTAGGTAGATCCGAAGGTAGATCTACAAATCAAATGCCAATTCTTATAAAAGAAGTGCTTTACGCATGCGTTGTAAATATGTTCATCTATTCTCCTCATTCGTTTGTCCAATATCTGAACTTGATTGGTCGATTGTATATCGCGGTTAGAGAATGCTAGAGTCTCAGATCTGATAGTACAACACAATTTGCCACGATGATGCCGCTGACCCGATTTATATTATCAACACTTCACTGAAGTGTTGACGAATCTCGGCACACACTTAGCCCCGGCAAAACACTTAGTCTCGACACAAATATCTGTTGTTTACCATCGGTCGTCCCTCTTCCTTCCTCAGTCCTTCAACATTCAGCTTTTCCGCATGCCACATCTTCATCTGCACTGGATATCAAGCTGACTGTAAGCCATCAACTAAACATATACTGTGTGTTGCCCACTCTCTGATTCCAGTTCTCATCTGACTCAAACACAGCTCCACACTCGTCATCATGTTCTCCCAAGTCGTGTACATCTGGCCGCTCATCCCCGTCAAACTCGCCATGCATTACTTCAGACTTGTAGACACGCCGGAACCCGTCGTCTACCCCGACTTCCACGACAGCCGCTACACGACCGACGACTACGTCGATGACGTGGTCGTGGATTTCGGGTTCAACTGGGCGCTTATTGTCTTCCTCCTCGGTCTGTTCATCATGCTGCGTCCGTTCCTCTGGACGTTCTTCCGCCGCTGTCTTCATTTCGCCTTTGGTCTCTGGCGTCTGGCGACAAGCTGGCCTTGTCTGGACAAGGTCGGCCGTCAAGCCACACCACCCTCACCAATCTCCAATGCCGTCTCGCTAAGGCCCGCACGGGGTCAGCGACCTGGATCATCGCAGTCATCTGTACTTCCGCAAGGTGAGTCAGTGACTGCGATGATCAGGCTACCAAAGACTCCAGTCGAGCTGGAGAGAGATTACGCTTGGCAGCAGGTTGCAGACCTGAAGAGGCAGCTCAAAGCCCAATGCGAGCGCGGTGGAAACTGGTGGAACGAGGGCATGTTCTGGTGCATTGGTTTCCACGACCTACTGACAGGCGCCAACTTTCTGGTGGAACGCTACAATCAGCTGGCTGACTGGTTCGAGTTCCTTCGAGCACGTTCTGCCGATCAGACTGAATTGGCGAGGATGATCATTCCTGTGCTCCGCTCAGAGCTGATTATGTCTGAGCGACGAGACCAGATAATCGAGGTCATGGAGAATTTCGTGGATGACCTCAATGTCGAGGACAAGGTCCAACGAGCCCAATTTTGGCCGGATAGACGGGCGGCTCCTTAGCAACAGGAGCCGGACGATGAGAGCGAGCAGTCAGAGTCTGACGGGCACCACTTCTTCAACGATGATGATCTGTTCCTTGACTCCGAGGATGAGATCGGTTTTGCTGAATCGGATGATTGAATCATTCCGCCTACCAGCAACTCCTCGGAGAATTGGGAAGCTACGGAAGAAGAAGGCACGATTGGATCCGACTGTATTGCCAAAAATGGCACCGAGTAACCTCATCGACCACAAAACTTCATCAAACATCTTACGCAACAGGCTTTTGAAGCGACGATAGTCTTTCGAAATTCAGTCTTCGCTTTCGTATCAATATGTCTTCACCTCCCAAGTCCCGATTTTCCTGGCAGCTCGACAGCGACGCATTTGCATCACAGATCGAGCATGTCGAGCACGTGAAATGGGGAGATCAGACCAGCAACGAGCACAATGAACTCCCATGGGCAGAAGATCCTATGAATTATGCATGGGAGGATAGCGGCAATGGATCATCTGTGAGCGATGTTTCAAATTGGAAAGATCCACGCCGCCTCACCCGAAGTGATGTGATGGACGAATTCAGCAGTCGTTGGTACGGCATAGACGGTTTCCGCGATGACGGTATAGAGGCAGATGCTCGTTTCCTGGGATTGATCGATGAACATGAATCATCTCAACGCCAGGAACAGCAGCACAATACAGCTGAATCGTCACAGAACGGAGGAACGCCAGCACCCACCTCACCAGCTAAACGTCGCTGCGATCCAGCACCAACTCCTCCACAAGCGAAGAGGGATCGGAAGGATGCTAAGACACATCCAAAAGCCGCAGCGAGATCAGAGGCGATTCACATACCAATGTTACCTGCCGTGCCAACGTCACTCTTATCCAAACCTGAGGGAGACGACTTCGAAACAGACGGGGGTCCGTTTCAGGCCAACAGGCCCGAGCCAGAATCCGAAAGCAGATCACAAGAGATGTTCGACATACCATCAATAGATGGAGTCGCCGATGCAGAGTTTGACACTCCTGAGATGCAGCAATATCTATTCAACCTCCACGCACAAGGAGAGCTTGCGCGGGAAGCACTGACTGGCCTTAATGAACGCGGGCAGTCATCAACGGCAGTAGATAGGCCCCAGCCGGCATCAATAGATGGAGTCGCCGGTGCAGAGTCTAACACTCCTGAGATGCAGCAATATCTATTCAATCTCCACGCACAAGGAGAGATTGCGCGCGAAGCACTTGCTGGCCTTGATGAACGCGGGCATTCATCAATGGCAGTAGATAGCTCCCAGCCGGAGTCTTCTGATCTATCGGACAGTTGTGAAGACGCTGCAGATTTGGGCCAGCACGAGCAAACCTCTGTGAGCGGTAAAGCTGGTAGCTCTGAGGAAGATCCACTCACAGATGAGCAGAGTCCATCTGACCAAGTGCCGTCATTGGTCACAGGATCGACAGTAGAGTCAACGACATCATCAGCACCAGCAAACGAGATTCAACCACGACCAGGCAATGGCCACCCTAATTTGCGTGGTGGTGATCCAAATGACGGACTTTCGTCTTACGTCGGTGGGATTCTAACATTCCACTGCACAAGAAACACTGGCAATTGTGCGCATAGTGAAGGCTTTTGCGAAGGTGCGTGGTAATTGATTGTGCTGCCGCTAGCATATGTCACGGTGCAGCATTGGCGATGAGCAGGTTATGAGTTTGCGATCGAGCTCGCGGATTGACGCGCCTTTACGAAAGCATGGAGAGACGAACGCTCTATGCTTATCCACGTCTCTTGTTATTGTTAGTGGTGTGACGAAGCATCAGCAGGCTTGCAGCTCAGACTTGTCCTGTTTATCGTAAGTGATGTGAGCATCACTCTAATGAGAGCTATTCATCTTCATACCGTATTCCAACCGTATCCTCTTGCTTCTGGCCAGTGTACTAAGTTCTCCTCACCCATACCCTCCACCCACCTTCTGCGTCCCATGACCTTCATTCACGAAGCCGTTCTACACGGCTTCCCCAACCAGCTTCCCCAACCTGAGCCGACCCGGCTCCTCCTCAACCCACTTCTTCAAGCCATCTTTCATCTCGTAGATCCCACAGAATCATCATGATCCGGCATGATGGCGAACAGCACTGCAAAAGCCATCGATCCCATAATCTCATTCCCATTCGTAACGCCCCTTCTCCGCGGTGCGGCTTCGGTCGCAAAGATCTTCCGCCACCGGCGTGATCCAAGCATCGATCATCCTATGGCTGGTCTCTGAGCCTGCCTTGTGTACACTTTGATGGAATACGCGCAATGCCGCCGACTCTTAATACCGACGGTTGGAGGCTGACGCATGGTATGACGTCACTGCTCACCGTTTTGGATTTCGCTGCTACTGCAAGTTTCGGCAATCAGACATCTCGACAAGAATTGACATTTTTGCAGCCTTTGGGAGCTAGAGCATCGCAGTCATACGGAGTATTACGGCCCTTGTCCATTGCCGTCCGCACCGTCACTACATTATCCGGCACTCCATGCTCCGTCTCCACTCCAGCAGACAGATGTTCGGCCTCCCGCTATCGGAAAATTGATGAGAATTCCATTCTCGCACGACCAGGCCGGATTTCGAGTGTCGAAATTGTCTGGAATGATGATTCGCAAAGGATCCCAATCGACCTCACTCAGCGCACCTGCAGGGCGTTAGCCAGTGAGGCGGAAACAGGGGTGGGTCGGACCCCAAGCCCTCAGCCTGACTGCAGCAGGTGGCCGGACCCGAGACCCTAGACGCGGCCACTAAACCGGACCGAGGGGACAACCTACTGGCGACATTTTCTTTGACCGCTATTCTTCTATTACATCAAGAGGAATCCTGTTTGAAGTATTCAGGACTTCCAATGACTGTGTTCCTCGAGGCGGTGGCGGACTAGCGGAATATGCGGGCACTCGACTAGGAATGAAGTGCGGTCACCGAAAGTTGCATGTGAAGACTACGGCCTAAACCGAATGGAACTGAAAAGACTCAACGATGCATCAGCAGCGGCCAAACTACAGACATCCATTACGGCAGTTAGTGCCTACCTCAGATCTTCACACAAAATCGAATTGACTGTTTTCTTTTGAGCGCTACTGCAAGGAACAAAACCTGGATCCGCTCAAATTCTGCAGCCTAGCAGGTGGCTAGCTTAAACGCAAGACGAATGGGATTCTCGGTCAATGGAGCTGCACGCGAGTCATTAATCATGCCAGTGACTCCGAGAGGTATAAATGGTACCCATCATGTCCCCTGATACCTGACGTCCACTACCGACTTACCTTCACACGGAAATCTTTAAAGGTGTATCCCACCTCGGTAAGTAAGCTGATGATTCAGATCACTTGTGCATATTGATCGAATTATCATGACCGACGTGGACATCGAGCCTGCCTTTGAAGAATAATACTTCATGAAGTGCGACCCTGTATCTTCCTCACTTCCTCTGCTTTGCCAAACTCTGGAAACATCTGTATCCTGACCTTCACCATCTCGCCCTCTCTTCCCCTTGCAGAAGAAGACGATCAGCACCATGACTCTACCTAAGCTCTTCCTCTTCTCCATTTTCTCCCTCCTCCCCCTCACCCTCGCCCAGGACCAATGCAACGCCCTCCCCCTGAGAAGCAACATCGAGTTCCCCCTCAAAACCTACATCCCGCACACCAACATCACCACCAACACCACCATCTGCGACAAATACGCCCCCAAAAATATTACCCAATACCAATGGATCATTCAAATCATCAACCTCGCCTTCACGGGCGACTACCCCCCACCGGCGAATGGCACCTACCAATCTCAGGGGATCCTCAACCCCAACGCCTACTACATCGACCCTTGCAAAGTTCGCACCGACATAAACTTGGTCCCCTACTTCAACGGCACCTACCGCTCCAACAACCGTGCCAACAGTGCCGGTGAACACGTCGGCACCGCCATCAACTTCCTTGACGGCGGCTCCATCCCCGCGCTCCGCTCCAACGTCGCCGCTTGGTCCACGTTGTCCAACCAATACGGCATGATGACCGGCTTCTACAATTACTTCTCCTCCATCTTCGGCTGCTCCGATGCCTCCATCCCGCAATACACGGGCCCCCCCACCCAAACACATGTGCACAGATTCATGGACCTGCCCGCTGTCTCCATCCACTACTTCATCCACTCGATCGTGGATGCGACGACCACCATCGGTGGATTGCCCGGCGCAGATGACGTCACGCATCTGGGGGATGCCATCAGCATCGGCATCGCGCTGGATAATGTGTTCAATAAGCGGTGCTCCCCCGCGAGAAAGGTAGTGCCGTATCAGGATTCCATGCCGCAGGACATGTGTTCGGATAACGCGACGTGTGCGACGTGGGAGTTTGGTGGTAAGAACTGTTCGTTCTATAATGACTTGACCGGGTTCGGGGTTATGCCTTCCCTGGCGGGGCCGGCGGGGGCGAATTATACTTGTGTTCCGTCAAGTCTGTGAGTGGTACATGAGCTCGGGGAGTTGGTAAAGACGGTTGTGTGGCGCCAGGCCTGAGGGATGGGGCAATTACGGTAGGAGTGGGCGGCAGCTGGAGAAAGCACGGTCCTGACGAAAGACTCGATGATATCGTGATTTGCATGGTTATGCCGGCTGACTTCTTCATTTGACAATCTCTTCGTCTTACTGATCTGTCTATATTCCTGTGTCTTTGGATTCTATCTTCTGATTCTTTCCTTCTCTTTCTTTTGGGAGAGGGTCAGTTTAAAGCGTATTCTGATGACGCGCCCCCCTAATTCATGGCAACTGATCGGGATCGGAACTGAATGACATGACAACTAACGTGTTCAATCATCACGCAAGCTCCCTTTTTTCCCCCTAAGGTCCAGCCTGGTAATTCTTGATTTGCTTATCCTTCCTTCGTCATTGCGAAAACTCCGATGAGCTCTCGCTTATGAAGTACACGTTCTCAAATGCTAATTGTCAGGAAGATAGCATCACAGGCTACGCATCTCAATTCCTGGATAATGGGTAAGGTGGGAGATTCATCGGTCATAATAGCGTGACGGAGGGGTTTCATCCCGCCGTCTAAAGCCAGACAATGTCGAAAAGAGTTATCAAATTCCTCTATCCGGATGTCAGCGTAAGCTGAGGCTGACAAGGATCAAACCATGGATGCTCACTGCCTTAGCTCCCGTACGTACATGGTGCCGCCAAGGGGGGTCCGATCGTCCGTCAAGCTTTGCAGATGTGTACCTTTGGCTTCTTCACCACGCGCGCGGTACCCTCATATCAATGACAATACCATTGGCAATCTGGAGGAAGCTGCCGTTTGTTCCTGGACCTTGAGTTCCATCCGGGACCCCTCGGACGCAGGAAGAGAGCAGGTCAGAAGGATGACTTCCCCCTCTCGCCAAGATTGATCTGCAACATCCTGCAGACGCGAGAGGAGCTTGCCCAATTACTGACCACGCGAAGGATCTCGACAAGTCGAGATTTATGTTGAGATGACGTCTTCCTGCAGGATCTCACAGAGCTTTTGCTTACGAGGAGTGAAATGCGCCCTTGCAGTTTTGTTTTTTTCGAAGTCAATAAGAGGTACATGTGTGCCCCTCCTCACTCCCTCTTGTTCATGCGCTTTCATTTTACGTGGGAATCATCGTGCAGAACGTCCACCATGAGATGCTACAAACATCTTCCCCGCCTCGCCTTTGCGACGATACTGGCGACTTCGACCGCCTACGATCTCCTCACCCCCCAAAACGACACCTTCGCATCCACCTTCTCCTTCTCCCCCCAACAGATCCAATCCACCGGCATCAACGACTCCTTGGCCACCAACATCGCCGTCGCCCTGAACTTCGAACGCTCCAACTGGGCCAACGCCACCTCCGTGACCTCGGACCCCTTCTACACCCTCCTCCCGCCCAACGCCACCGCCAACCTCCCACCGGGCTCCCTCCTCAAACTCGAAACGGGAACCAACACAACGCTCTACACCATCCCCCCCAGCACGGCCCTATCGCGGATCCTCTACCAAACCAGCACCCTGAACGGCACTTCCATCCCGGCGTCCGCCTACATCCTCTTCCCCTTCTCGCCCGCTGCAGGGAACCCGGTGGTGGGGTTCGCGCACGGGACCTCGGGCGGGTTCGCGGAGTGCGCGCCTTCCCACCTCCGGAACCTGTGGTACCACTACATCACGCCGTTCGTCCTCGAGCTGCGCGGGTACACGGTGGTGGCGCCCGATTACGCCGGGATGGGCGTGTTTACGGACTACGACAACAACAAGACCATCCGACACCCCTACACGGCCAACCCATCCCACGCCGACGATCTGTTCTACGCCGTGCAAGCCGCGCAGGAAGCGTTTCCGAACTTATCCCGCAAGTTCGTCCTGGTGGGGCATTCCCAGGGCGGGGGCGCGGTGTGGAGCGCCGCGCAGCGGCAGGCGTCGAGGCCCGTGCCGGGCTACCTGGGCGGGGTGGCGGCGAGTCCCGTCACGGACACGTACGCGCTGGTGAAAGGGGAAGCAGGGCAACCCGGGAGCGCGGGCACGGCGATGCTGATCGCGAACGCGCTGCGCGACATCTATCCCGGGTTCGACGCGGGGACGTTCTTGAGTGCCGGGGGGCTGCGGCGGTATGAGCTGGTGGAGCAGATCCAGGGGTGTCAGAGTGTGGATCTGGAGGCGTGGGCGGATGACGGGTTGAGCGTGGATGGGTGGTGGGATTCGTGGCCCGCGAGAGCGTTTTTCGATTGGACGCGGAATGGCGGACAAGCGTTGGGGGGACCGTTGTTGGTGTTGCAGGGGACCGCGGATTCCTCCGTCCCCGCTGAGTTGACGGATCGGGCTGTCAATGAGACGTGTGCGGCATACCCGGACAGTGCGCTGGAGTATGTGACGTATCCTGGGGTGGATCATGTGCCCACCATGTATGCGAGTCAGCCGAGGTGGTTGGATTGGATTGGAGAGAGGTTTGCCGGAACGCCGGTGGCGAAGGGGTGTGGGGCAGCAGTGAGGGTGGAGAGTGCGAGACCCGTGGAGGAGTATCAGCCGGATCCGAATTTCTTCTTGGAGTTTGCGACGGAGGGGTATGAAGTTGCGTAGGGGACGGACGGGGCGTAGAGAATCATGTAGAGGCAAAAGTATCAGGGTGGCACATTTGGTGATAACCCTCGACAAATCGGTCGGCAGAGACAGCGGGTAAGATTTCTATCATGAACACATTGTTCATAGTTTCGAAAGCTCACTCGTTCCGGTAATAGCACAACATTGCGTTGAGCGTGCGAAACGCTCATGAGCTGAATACATATACCTTTCGGAGTTTGATAAGTTTTGACCCTGCGCATCTGATTCACTTGAACGCAAGTACTGGTCAAGATTAATTTTTTATGTGATACGCCAAGCCGTACAGATCGTAGATGCACGCATTGATCTGTCACAACTAATTAGTATAGAAAGCTAGACTTGTCGTGTGAGACAGAACAACTGTTGTCACTGCAAATTCCATGGAGAATGAAATTGTCACCCCACATTTCGCGATGGAACAGAAGAAAGGTGGGGAACAATGTCATGACACATCTCGGTCCAGTCCCGACACACGATGGAACCAAAAAGAGCCATCTCGGAAATTGTGCTTGTTGTTGCTGCTCGTTCGTTCATCCACCGGTTCAAAGCTCGACTAATTCTTTTCATACCTGCACAGGCAACAAGCAATGCCTCCAAAGAAGCGAGAGTCGAAAGCATTAGGCAAACGGAAGAGACAGCAAGAATCACCAGAGGCGGAGGACCAGACTCAGGCCCAGGATCCCGTGCCCGGCGAACCTCGCTCTACCGATGAAGCGACAACGGAACGACTTCGACAGGCATATCCCTTCTTGACGCACACACGGCAAGCCTTTGTCGAAGGCACACCAGCTTATCAGGCCGTTACATCGCAGACCCACTTTCCAACCCAAGACGAGATCGCAACGTGGAAGTCGAAAGGCGGTCATCCCGCCGCCTACCCGACAAGACAGGGCAACCTGGCTGAATGGTTAAGGGAGGTCGCTGCAATGCAACCACTTCTGAGACCGAACACGCAACGTGCTCGCGCAATAGCCAGAGCGCGAGCTGAGAGCGCTGCAATGCGACCATTTCTGAAATCGAACACGCCACATACTCGCGCAATAACCAGAGCACGAGCTGAGCAGGCTGAAGCTAAAGCTGAGGCTGAGGCACAACAATCAGACGCGGATACAGAGACGATCAGCTCTCCGGACGAGACAGCTAGTCAGATTGCTCCAGAAGCCTTGCCATCCAAAGCTAGGAGAAACAGTCGGGGAAATAGCTCGACGTTGAATGCGGACGAGGAAGAGGGAGAAGTCGAGCTGAGTCCGTCAGTGGCCAGAAAGGCACGACAAGCTAGGCCAAGAGGCTCGGCTTATAGTGCCCGGAAGACAGGAAAGGGAGAGGGTCCATCCACCGTTGCCGCCGGAAAAGATGTCAAGTCCAAGGTCACGCCGACGAGATGGGTCACTTTGACGCTTCGACAGCCTGGGGCGCCGATGCCGCGGATCCCAGGCTTGATCCATGAAGTCAAGAAGGAGATCGCAAGTGAGTTGGTTGAAAGCTCTGAAGGAGACCCTGCTTACGATAGTGAGGAGACAACTGACGACCCTGACCTGATTGAGATGAAGGATGCAACGAGCATCTTGATGTCAATGGCCGCTGATGAAGAGGCGGGTAGGCAAATTGAAGAAGCCAAAATAATGATGTCCATGGCTACTGACCAAGAGCCTGATAGGCAAGTCAGAGCAATTAGGGAACATGGGGCAGCTGAGGCACTGATAATGGTCTCAAAGTCTTCTGGTAATTCTCCTGATGCAGTGGAGGGTGTCGAGCATAGCAACGGCGAGACTGATCAGCAGCAGGGTCCCAGTGTTCAGTTTGCACCAGCTCCAGTCAGGCTGACGTTCGACTTTACGCACGCACCGAGTAGAATAACCAATCGTCCACCTGAGCAACAAAACGAGAGCCTGCTCGGCCCACCAGCGGTCAATGAGCGTGGCCGAGCCGCCAAGCCAAAGAAACGCAAACATGAGGAGATTGAGGAGACCTGGGACACCAGCGAAGGGCAAACTTGCAGGTGAAGATCGTAGAGCGCGGTGAGATCCTTCGTGGTTCGACATGTGAGGCGATACATAGGTCCGAATTAAAATGACATGGTCTCCAGTATTATCCGACCAGTAGTCCAAGGCATATTTGCTACAATCCATGTCTTTACGCCTCACATGGTCTTCTGACAATCGCCAAATGATGGTCCGTACTGTCTGAACCCCTCGATTTCCAATTTGAACAATGAGACTGTGAATGTAGGAGTTGGTGGGTCCAGACCTGGGACAAAGCCATTCTGCAGGCTTGATCTGTTTGTTGCCATAGGACAATAGGCTACCGGTCACACAAAGCCATTATGTCTCATTCATGTTAGAACAAAGCTCGCTGGTGAGGCAAGGTCGACTTAAATGGCAACGGATGGTCCTGGTGTAAACGCAAGCAGGCCATCCTTCAACTCATTGACTTGAGCCGACGAAGATAACGACAGGTCTCTCATCACAACCTTCATCTTCCCCGTCCTTGCACGTCATGGGTTTCGTTAATGTGTACTCAGCTCGCAACTTGTTTATGAGGCGAAGGCCTGCAAAGGCCAGCTGCACTGTCGACACGACCCGAGCCAATATCCTGTGCACCTCGCAGCAGGCGGACATCAATCATGGAGTTGGGAAGGCAATCCCCGTGCCAATCACACCATCTACTCCAGGGCCAACCAACTACCTAAGCTTCAGAGACATTGGTATGCCTCCACCCCGAAGCCCATCGGCTAACAGAAGGTTTAGGAAAGCCATCGAAGCGTTGGTCTGCACCAAGAATGGTGACATTTCCCCAGAGCTGAGATCGCCGAGGAGGATCACGTCCGATGAGAGCGCTAGTTTCTCAAGGCTTGACCTCCTTTGCCAACAACTAGACCACGGGCAGCCAAGAGCTTCCCTCAAGCTGAAGTCTACGCCGAAGAAGAATGTTGTGCGGGTGCCGACTTTTGTGTTGGAATTGACCGAAGGGATCTGTGAGTTTTCTGGCCTTGAAGAGCAGCTGCAAAACCCAGGGCGCTTGTCTCCACCGAACACTGACCACTGCGGCAAGGCCAAATTGGTACAAGAGAAAAATGGGCGGGTGCCGACAGTCGAGCTGGAAGAGCTTCGGGAGGATGTTCATTGTGATGCTACGCTCAAGCCTTCATTCGATAGCGGAAGATTGTTGCCACCGCTCGTCGACTGTCGCATCAAGGCGGTCATGGTATAATCTGGTATTTGCTCGGTAGGATCCGAAGGACTAAAGGAAAGGGGCGTTCTGGTATGACGGCTGTTTCATTCCTTGAAGAAGCTATGGATTTTTTCAAGCAGTATCTCCGGCTGCTCCTCGGGGATATAATGACCGCAATCAAGACTTTGTCCCACCACTGTGCTTGATGAAACATTTTCCCACTCCTTTTTCGCGTCATAGCATTTCTCGATGATTCCATGCTTGCCCCACAAAACCATCAGAGGGCACTGAATCTTCAGTCCATCCTCTTGATCCTGTCTATGATGGTCCAGGTCGATGTTCGCGCTGGCCCTGTAATCTGCACACATTGTATTCACCCCTGCAGGATCTTTCATCATTTGCAAATATGCCTTGTAGGCATCTTCATCAAACACGCTCTTGGCGCCAGGATGGCGTCTTCCCATGTGGTACTCCATGAAGGCCTCTGGGTTGCTGTTGATCAAGTTTTCTGGGTACGGATAAGGCTGGATGAGGAAGAACCAGTGATAATAGGCTTTGGCGAAAGTGAAGTCGGTCTTCTCGTACATCGCGAGCGTTGGAGCGATATCAAGCATGATGACTTTTCTCACTTTGGCAGGGTAATCGACGCAGATTCGATGGGCGGCTCTGGCGCCCCGGTCGTGGGCGCAGAGGTAGAAGTCGTCAAATCCATGGTGCCTCATGAAACGTACGCTGTCTTGTGCCATAGCTCTCTTGCTGTGACTCGCGTTACTCTGTTTTTGAAGCTCGAGTTTTGTGGAGAGCCCGTAGCCTCGGAGGTCAATGGCAACCACGGTGAACGTCTTTGCCAATTGCTCCGCTACTCGGTGCCAGATGAGGTGATTCTGTGGGAACCTAATTCATCTTCAGCAGGTCTCCTTGATTTGACTTTGCTTGGTCACGATGCTGATCTAGAGCATAGTACCCATGAAGCAAGAGTAGTGGAGGCCCACTGCCACCTCGCCTGCCGAAGATCTTCACGCCGCGTTCAACTTCGACTTCGAATTCATCGAAGCCTTGGAACATGCGCGATGGGCCTTTCAGGACCTCCAATGCCTCTGCTGATTTTGCAGTCATCTCCGCAACTCCCTGTCAAAGATTCTGAATTGAGTCTCTCAGCAGCAATGAAGCGACCTCGAAAACGCTCTCTGAGTCCCTGGACAGAAATGGCGATGGCGACGTCATCCGCTGGCAGAGGCTATTCCCAGAAAGGCAAGAGCATCACATCCTCCCCCATTGTCAGCCTTCTCCAATTCTTGTTGATCCCATTCATCAAAAAATCTGGTCCATATCACGGCCTGTATATATCGTGCGTTTGGTTCGTTGCGCTCGTCACCTTGCTTTCTTCTTGCGCCGCCTTGAGGTAAATATATAATGCTTTAAGCGCCTGCTTGCGTTCTGGGTGCGATAAGCTTTGATGTTACATCAGCAGTACCCTGAAATCTCGTTCGTCGAAAAAGGGTGGTTCCGTAACGGGCCGTCGATCGTTGAGGCATGGTGGACGTCCCAGTGCGAAGTGAAGGTTTCACGGAATTATCTACTGGATCACCAATAGTCGAGTAAGTTGACGGAACATCATGCGGCCTAATGCGCCGCCTCGACCAAACGAGGCAATAATTGACCTAAATTCGTAGCATCGTCTTCATTCATGGTCTCCAAGGCCATCCATGCGATACGTGGACATATACAGAATGGGATCCTGATACCGCAAGCGGAGCAGGGAGCTCAAAACTGTCATTCTTCGGCGGATTGGTGGGTACTTCCCTCGAGTCTACGATCGAACTGGATCCGAACTTGCTTTATGCACTTTGCGATCCAAGGCAGTTGATTATCGTATCTTCTGAGCTCACAACCTTATTCACGATTTTCAATTCATTTCAATTTTTCTTTGCCCAATTTCACACCATCTGAGAAGCGAGACATCAGATTCGAAAGTGACAAAGCTGACTCTATGGCCTTGTGTCCTTCAGAGGAGAAAGTCCTCGCCGCGCTCGAGATCTCCCCAGCCGGACTCGGACGCGCTTTCATCAAAGAAAAGTATCTTTTGGCCTAGGGACCTTCTAGCCATTGATTTTCCTCAAGCTCGAGTTCTAACATATGGCTATGATTCACACGTAAGCCAATTCTTTGGAGGCCCAGCGAGCCAAAGCACAATCTCTGTCCTTGGCAGAGACCTGCTTTATGACCTCGAATTCCAACGACGAAATGCCCCACATCGGCCGCTGATCTTCTTGGTCCACTCACTAGGCGGTCTCGTTCTCAAAGAGGTGCATTTCACCGCTGTTGCTGAACTTATAAAGTTGCTGAAATGTCACTAGGCATTGCTTAGGTCCAAGTGGCATGCCTCAGAAGCGCATGAAGATGTCCGAGCGATATATAAATCAACCTTTGGTGTGTTATTTTTCGGTACGCCGCATCGTGGTAGTAGCTATGCAGGTTGGGGTGTAATTGCGGCCAACATCGTCCGGGCCATGGGACTCGATGCAAATGACTCCTTGGTCCGAAATCTCGAGATTCAATCCGAAAAGCTGGAGGGCCTACGAGAGGGCTTCGGTCAGATGCTTGCTGAGAGATCGTTTCATGTTTATACTTTCCAGGAAGCTTTGGGCTTTCATGGGGTTAGAGGCTTAACGGGAAAGGCACGTTCGTCACGCAGGCAAAGTTACGATGCTGATACTCTACACAGATAGTCGAAGATTCCTCATCCGCTCTTGATGATGCAAGGGAGCAAAAGCAGTCAATTCAGGCAAACCACGTAAATATGTGTCGCTTTACAGGCCCGCATGACAACGGGTACACCAAGGTAAAGGCAGCCATCGATTGGCTGATTAGAATGATCGAGGTCGCACCGCCGGTCGCCCCACCAGCCCCCCTGCCTGTGCGCGCAACGGATGAACCAAGAGGTCAAGGTATGCTCCTTGCATAACATGCGCTTACGTGGCTGAATCTAGACAGCCATTACCGCAACTCAGCAAGAATACGAAGCTGCACTTACTCAGTTGAAACAATTGAAGCTGGAGAAAGGCGTGACTGACCTATTGAATGCTGCACACGAGGGTAACGTAGCTGAAGTTCGTTCTCTACTTGACCTCGGGGTCGACGTGAATAAGGAACTTACGGAAGGATATACAGCCCTTCACGCAGCCAGTGTCAAAGGACACCTCCAGGTCGTCCAGCTCCTTCTGGATCGTGGGGCTTCTTTGATCGTCGGCACCCTTTTCGTGCCGCATGACCATGCCAGTGCATTACAATGGACTTGCGGACCCGCGGGATCCGGATCTCTCCCGATCATCAGGCTGATATTAGAACATTCACTGACTACCCAAGGCTTTGAAAAGACGAAACAGCTTGTCAACAGAAAAAGTAACCCCTTTGGCTGGACTTGTCTGCGCGACGCCACCGCTGCGGACCGCCCTGCCGTTGCCCAGGTCAGTGAACTTCCGTTTTAGATATCCTGTGTCGTGTCAAGCAATGCTGAAATTGCGTTTCAATAAGGCTCTCATCAATTGTGGGGCCGTTCTCCTCCCAGATGATAAAAGCTACACTCCACTTCATCATGCTGCAAAGCATGGGCAAATCGGGATGCTAGAGACATTGTTGCGGCCGAGATCGCCAGACCACGCTTCTGAGATCAAATTCTTCCTGGACAGTCGTGAAGACAACAAGCATCATTCTCCTCTCAGAGAGGCATCGGATGGCGGTCAAGTGGGGGCTATTAAGTGCCTCATAGACCACGGAGCCCGTCTTGACATTTGCAAGTTCGGAGGGACCCCGCTGCATGGTGCCGCATGCTGTAACAAGCTTGACGTGGTCAATTTTTATCTCACTGAAATGTCCAAAGCGAAGTGGGACGAGGCAAAACTGAGTCCTCATACGCGCAACAATTTTGGAAAGACGGCGCTTCACGACGCAGCTGAAAGGGGCAATCTTGAGATTTGCCAAACGCTCCTAGAAAATGGCCTGGATTGCAATGAAACGGATAACGAGGGCCTGACCCCACTGGATTGGGCCTTCGGGCATAATAGGCGAGAGACTGCGCACGTTTTGAGGTTCTGGCAATCAGACACGCGTTCTAAAGCTAATGCCAAGGCGCAGGGACAAGCCCTACAGGAAGCTTCCGGCGAAGATCGCGAGCAAGCAGTGGCAGGGGCGGTCTCGCAACCGGACTACAGGTCAAATCTTTCTAGGAGCTGGCACTAGAGAGGCAAAAGGAGGATAAAATCATGTAGCAACAGGGGTCTCTATGTTCTTGACTTTCGCAAGATTTCACATCTACCAGACGACCAAGGGTCACACGAAAATTGGTCACGTCGCGAATAAACAGTGCACAGCCAAAAAATGTACTGTCGTCCCATGGCTGTTTCTAACTTCCAAAGCTATACAGCCACACCCGATATAGCGGCGCACAAAGCACTGAATCCAAAAGTATCATGCCCTTTGACCTCCCTAACACCAGACCTCGACCTTCAATATCTCATTATTCAACTCCCCCCATCGCTTATCCCAAACCCCCATCCCAATCATTCCCAAACCCCCATCTCAATCATTTTGCCCCTGCCCAAACCCCATCTAAATTACCAACCCCACTCCACAGCCTCAACCCACCTTCACCCCATCAATCTTCCCTTCCAAACCCACCAAATTCTCATATATCCAACCCATCATGCCCCTGCGCCCCCTCCACCACCACATCTCCGAACCTACCCTCTCACGCATCTACACCTGGTTGGAAGCCGTAGAACACGAGCTCTCCCCGAAGTCCATCTTCGCCACTCAGGGAACGCTGGGATGCTCGTCCAAGACTCCTCCGCAGCCGGAGAAGCTGCTGCTGAAGGATGGGAGTGTGAGGGATATTGGGCGACCTTTGGAGTTGACTGCGGGAAGTGATGGGAAGGAGGTAAGGTCGTTGGAGGCGACGAAAGGGGAGGGTAAGGAGGTGAGGGGTGGTGATGTATGTGGGCAGAAATGAGAGAATGGGCGGTTTCTTGAGTATGGGCTGAATGGATTCATGCGATTGGGTTACGCTGCTACTGTTTGTGGAATTCGACGAGGGTCTGTTGCCAGAAGAGGTGCAATTTGTGCAGGATGAGCCGTGGAGCAAAAGGGCTACGTTGTTCTACGAGGCCGCCAACAGCGCGATTCAGATCTGAAACGGAAGACAGGCACGACCTTGCCAGTCATGACCTACAACTTGCCGTGTTGCTCGAACGCCCTGGATCGGCCTTCCAGTCTCAATTGTCACAAAGGCGTTGTTTCTGGTTAGCCGGAACTGTCTCCACTAACGCTCAGAAACGATTTGGGGGGGTCGGGGGGGGGGGGGGCTTTTTCATTGTCCCTTGTCTCAACCGGCAACAAAGGATGCTAGGCAGCGAGATCACCATGGGATTACCCAATAACCTCATCGTTCCCTGCTTTCCCTTCGCAATATACGTACCACTTCCTTCCAACCGATACACATCGTTACCACAGCATGCCCATCCCACCCCGCGACTCCCACTTCCTCGAAGCCCTCCCCAAAGCAGACACCGACTCATCCTCACCCCCCACCACCTTCTCCTCTGTTTCCTCAAAGCTCTCATCGTCAGCAACGTCAATGAGCAAGAAAATCACCGTCTCGTCGACCTTCAACTCATCAAGAAAGGAATCCCGCACCATCAGCCCATCTCACGGCAAGAACCGCCTCAAGCGCAAACTCCACGACATGATATTCGGCGCCCCTCCGCCCTTAAGTAGCGAAGGCTGGGTCTTGCGCCCGGACTTGTTGTTTGAGATGCAGAAGGCGGTGGGGAAGAGTGGGGAGGACGTGCGAAGGGATTTGGCGAGGGAGATGGAGGGGAGGGATGCGGATGGGAACGGGGGGAGGCGGGGCAAGAGGCCGAAGTCCGCGGCGGAGGTGGAGGCGCTGATGTTGAAGGTTATTGGTGAGAGATAGGAAAGGGGTGGAGAACTGTATATATATGCAGGTATACTCTGGGAAGCACAGGGAAATGGAAATTATTACCGTAGATGGATCTTCTTGTTCAGCCGTGTATAGGTGTTTATCGAAACGAAGGGAGCTGATATTGACGGCGGGATACCGGTTGCTGGAGAGTAGGAAGGCACGTTGAGACGGTATATCGGATCGGTTTGACTGGTTCTTGTTGGTATTGTGGGCGTACCCATCATCAGATTATCTAGAGACGATCACTAGACTCATAGATTTGCAGTCTAATCCAAGTAGGCAACCAAGGGCATGAGAAGTGAGCGATTAATAGTTGCAGATGAGATGTCGTCAAGTCATGGACTTGTGGCTGGGGTGAGAATCACTCGAATTGCTCCCTGGAAAAAATCGGCCACATGGTCTTAGATAAGTTCTTGCGTCCCTCCAGCCTCTTTCCAACATCCGAAAATTTGATGATTGAAAAATTCTAGGTGCACCTAGACTCCTGGTCGCCAAAAACGTAACACATCGATCGCCAAATGTCCAATATGGTTTCAGATTTCGTCAACGGGGCAAGCATCTTGGCACAGCGTGGCCAAACTAGTTGTCCCAAAAGGATAAACTTCCCAAGGATGAATGTGTTTGCGACAGCGCGAACGGCTCAGGGAGCATTCCGCTGCTGCTCCGGTGCGGGCACTCGATGACGTACCCACTCTTGGACTAGTGGATGCATTGAGACTGTTACATCGTCGCCCTCAAACCCAATGCCAGTGACCAATGAATTTGCAGCAAGCTTTGCAGCCAGATCATGATATTTACCCGAATCCCATTGGCCATCAACCATGAAGCTAGATGCCCACGAAGAACTATCTCTTGAGCAGCTTTGAGCATAGGACCGACAGACCGATTCAGGAATATTCTCGTATTGGAGGGAGGCGAGGAATCTCAAGAGCCGAGGAACATCGGGAGAATCATCAACGTGGCGAACAAATGCATGATACGTTAATTCCCAAGTAGTATAAACACTAAGCGAGCTTCTCCGCTCGTCGCCAGTGTCAGAGTTCACAGAGTCCAGGATGTTGGGGAATTCTTTGAGGATGTCATCTTTTTTCGATTCATAAGCGCCAAAAAAGCTTGCCAATGGTAGTCGACTTGCTTTGATATATGAGGCGGCTTGATCCACCGCCAGGGGCATGTGTCCTAGTGCTTCCGTGATCTGCGATGCCTTTGCCATACTTTCCTCAGCCTCTGCCATACTTTCCTCACAGCCTCCTGCCAAGCACCGCCAGGACAGTAGATCGAAAGCCTCACCATCACTCATTGGGGGAACGCTTATGACTCGTTCCAGCTGATCGGAGTCGAGAAACCTGCTTGTACATAATGTAACACATTTTGGGTTCCTGGGCAACCGTAGTTTCAATTCCTGAAGGGCAGCTGGTCGATCGCAACCATCAAAGACGAGAAGGAATGGCTCAGGCCAAGCCTCTAGCCGCCGCTGGAAGTCTGACGCTTGATCGATGTCTGGAGAAGGTGGTGTGTTTCCAGACAGCTTGTTGAGCAGGAGACTGTACTCAGCCATTATCTTTTCTTTGGAGGATGCGTCGATCCAAATAATGGTTTTGAAAGCTTGTAATCGCTGCAACTGACGACAACATTCGAGCGCGATTTGGGTCTTTCCCTGGCCCCCCATGCCATGCAGTAATATCACCGTGGGCGGATCAGACGGCACAAGCGCTGTACGGAGATTTTCATTCAAATCAAGACGGCAAACAAATTCGGGTATCTGCAAGGCTGGTAGCTTGACGATCCTTTGTTCTGCGGAGCCTGGGGATGGTAGCTTGACGATCCTTTGTTCTGCGGAGCCTGGGGCTGGTAGCTTGACGATCTTTTGTTCTGCGGAGCTTGGGGTAGACTTTGAGTGGGTTCTCCTACGAATGCGACGGAATCTGCGGCGCAAAGAAGCCACAAGCGACTTGGTCAAGCTTGGGGGAGGCGTTATGCTTGAGGGAGGCTCTATGCTTGGGGTAGTTGTTAAGCTTTGGACAAACTCATTACCTTCGTCCACGTTCAGATTGTCACGCTGTCCAAGGTAACGTATGAGTGTAGTTTCGTACGTTTCGAGGGTATACTGTATCGATCGTATCCGTTTCTCGTTTGTTGTTGTCCTCAGAGCCTTCAAATCCTTTTGGGTCTTCCCGTCGTCCGCCGAAATCAGACAGCTGTCAAGCAAACTCTCGAGCTGTGTGACCTGCCTTTGGCATCCTTGAACGGCTTGCAAAAGAGGTTGACCAGTGCTCTGATCGGCTGCGTCAAACACAGACTCCGACTTCAGAGCCTCCAGGGTTTCGAGGATCGAGTTTAATTGGGCGGCGATGTCATCGAAAGCACCTCTAGGGTTTTTCGCATCCTTGAGACGCCGAATGATTTTACCTCCCGTTTCCGTGACCCTTGTGGATACTAGCCCGCTAGCGGCAAAAGCCTCCGCCATGATAGTTCAGGACCGTCACGCCAGTCTTCCGCCGAGCCTTGCTAAGACGTGGCAAGCTGAGCTGTATGGCTAATCTTTCGAGCTAGTCGGCCTCATTGATGTGATCTCCAGGTGAAGCGGAAAGCTTGTGAGTATCCAAGGCAGCTATCTTCGAGCTCAGCCTGACCTGAGCCTGACCGAGGACCTCCACCAAACCCCACCTCGATGACGACAGTTCCCAAGTGGGGCAAATGAGAAGAGAGTATGGTAGGACCTTCTTCTGGATAGGACGCACAGACAGTAGGGGAAGCCTAAGATTTCAGCGCCAAACCAGGTCTATTCTTCTGCGCATCATGACGCGACAGTGGACAAGGTATCAACAAGGAGCACATGATAGACTGGGTCGAACTGCAAGGTGGTAGAGTAAGCCGAATCGGTGACATCCCCAGTCCTATCAGAGTGGAAGTTCGGCCTTATCTTCGCGCTGCAGGTGCTGCCTAACAAATGAATTTACCTGGCTGTCTGCGAGATGTCTTGGACGCGAATGCCAAACAGACAGATCGAGTTCGATGTTATCGTTGTAAGACAATGTGCGAAGTGGAAACCACAGCAAAGATCAAATGAGAACCCTCATTGCAGAGGCTCCAGGTCTCCAAAAGCATGTCTATCCACAAGCTTGACATTAATGGTAAAATTCGACAAAGCCATATGTTGACCCTCAGGAGCCATCAACCACGGTGGTTGTATCTATTCTAGGGCACCTATGCTCTAATGATCAAACAGCGGATCACATCGCCCCAAAAGTAGTCTCCAGCATATGCATTGTGCGGAAATCCTTCACCAAGCAGATCCAGCCAACTGTAGGGGTACCTCAGCGTGCATAAAACTCCATTTGACCCCCTTCCCTACCACCTAGAATTTTGCCATGATCCCAGTGATCCCTCCAGCATCCCTCTTCGCTCTCATGAGCTTCACAGCCTCTTCATATTTCACAGTTCCCAGATCACGGTGATCGATCTTTCGCTCCTGTCCCGTCTCAATCTCGAAGACCCTCCTCCCACCCTCCACATCACCATTCACAACACCCCCACAAAACCTCCCCCAAGCCTCATAACAAATTTTCACCGCAGGGAACTTCCCCATCAGCTGAAAGAACAAGTGCGGCATCCCCTCAAACACCTCCTGCCTTACTACCACCCCACACTCTCTCGCCCTCGCCGCTAGCACCGCATTACAATCCGCCAACCTCTCCTCCCCATACCCCAACCACATGGGCGGACTCCCCGTCCAATCCTCTGCAGCGCAGGGACTCACAAGCGGATGCGCCAATACACTAACCTCGCAATAGATCTCTCCCCTCGGCGGGGTTGCTGGCCATGCCTCACATGTCGGCCCACCAGGCAGCAAATAGCTAACCGGCCCGGGTTCCAGGATATCATACACCCTGCTCGTAGTCCACGAAGGAAGCGCGCGTGTGACGTCGAAATACCCGCACGCCGTCGCTACACCCGCCGGTAAGGGCACGCTCACTTCTCTGCCGTGAAATCGGATTGTTGGATTAGGGTGCTGCCGATGGAGGTCCAGAAGGAATTGTAAGAGGGCGAGGCAGAGATTGGCGCCCGAGGACTCACCGGCCAGGACGATGCGGGTGGCAGAGATTGCCGAGGTAGAAGTGTGGAGGAGGGAGAGGTAGGCGACGAGGATGTCGAGCAGGGAGGCGGGGAAAGGATGTTGCGGAGCTAGGCGGTAGCGGATCGAGATGGCATGGCAGCCGGGGGCGGCCTTGACGAGTCTAGAGAGGGTGGGGCGGGAGGAGGCGGGACTGCCGCGACTGTAAGTGATGGAGGAAGCAGGTCAGTCAACTTTCTGGTTCGGACAGTTGATAGTGATTGCAAAAGAAAAAGGTTGGGTGGAGGCAATACTAGAAGGCGCCTCCATGGACAAAAAAAATGATGGGTTTGTTGGATGATGAAGCTGGATCTGTTCCACGGTCAATCTCTTTCCTATGCATTCAAAAGATCGCGTGTTGTCGTCATCACCTGACTCCAGACTGCCCTTCTCGCTCAGCCATTCAGCCTCGACGGACTCCACCTCGGGTATTGCGAAAGTCTCCGTGCCGTCACCCAAACGCTTGATGCTCTGGAGAAGCGCTTGGAGCACGTCAACGTCAGGCGGTTTGGCAAATGTGACTTGGCTCAGGCTGAGAGATGGGTCCTGTACGCTAGGACCCTTCTGGCTTTCGAGCTGCCATTCCGTCATGGTCGATTTGTAGCGAGCCGAGAGGCGATTACGGACCTTTGCCGTTATTTCCTCGGCCTTTGCTCTGTTCATTTTGGATGGAGAACTGCGATGATTGTAGGTGATTGTATCAGGAAGAAGAGAATGTTGCGCGGAATAGAGGGTGTTGAGTCATGATAAGATTTAGTAACATCATGCGTCGATAATGGATGTTTCATTCACGCACGTGGCTACCCGTGCTGGGCGAGGATGTCCGACGTGAATGACATCAGCTCAAGCGGGGACGATGACATTCATACTCAAAAGGAAATCAGTCCAATTCTTGAGTAGCAATGTGTGAAATCGGTCAAGAAAAAAAAACAAACTACAAATACCGGATTCGGACGCTTCGCACGTTTGAATTTCACCCTCCACCCTATCACCTGTTGCTCGAATACCGCGCTCAGTATTATCTTACCAAACAATGCCGGATACAGAAGCGAGCGAGCTGCATGGCTCTCGCTTTGACTGACCAAATTCGTGTACCGCGGGTCCTCGGAGCGGAACGAAGGTGACGGCTACCTGCATCCATGATCCAATCGGAAACGGACCATGGTCTGGAGAATGTAAGAGAGTCCAAGCAAGATGTATGGATATCGTCTGTCGCTGCGGGACCGGAAGAAAGAAGGTGTGGTGGCGGCCTTGCGGAGTTGATCGGTTGAATGAGGCGTGCAAGGACGAACGAATGGCTGCAGCAACCCGCGCTCGGTGCAGCATTCGACAAGGCTTTTCCCGCCTTCTTGTTGAGCACAGATGGCTCTTGCTCTCCACCCATGACTACAGGTCCATGATCCTTTCTCGTACCATTTCGCATGAGAATCTTTCATATTCTAGAGAATCTAGTAGACGATGTTCCAGGAACCCTAACGCCCACGCCCTCTATCCACAACGACACCAGATGATGCGGCTATGCCAGCAAAAATTGTTATGAGGTCAAGAGAGGGTTAGAAAACATGGCCGTCCGTTGCTCCGGTCTAAATATAGCTCCAATCCTGTCGCAACGTTGCCAGGTATACAAATCAGCCTCGAGACGGCAACATAATGGCACTGTAGTCGAGTCGCAATCGAGACGAGAGCCTCTCTCATCCAGGAAATCTCTCACTTACACGGTATCCAGCCATGCCATGCTGGCGTCCTCTTTGTCGTCTAATGCTATTGATCTGTAGTGAACAGAAGGTGTTCAAGTTGATCGATGGGTAGTGGTTAGCTTTTACTCATTACTTCCATCTTCTTGCGAATAAGGTCCATAGAAATGTCGCATGCAACTTCGTGACTAGCCCAGGACCAAGGGTCGTTCACTAGTGTTTAGCATGTTGGAGCAGCTTCCAAGTGCTTGGGCAAAACATCAATTTGGATATCCTTTGAGGGGACTGAAAAAGTACCGACTGGAAGAAGGTAATTTTCTCCCCTCGGACGTGCCTACTTCAATTGTACTAGTGGCTTCCAAGTCGGTCGCTCCTGTCATGATACCGCGCAAACCTGGAGATTTGAAATACTCCTGCTTCAAGTATCTTCATGGCCGTACAGATATCAAAGGAAATTCTCCAGATAGCATTGTTTCACAGTAACGCCACGTTCTACAAAGCCCTGCTTCAATTCAGATCTCCACAGACTCAACAACAGCACACGGGTCCGTCCAGAGGAAGGTAGCCACAAGTCTATGATCTTGTCGCTATGGACTCATTCAGGCGTCTACTTGATCTCCCTTCCGAAGTTCGCTGTTTCATTTACTCGGCGTACTTCGAAACCCTCATAGTCACTTACCCATCGCTCACCCCCCCGCTCTTCCTCGTATCTCGGCAAATCAGCAAAGAAGCCAGACCCTACTTCCACCCGCACGCAACGTTCGACCTGCTGAACATCGAGCATCTGATTGATTACATGAGCAGCATCTCGCCCTCAACCATTGCTACGCTACGGCACCTCAGGATGTATCGCCAGCAGCAATTGACCTTCAGCATGATGAGCCCCCTCCATTCCAAGCCCGACCTCAGTGAAGTCTTGGCCCTTTGTGATGGCCTGCAACTTGACACTCTGGAATTGATACCATCTGGTCAAGTGCTTACTGATCCACCAGCGGAATCTGTCGTCAATGCATACGTCGCAAGAATGTTCATTCTTTCACGTTCAAACGTAGGCTTCAAGAACCTGATCACCAGCATGGGCCAAAGCGAACAACTTCAGCAGAAGGTCCACCAGGCACTATTGAACTGGAGCCCTGCTGTCAACCCCGGTCTGCTGCATATGGTTCGTAAAGGTAAGCAAGTCCTTGGGAACAGGGTGAGACTCGATACAGAATGCAAAGTGACTAGATGCATCACGGACAAAGGGGTTGAGTCTGTGGCAAGCGATTGGCGCGAGCAAGAGGTTCAATTGGAGTGTACTTGGAGAGCCTTAGACAAGTCAATTGACTATGGGCTTTGGGTTAGTCGAGAGGCCATACCAGACAAAGTCACTACGGGTGTGGAAGAAGAGGGAGAGTGGACACTTCAGCGCTTGCGCCGAGAGATGGACATGCACCTTGTCAAGAACATCAGAAAGGCAGAGAATGGAAGCTATGAGGCAACAATCGGGAGAGGCGACACTTGCTATGATGAGATCATGAATTACGATCCTACTTCATAGTCTGTGGTAGTCACATTCTTTACAGTCCTTGGTATTACATGGTTATGATGGAGGAGATTGGAGTTTGTCTAATTATCTGATACTCGCTCGTGCACAAGCAAAGGAGGATCCCATGTAATGGGTAAAAGTAGAGATGCACGTTCTGCGACCTTGCTGCGGGCAGTCGATTCTGTTGCTCAACAGAGATACGGAGGATCAAGGGCCCAAGAATTTCGTTCATAGAAAATTCAGGCCATTGCATCGGACTTCGAACATACAAGCCTGACCTGTGTTCCAACATACACCTGCTTTGGTTAGACCTGTTTTGTGTGCAGGATCCCCATGCCTTGCAATAGGCCATGATTAGCTGTGTCTGAACCAATCGTCGTCCGCGGCTAACCGCAATTCACGTCTTCTCTTCATTTCTCAGATCTGCCATCCAGGCATTTCCATGTCCCAGTACAACCTACCGCGCTGACCTAGCAATCGAGAGAAAGCAGTCTGTGAAATTTAACGGATAGGTATGTGATCCATCAACTCGACCAATACTTCCAAGATGACAGCCATGTGAACAATTTCAGACTCAGCTTTTGCAGACTGCTCCGTTCACAGTAACAACAGCTCAGAGAGGTGACCCAATATTCAGCACCGCGCTCGCCCTCGTCTGCCATGCTATGGCTCTTTCTGAGACATATATATCAGGCATTCCGGCTCTATAAGTCTGTTTTATGAGAGGCAAAAGACTATCTGCTTATACTGACCAGGAGAGTGCGATGGTGATACCTTAGCGTGTATGCGGCGTTTAGCGAGAACTTGGGGAATCGCTTCTGAGGGGCAAATTGCCTGAGATGCAGATGCGGTCGGAAATGAGGAGCTGTCTGATGATTCTCGGAGCAAGGACGAAAGTGACTGTCCATGTGGAGGCCATGGTAGGAGAGGCGTCTTGCTCAATGATTAGATGTTCAATCACCAATACTAAAATGCACTTAATCAAGCAGGATGCCAGTGCGATAAAACAAAGAGAGAGAATGGTCCATGACGCATGCTAGACCAAGCTTAGCCCCAACTCTAAATTTTTGATCTTTAGATATCCAAATAACACCACAATCCTCACACCAAGAACCAACTGTGATGATCCACAAAATTCTGCGAAGCACCGGCAGTGCTGCAGGTGTCTCTGGTTGCGAGATCCACAAACCTCTGGGAAGTACCCCGGGTGTCATCCAGTTGCGCGAACCGAACAGGGCAACCAAGTCCTTAAGGTAACCTCCCCCCCCATGTCGAAGGGGGACCGGCCAGGGGCTTACCTTTTGCCCCCCAAGAGTCCTCTGGGGTACAGTGGGAGCGGAGCCGCTCCTTATCTGAAAGATCATCAGTTCGAGTCCGAGTGGTCCCTTTTTCTCTTTTTTTCTTCCTTCCGATATTTTGACTGACGGGCTACGACGACCAGGCAAGATCATTTCGACCACCGTCTCTCGTCACTCGATAAGTGCATTTGCCGCATTCAAGGAAGCCGGGACACATTAAAGGTACTTCGACGTATGCTGACAATTCTCTCATTCAGGCTAATAGATGTGAGCAGAAATGACCACTTTCAATGCATTGCAGCCGCAGCCAAAACCATTGCAAGCGGTTTCCGAGTACATGGCCCGCTCATAATTACGCTTTAGAAATCGTGAACTATGCAGTATCTCGCTCGCGAAGCGTCAGACCACGCAGTATGATTTCCAGTCCCTAGTTGAGCTCGCTGAGCAACACTATAGATCCTGACTCCAATTTCAGAATCTCGAAAAACCGTGCCGGTGACAAAACTCATTGGTGCAGCCAGAAAAGAAAACGGTCCTCATGGTGATTGGTCAATCTTTTCTCTATAGGAGTATGTATCCTTGTCAGTACGAACGGAATCCCTTTGACTGCAAGAAATTTTGTGTGGTCAATGGCATTGTTGGACAATCCTCAACATCCATGCAAAATCCCATTGTTCGTCGAGGTTTGTCCCGTTTCCCCTCTACGAAGACGGTGGAACAATCTCATTGTCACAAGCCCACAGACTCTTCGCTCCAAAAATGATTGAAGAATGTGCTGGTGTCCTACTGATCCCTCTCGACACCGCGGTCTCCCCTCCATTCCCACGCCTCCCAGTCCCCAATCATTTCTCATCCTCTCGATTACTGGATCTGTGTATCTCGTCTCTCACCCCTCTACCTCCCCTCGAACATCTACCGCTTACCTCCCAAGATGCCACCATCTCCTCCCTACCTCAAACCTCGCTCCAACCGACCGCAATACCACAACAGGACCACCCACGCCGCCTTCGCGAACACCGTCCGCAACGCCCTCGATGCTCCCCTCCCACCCACTCCCCCTTCTCCGAGCCTCCTCTCCCCTTCCTCATCATCACCATCCAGCTCCTCCTCAAACCTATCCCCCTCCCTCAAGGCCCCTGGAATCCGTAACAGCGCCCCCCTCCCCCACCGCAGCACCACACTACCCCGTCCCAGCACGCCCATCGCCTATAGCGCACCCCAAACCCCTCCCTCCCCCTATGCCAACTCATCCTCGCCAAACACAAGCAGTCCCGCAACCTCCCTCCTCGAGGACGAGACCAACCGCCGGGAGTACGTGCCACCTCGCCGCGCCTTCGCGGATGCGCAGGAATCCCCTCCGCACCACTTCCCCACAAGATCCTCTTCCCTCCACCCCCAGAAGGAAGAACTCACCATCCGGCCCAGCCCCGGCCACACCATCGCCGCGTCATCCAGAGCGGCGGGGCCGTTCGTACCCAGCCAGTCCGCCCACGTCCGCCACGGTTCTGCCGCGGTGCCCACTACAACCACAGCCACACGCCCAGATAACCAACCACCCCAATCCCTCCCCCCTTCCCTCGAGGAATTCTACATCGACATGGGCGTGATCACCGCTCTCCCTTCGCTCTCCCCGCGGGACCACCTCGCGAGCATTGAGGTGATGAATGATAGTATTGCCGTGTGGGCATCTTCGAACCCCGTGGCGGGGCTGCATGTCGCCGCTGTAGCGCAGAGGATAAGGGTTGAGAAGAGATTTGAGGGGACGGTGGGATTAGGGTCGGGGGAGGTGGAGGAGTGGATGTTGCGGCGGGGGTTAGTGAGGAAAAGTGGGGAGAGGGGAGAAGGGAGGTCGTTCGCGCAACGGATGCGGAGGATGAAGGACCAGGCAGACCTGGAGAAGAAGAAGAAGGAGGCGGTGAGGAGGAAGGATCAGCGCGGAGCGGGGGGGTGGCGGGATTTGCCGCTGGTGGTGGTGTTGTTGTATTCGGAGGTTTGCGGGGTGGATCTGACGAGGATGGGGGAGCGGGAGGGGAGGGCGATGTTGGCGGATTGGGCGGGGAGGTATTGGCCGGTGAGTGATGAGGGGATGTTGGAGGTGATGATGGAGTGGGGGAGTGAGAGGGTGGGGATGGTGGATGTTGATCCGAGGAAGTGGAGGGGGGATGAGGAGGGGGAGGTGGAGAGAGTGATTGAGAGGATCAAGGAGCTAGGTATGGGGAAAGTGAGGCGTCGTGATTCTGCGGTCGAGAGAGTGGTTGGCGATGCGGGAAGGGTTGGATCAGTCAGGACGAGCAAGCGATGATGGTGGTGTTGCACCCCGCTGAATATGGTCTTGCTTGGCGGTCTATGATGGCGTTCGCAATGGATCGAGATTTATATGTTGGAATTCTCATGATGGAAACAAAACATCCAAACCTGACAGATACACTCAGAAGAGTGAATTGGATGAGACCTGAATTGCCAACATGCAGCCGTACTCGCGAGGGACGAAATCCTGATCGAAATAACTCGTTCTTGATCGATATAAGAGAAAGCCTTGTGCTGGCAGTCTGTTTCATTACATTACCTCATACATGAGAGTGGATTTAGCTGCTGCTGAATTGGATATTGTCCCCGAGAAGACGAGTAAACTATCTTGATGCGAATAGAACTCCGACGTTTGATGATGCCGTGTAGTACTACGCTCACCCTAGATTTAGCTTTGGCCATCCTCTAATTTCACCAGATGACTATCCGGGTAGCTCATGATCCATTTCTGGAACTCTAGATAGTTTTCTTGATATGCAGCACAGTCCAGCTGCTCAGCATGCCACATGTTTCGGAAGGCGTCGGCGGCCGCATCAACCATCTTGTCGGCAGTCCCTCGCCTGTACTCGTAGCTGAATCTATTCAGCGAGAAGGGAGGCTTGCCCTGGAAAGCCCACCACAACAGCCACATCAGTATCCACGGTCGATTCATCTGCTGCGAGGCAGCTATCCCGATTGCTTCCAAGATTGTTGAAAAGCCGGTATCCTCGGTCGCATACTTGGCTTCTGGCAATTGCATTTCCTCCATGGAAGCCGCATACGCCTGTCTGTATCTGAGTAATTGCGCCGGCGAGTCCTCCTTCCGCTCGCCTTCTTCGTCATCACCGTAGTCGTACATGACAGGGTCCCAGTCCCTTGTGATCCAGGAGGGGTAGCGGGCGAAGGCAGAAGCTCTTGTTTCTATGCAGACACCATCCCAGTCTATGATAGCAGTGACGTCGCCATCATCGTTGACGAAGATATTTTGGTAATTGAGGTCGCTGTGACCCAGTGCGAAATCTTGCTCGTGGTCTAGGAAATCAGGGATGGAGTCGATTGCGAGGCTCAGGAGCTTGCGATCGCCACTCCGTAGATCCAGCTCATCCTCGGCAGATTGCGATTTCTTACAGACTTCTAGAACATAGGACCTTGTATCATTCCAGGGTCCGCTCTCTGACGCATATCCAAAGGTAGGTTCGAACTTTTTCGGGTCATAGCATCTACTAAGCATTGGACCCACCCTGAGGAGGTTGGTGCCTTCAGTGTCGAAGTCAATGCAGCCGATCTTGTCAAACTCAAACCGATGCAGCTCAGACATATGCTTGGCTATGTCGCGGATCGTGCGAGTACGTTTCTCCTCGCTTGACAAATCTTTGTCGATCCAAGCATCGGAGAGCTTCCTGCCTTTGGCGAAGTCCTCCAATGTATAAGGTACACCAACCGCATTGTCTGTACTAGTTTCGAAGCTGAATATCTCGGGAATTGGTATGGAGGTGGCAAGACGTAGCAATCGTGTTGTCAGTATGCGGGTTTTGAACATTCTGAGCTCGACATTATCAAAACTGACACCGTTGCCAGGAACCCTCGCGATCCATTGTACTCCGTCAGAAAACTTCAAAGTGTAGACAAGATTGCTGCTGCCAAATTCTGCAGGTCTTTGAACGTCGCAAGTCCATTTCCCCGGGCTGGTGGAAGACGTTGGTGCTTTAGCTGTACATTGCTCTCGAACGCGGAGAGCAGTAGCGGCAAGCCCGGTGAAATTGATGACAGCCATGATTGGCTTGAAGAGGGCAGTGTCTGAATCGTCCGAGTTTTCAGAGTCAGAGACTGAGCAAGCAGGATTATCGTTCTCTGTTGGTGGTGATGTCATGGCGTTGTGGTTTTCGTTTGAGCCCTGCGATGTTTTCTGAGAAAGTGCGCAATTCATGTTTCAGTACTGCTGACTACTTCAGCGAGGAGCGTTGCTAGATATGAAGTCTGAGGTGAAAAGTCAGGACGCGGAAATAACCATGTGAGAGGTTTCCTTGTTCGAGGATTGAGAGTGTTGAGGTTATCCGATCCGAGAACAAAGGGCGCGAGATCGACTTGTCAAGATCGCGTGGACAGTAGATACTTTGTAAAGTCCAATGTACTAAGACCTGCGAGTAAGCTCACGGGTGAAGGGACAATTTGTGTCGTAAGGATGATTATCAGGCTCATTCATGTACCAGCTGTTTGCCTGATTACGTAAACGCATGCCACAAACACGAAGAAGAATGTCATTCAGGACACGAAATCTTTTTGAAACACGGTTTTTGGTAGGTAGAAAAGGCCATTTAGTGTTTGGTCAGATCACAAGCTCCTTTGCAAGAAATATGAGGCAGCACTCCTAGGAAATGCCCATTTCTCCAAAGCCCAAAAACTCCCATGTCTCATGTCACAAACATAATCCACGGGACATGAGGATCGACGACACAATGAGTTCGTGTAACGATAGACCCACAAGAGATATCTGCATTTTCTCAATCATTCCTCGACCTGAATCTACTCATTCACCAGAGCGATCTTGACAGAGTCGAGATCATCGAGCATCCCTAGACCAATCCTAGATATTACCCCTTGACAATATCTCGACATGGCAGGGAAACACCATTGGTAAGCCAAATTCGCCTTCTCTGAGGGGCCTTTGCTGACACCACCCCCCAGCCGCACTTGCAAGAAAGTCCCCACGAAGTCCTGTTTCGTGAAACAACATGTCGGCAAATGTCCTGAAAAGGGCTGCAGCGTGGGCGTCGTCGATTATCAGAAAGGTTGCGATATGCACAAAAAACGCCGCGGCGAGCTCCTCATGGCTAATGGTAAGCCCCAGAAATATGACGATGGCAAAGGTCAGGATAAGAATGCAGGGGGCCAAGAGGATAAGGGGGCCAAGGAGAGTGGTGAAGAGAAGCAGAAATGATTGGTGAGCCTTTCGAAGACCCCAGCTTTCTGCCCGTGCCCGTTGGAATTTATTGAAGTGCCATCACGGGCGTCTGGAAATGGTTACAGCTTGGTGTATCTGCGGTAGGGAATGGTAATAGTACTTGACCCCAGCGCATATCCCTTCAGCATGTGGTCGAACAACGAGATGTAGATAGGTCCAAATTCCCGTCTGGTCATGACTGGCATGCTGAATGATGGATCTCATGGAGAGTCGTGAAATTCTTGATACCCTGTGACTGCTATTTAGGCAAAATTTAAGCCAGAGCCAGCCTCGTCCGCTCTCCCGTCAATCAGGAACCCTTGTAGCACTACCTCCCCAGTCTCCGATAGCACATCAAACGCCGTTTCTGTGTCTCGCCTTGCGTCGATCATCGCCTTGAGCAAATTAGCCATCCCGCCCATGACCACTGCGTAGGGTGGACTCTCTGACCATCCGCTGGGCGGCCGAAGGGTGATCTTATAGCCTGTTGCCCGGCAATAGTAGGTCCATTGATTTGTCAGCGGTCGTCGAGTCGAGATACTGGCGCGTTGAATCATGGCTTCGCAGATGGTGCTGAATACTTTCACCAACTCTAAGTTCCCAGGACCGGCTTGTCCTATGACGACGGGATAGGGTGAAGTTCCTACGCTGCTATTCGCCGTGAAGGAGACAGCGCTCCCATTTGTGGAGGAGTCTTGAGGTGGTAACACGGTATCGATGCTGGAGCGCGGGTCATTAGAGCGGGATGCTAAATCGGCTGTCCGATCATCTGCAGCTGCCACAGGGGATACGGGCTCTGGGAATCGCGAGTACGTCATGATTGCCACGTCTGTCCATTGCGTGCCGGTCGTGACCTGCAGTCCAAACACGCCTGCCCGCAGATCATCCTGCGTAGCCTGCCACATCGCCGCCAGCCACAAGGCCCACATTGCATGACGGTTTTGAAAAAGCACATGTCTCTCCGTCGGATGAAATATGTTTGAGATTGCAATGCAGATGTTGCTATCACTCTGCGCGGAATTGAAGGCAGATACATACCAAGGGCGTTGTGAGTAGTCGTAGAGCATCTGGCATGTAAGTAAGAGCATGGCCCAAGCGTCAAAGTCAGGCTGACCAGGATAGATGACCTTGCCACGAAGCGCGAATCCAGGTGTCGAAGGGCTTGAGAGCGCATTTGAGACATTGCTGAAAGCGGCCGGCGCTGCCAGACTTCGGTGCGTGAAGGTATATAGCAGGATCAACGTTGGCAACACCGTTGGAAGGAGCATCTTTGCGTGATGATAGACCAGTCGTACTGGTTTGCTGGTTGAAGACTTGACATCCAGAAGCTGACTTATTGTCGATTCCCATGAATAAATGGCGCTTAGACATATGTTGCGTGAGACTCAACTCTCACACGCGACATCCCTGCATGCGTTGCGCATGAGGATAATGAGTGGAGATTACCAAGTCTACGATGCTCGCTGCCTGTCATTGTAGCACGTTCCAATGCTCTGGAGTCTCGGTACGCCATGCAGATTGATCCAGACCTGATCGCCGTTGATGAGACGTGACAAATTGTGGGACGCTGTTACCAACGCGCTTCCACTGGGAAGCGGAAGACAGGATGTACATAAGGAGTCAGCGACTTGCCTAAAAAAATCCGACCTCTCACGATGAAACATAAAAGCTTATATCTATTTGTGGAGGATAGCAAAATATGATCATGGAATTCGAAGTGATTGTCCCTTCGACGGGACTGAGGAAGGAAGTCGTCATTTACGTCCGAATAAAAATGGCACTTGAGAGGATGCAAGGTTTGAATGCTTGCAGATGAGGGGAAAACGTTCCTATTTTGGTCATCACTACAGTGAAATTGTCGCAGCGCCACCGACGCGCTCGGGTGAAACAAGTTTCCTAGATAGCGCTTGACAGTTCTTGGTCGAGCGCCGGATAAACCTTCAAGATAAACCTTTCAGAGCAAGGGGAATTTCAAAATGAAAATTCTCATGGATTGACTTTTCGAAGAAACTCTGCGGACATTCATCTGCTGATGTATGCAAGATTGGACAGCGACGGGTCTTCGAATGATAGATCAACAGAAAAGACTCAGTATGGTCCAATAGCAGACGTCGAATTCGGTGTCAAGAGACCAAATTTCTAGTGGAACAATCAACCCCGGCCTTGAAATGCGACAAATGTTGGGTCTTTGTTCCATCAATTTTCACAGTTGAAGGCTGCATCTACAGGTAGCCGGAGCATAATCCCTTACACCCAAGTTTGGATTTCAGTGCAAATACCGAGCTGCAACCCATTCCATTTGCAAGAAACCACATTCTAGCCAAGTGGTAGGTATCCCACCCGAGTCCAGCAGCCTGTAAGGTGTCCGCAGACCTGCTTCTGCCAGTCCCCCTCCTTTGCACCTCTGCTCGCCTTCACTTCCCGTTTTTATCCAGCAGATCGTCTCTCCGGTTCCCATGCATACTGCAGCCGTTTTTGAAATCGACGACTTTGACTGAACAGCCCTCTACAGGGCAGATGCCGACGTGGCCTTTCTTGAAGCACCTGTTCGTTGGAGCTTTCTTACACACGCGGCTAAATTTATAGTCATTGGGGCTGAACCAACGTCTGGACCTCTTGAGCAGGGTGGGAGAGGCTTACCAGTGGTGCTTGCCTTGAATATTCTTCTTTGGTGGTGCCATGATGAGATTCGGTCAGCGAGTTTGAAATGTTGGAAGGCTTTGGAGAGAGAGGTGATGATTCTTTTGACAGTGGAATTTAGATGGTGTGTAAAAGATACCTCAGAGGTCTTTGAGGAAGACATGACTATGATACTGTACAACCCGACACATACGCTCAGCTGACACAGTCGGTCCATTGTTAGAGGTGTACACGCCTCCAAAGCGGGCAGCGTATCGTCACACGAGCAAGGAGAGGCAGCCGTGACGCCCACCAAGCAGCTAAAACCACCTGAACTCAGGCTATCGACAGCTATCGACACTGTGTCCGCAACACTTTTTGGATTGTCATCGTGAGATCTTCTCTGAACATTTCGAACATGTGCTACTTACAATGCAGGTACGATGAGCGTACAAGATCCAGCATTAGCATACTAAGAAGACGCCAAGGTACAAATTACGCTTCAATTTGTTCTGTTTGCCTTGAACAAAGGGGGCAAAGGTCGTGACACACGCCAAGCCTCAACCTGCGGCAACTTATTTTTCTCATCTCAGTCAAGAATTATCGCGACTCTTGTCCTGGGCGGCCAGTGAACATGAACGATACCCCGGCAATGATGACGCTCCAGGACCAGAAAAGAACCGACGTCGATCCTATACCGCGGCCACAAACCAATGACGACATCCCACTAAGTCGTACAACTTCTCACAGCTCGGAAGAGTCAGACACTGCCAACTTCCACGCTGTGATCGACGCGATCAATTTTGATGCACTTGCGAGAGTAGCCCTTCAAGCGCGGTGGGCATGCGACACCCAAGGTTTTCAAAGCAAATCTCAACAAGAGCTATCTATTGTGATACAACAACCCCCTTGGACAGGCAGCAACAACCTCGTATATGTACTTGAATTCTCCGATGGAGTAAAATGGGTTGCACGTATTCCCGGTAACGGGATAGACTCTTTCGAGTCCCTAGAGGTCTCCCACTTCAAGAACCGAATCCACGTATCGAGATTCCTCCGTCTTGCCACCTCTATCCCTGTCCCTAAGATATTCACCTGGTCAACTGCATGCAAGAACTCCGTCGGTGTTCCATATACGCTGGAATCATTCGCGGAAGGTCGACAACTCTCGGAAGCCTGGATCGACAACGAATGGTCCAGCGAAGAGAAGCGCATTGGCACACTTCAAAACCTGGCGAGAGTCATTTCGGAGCTTCATCGGTTCAGCTTTGATCAGATAGGATCATTGAGTCCCGATCTTGACGTCGGCCCAGATGTCTACATGGCGTTCGATCAAGACAAGCTTCTCGAGGGAGAGGACTTGTTCGGCCACGCTCAAAAACGTGGACCATTCAAGTCCGCCATGGATGACCTTCTTGATGGTTTTGAGGAGCCAGAAGCTGTGGACGGGCAGCTGAATCAGCTTCACGGAGAGCACGCTCTCCTAAGTCTTGCTCTCCATTCTCTACCCTCAACGCTCCACCTGAACGGGCCCTTTGCTCTCGGCCATCCGGACTTCAATTACCAAAACATCTTTGTGGATGAAGAAGGCAACATCACCGCTATCATTGATTGGGATGGAACGTGTATAACCACACGCGCCCTGGCATTCGCCCGCTACCCCTCCTGGATAACCCGTGATTGGGATCCTGTGATGTACCAATACGGCGACGAATACGACGACCACGCCGACGAGGGGCTCCGAGAAGAAGATTCACCTGCCCAACTGCTGCGATATCGGCAGGAATATGCCAACGCTCTTGCCGAGATGGGGATGCCGCCTCCAAAGTACAAGCCTGAAGAGACTTTGCTCTCCCCAATCATCGAGGCTATCAGCATCGCGCAAGGGCAAAGCATCAATCGTCCTTGGATACTGATGTGGCTGCTGTATTGGGCGTTTGATGGGATACCGCCGATCTCCCTGAACAAGTTTTGTGAAAAGTATGAAAGGGGGGAGGCGCACGATTGGATCGACCTGGTGAAGGAGGCTTTTTCAAGGATGTGGCATGGAGAAGAGAGGGATGTGCACGAGTATGAGAAGAGGTATTTGAGATTTCGGCAGTGGATGATGAGTTGTCCCGATCGCGTTGTTGTCACGTCTCGGCCATGAAGATTAGGTCTTGTCATCAAGTCTGACCTGGAAAATCACCTCACATCGAGCGCGAGAGTTGAAGCGCGTCTCCCTTAGAAATCTACAGACCTATCTGATATTTCTCCTTGACTGATATCAATAATTAGTCGAGAGCAGCCCAAATACTCCAATTTCATGGTAAATCAAATCCAGAGTTGACCTCCATCACCCAAAGCCCTGAGACCATGTTCAGGATCTACGATGCAAGGCACCCAGTGAGGGTTAGGCCGAGTATAGAGATTTTCAAGCGCGTTACTGCAGATTTATCACTCATCAGCGTCACACACACTCACAAGCGCCACTAACCAGCGCGTCACCTTCGAGAGCGCCGCCCATGTCTCAGAGCGCCCATATCCCAGCGCCACCTGCCTATCAGCGTCCACTCCACCCACCAGCGTCGCCGGCCATGAGCCTACCACCCCACCACCGAAGAAAGAAGTCACCAGAGCCGCCGTGGGTCTTTTCTGCTCAACTCAGAACTAGACTCTACTTGTGACATGTCGATTCTTTTCTCTCACTGACGTGCAGGAACGAATTCTAAGCCAAATAGATCAGACGGGTGTTTGGTTTTTGAGGGATGGGAGATCGTGAAGGGTGAGATCTGCATCTGCAGGTCCTCATTTTTGTCTTCGGAGTTGATTGTTGAAGGACAGGATGGATTTTGGTTCACGGATGGGCTTTGGCCCGACCCCCACATTACCAAGTCGACTGAACCAATAAATTCCAACAGTGGATCTATTCCTGGCTTTGAGAAACCCCACCGGCATTTCTATACAAATCCATAATCTATCCCCAATCGTTCCTTTCCGATCTCTCCCACCATCTCCTCGCACAAGTCAATAGTAAACATATGAAAGCCCTCGAACCCCCCAACGACGCCACCCTCTCCACCAAAGTATCATACACCTCGCAATTCAACACCCCGTATATATACCCTAAGCCCCAACCCCCTCCCCATCATTCCCCCTTCCCCTTCCCCTTCCCCCTTTTCCCCCTCACAGCCCTCCAAACCCTCCTTCCCCATCCCACCCCCCCTTTGTCCTTCTCCTCCTCCTTCCTAACCCTACCCGAAGTCTCATAATCCCACTCCTCCCCCCTCCAACGCCGCAACCCCCTCTTCACCCGTTCCCACACCCCCCTCTTCGCCCGCACAGCAGACACCGGCCCCTCTCTCCCCTGCTTCCCCCTCCCCCCCGGCGGCGACGGCGATCGTGACCGCGCAGGGCTGTACAACATCCCCCTCCTCCCTTTCGCAGCGCTGATCTCCGGGGTTATGGGGATGGTGGGCGGGAAGGAAGTTGCCCGTCTCACGATACCCCTGCGCCCCCGTTGCTGTTGTGGTGATGGTGGTGGGGAAGGGGAAGGGGCGAAGGTGACGTGGAACCCACCACCTCCTTGCTCGAGGGGAAGGACTTCCGGTAACGCGGCATCGTGCGACGGTGGTGGTGGGAGGACTTCGGGGAGATCGAGATCGTGCTCGTGCTCCGCCGGTTGTGTGGGGGTGGGAGCCAGTGGTGGGCTGGGAAATGGCGGGAGTGGCGACAAGGGGGGGGAGGGCGGTTCCGAGGGGGCGGGGGAGGGGGGAAAAGTGCCTGGGAGGTATGCTGAGGGGAGAGGCCAGCGAGGTTGGAATACTTGTTGTTGTTGTCGTTGTGGTGGGGGATGGACTTCGAGACCGCTTTCTGGCGCAGGAGGGACAGGGTGGTCTTTGCGAGGTACGAGTGGTGGAAGCGGCGAGCCCGTGTGCGTCCATCGGATGTCTTCGTCGGCTAGCAAGGGACTCGGTGCTGAGGAGACGGAAGGGGAGGGGGATGGGAGCCGTGGCACCGTTTGTCTTTCTGCTTGCTGGTTTGGTGGTGGTGGGGTCGCGGGAATATGCAAAGACAGGGTAAGTCCTGGCGAGATCGCGCCGATGTGGCGAGCGAGATAAAGCTCCCAGGCTTTCAGCACGGGGACGTAGGAGCTGCGCCAATTCGCGCGAGGGTCCCAGGATGTGGCTTCCACGTTGAGGATGGGGAGAGGGGTGGTGGTGGCGGTGGGGTAGGGGAGGTTGAGCCACCATGTCGCTGGTGAGGTGGGTGGGGACGGCGGTTGCGGTTGGGTTTGGGATGACGAAGCCACTTCGAGACCCGTTGGAGAAAGGGGTGAGATTGGTGGGGATGAAGCGGCTGCGGCATCATCTGGCTCTTTCGGGGAAGTCCCCGCCGTTTGGGGTGATGTGGCTGTGGTACTGAAGCCCGTCGTCACGCCCGAGGTGTAGGCCGATGATGTTGCTGTCGCCGTCGCCTCTTCGGGAGGAGTAGGCGTCACTTCCCGGCTCGCCACCTCGAGGATCGGCGTCAGTGGCACGGCCGGCCGCAGCTGCTTGGCGGCCCGTCTCCTCTTTCGTGATAAGCTGTGTCGCAGCGACAGCCGCGCCGAGGGCAAAGAGGGGATTAGCGAGGAGCGCGGGAAACGCTGTGCTGGCTGACGGTCGAGCATCCTGTATGAATGATGATGCTGCAAGACGACCGCACGCAGGGATAGAAGCGAGACGTGATTGGTGAGGAAAGAATGTAGGTGAGTATATACTGGATCTGCTCTCGCTGCGAGAGCGGCACCGTGCAGTAAGTGTGCATGATGGGCCTGCAGGATGGTATATGAAGGAAGAGAGGAGAGCGGAACAATGCGATGGGGGGGTGGTGGGGACAAAGGGGCTTGTGGATGAGAGGATTTGAAAGAAATGAAAGACAAGAAGAGAAGGACAACAATGGACTTGTTTCATGACGGTCCGCGGGTGGAGAAGGTGGTCAAAGAGATGGGAGTCCGAAATGGGTCATGATGAGTAGCAAAATCCGTATGTCTTTGAAACTGTTTTGATTCCTTCTTTTGTTGGGAATTCAATGGTGTATTTTGATCTGGTCAGCTGTTGTGACTGAAGTCGGAAATGCGGTAGCTGGGAGATCTAGATACGTCCCAAACAAGACACGAGATAGTGTGTGGATGGGAAATATGCCGGTGAAAGCTGAATCGCGCCCTCGCGCAGGAGGTTGATGTTTGAAGCCTTTGTGAAACAAGAGACCGTCAAGCTTCCATGGTGGTAGACTCAAGACATCCAAATAGCATCAATGTTTTCCACTTCTTAAATGGCAACACTTTGCACCTGGCTTCCTTTTCTTGATAGGATTCGCATTACTTTTCTCGAATAGCAGTCGCATGCTCATTGAGACCTGAGCACCTGGAATTGAAGAGCCATGCAATTACTCTCCTGAACTATCTAGTAATGCTATGTACACAAGCCACCCCTGCAGTCCTTCTCTTCACGGGTCATGATGGACAGCCTGCACTCCGCCATCAAAGACCCCTTCAAAGACGAACTTGCCGCGCTTGAACAACCCTTTTCCTTTATTTGAAGATCTGCAGCAAGTAAGGAAAATGCTCAGTCTTTCGCTCAGCGCCATGCAAATGCCTCTTTGTCTCTGTGGTAGCCGTGATTAAAACTTGTCATGAATGCAGAAAGAATGTCCCCGTTGTGAGATGAAGCGAAGGTTGCCGATCTTGGGAATTGTATGTGCTGTTTTGGTCCCATTGTGTTCATATAACAAGTTCGAAAATGGAAGATGCGAGTTCTTCATGCAAAGCCGAAGTATTCACTGCCCGCCGTCATGGCCATATACACCTGTTTGCGCAGGCTCTCGTAGTCTTCGTACTCGGGAAGGTCGAGTTCTGTTGGTCAATCAACATTAGCAAGTGGACATGGTCAAAGAGAAGAAGAGGCATGACTCACGATTGAAGCACGTATGACTACTCGGTAACCTCTCCTTGTTGCCATAATCACGATGGATGTTGAATCTTGAGAAGCCATTCATGCCCTCCAACTGACCAAACCCGTTCAGTGGCACTTTGCTCGTGCCAGTGACGAACTGCAAGAGCTTGGCACGCTCTTCCTTATCAAACGATCGGACTGCACGCCAGAACCATTGAATCTGTGGGGAGGCAGCTTGGTAATTGTGGTATTCGGTGTGGTTCTTCCAGTCATCGATGTCAATATCCGGCAGGCCCGAGATGAGGAGCTCAAGTTCCTGCTCGTTGAAGATGGAGATGAGTTCGGGAGCGACGATATCGTGGAAGCCTAGGCAGAACAGCATTAGCCCTCCATTTCTGTGTAAGTGAGAGTCAGGAGAAGCAAACCTTCCAAGAACTTCTCAAGCTGCTCTTTGACCGAACCTGTCAGGCGATATTCCACTACTAGCTGGACATATTCTTGTTTGTTCTCTTCTGTCACGGGGATGTTGCGGCCATTGGGCACCAGATCGACAATTTCCGTGACACCGAAATTGTCCGTCTCGATCGAAAGCGTTTCCGTGATGATGTCCGAAATGTCATTCTCCAGCATCCAGATCAACGACTTGTAGTAGTCGAGATCGAGAGTCTCCATATCTTTGATAGACACGGTCTTGCCAAGAATGCGCTTGTAGACTGCTCGGCTGAAATGGCAATCCAATGCTCGCCCTTCATACAGAGCCTTACCGATTATACGACCGATGAATCTGAAGAAAGGCAGATGCTGCTCATTAACTTTGCTGAGTTTGTTGGGGTGGAAGGTTGTTCGATCGGATGCAACGGGAATGAAGAGGGCATAGTCAGGATTGAACATCTGTCGCGAGAGGACCTGGAACCATTCACGGGTGACTCCACCGGCATCCACACCCTCCTCGCCATGGAAGCGAATGCTGAGCTTGCCGTACTTGATCTCGTCACCGGATTTGAAGGACAAGTGTCGGAATGAATCGAGGAAGACTTGGTCGCGGCGAACGTTGAGCTGCAGTGGAGGTTGAGGTTGTCGGGTGTCTGGATTGCGTTGGTGAAGGCGACGATTGAAGAAGTTACGCTTGTTGTCAAATTCGAGCACCTTGGGATTCTTGACCAGAAGCTGAAATGTCCCGCTCATGAGTTTGGGATTCTGGCGGACAAGGTCATTGATGATCTTGCGATGCTCCTCGGTGAATCTGAAGAAAAGCGATGTCATACGAGCCTCTGGGGGCGGACTGGCAATACTCGTCTCTCGAGCCGCTTGGTGGAGAGCCGACTCCTTGTTGGTCGTGTTCGTACATACTACCATCAATGCTTCCACGAGCGGTAGCAAGATGGTCGCCACGTTGAGCATGCCGGAGCCTTGACGTATCGCGCTCATGCAATCTCCCAGCTTTTCCCAAACCTCGGCAAACGTTGTGTTCTCATAAAGTGTATTGACAAGATCGATTTTGGCAGATACGTCGTCGCCATCCGACTTGCTAGAACGCTTGGTCACGAACAAGAATTCGAGCGCTTTGAGGACCCGCAAGAGCTTGGCCTGATCGGATGACTGCGGTGTGAACTTGGTGAGATCCATGCCTTGAGGATCAGTACCCGACAAAACGTCCTTGATCTGTGGAATCAGCTCGTTGAGATCATTGTGCACGCTCTTGCCCAAATCTAGAGCGGCATCGACAAGTCGCTTGCCAAATATATCCTTCGCTCCGGAAATTGCACAAAGGTTGGTCATAGTCGACAATGTCGCTTTGAACGTGTTTGAGGAGCACTCTCGAGCCACGATAATGTTGACCACCAGTCGAAGGTTCTCTTCCGGAATCATTGGAGGTGTCAGTGATTTGGGCTTTGGAAGAGCCTTCTTTTCGTCTTCTGCTTTGGTGTCTTGATTCCCGTGACCTTCTGCGCTTGTATTTGGTTCAACCGATTGCTGGCTCTCATCTGTGGTCGTCGCCTGAACATCTGCCATCGGTGACGTGCTGGTTTCTTCTGCGCCGTCTCCTGATGGCGGAGAGGTCTGCTGCACCGGCGTGGTAGGACTTGCAGCATCCCCGGCAGTACTTGCGGTTGCTTGCTCTTCCACAGGCTTGTCATCCTTCTTCTCTTCCTTGGAAGGCTCCTTCTCTTTCTTCAGAAGCATCATCAGTGGTGCCGTGATTCGTTGAAGGAGGTCTGCAAGTTGTTCAATACATCCAGTGTTCTCCGTAATCAATGGGCGATCAAGAAGGCTCAGTAAGGCGTTGATGGGATATCTCAAAGCTTTGGTCTCCTTTTCTTTCCCTTTGCTTTTCTTGCTCACTTTTCCCTTAGGCACCATAAGGCCGTCGTTTTCATTCAGGAAGAAGGACGGGATGTGAGGGTTCCGACTGGTGAGAAATACGAGGGAACCTAAGCATTGCTGTATCACCATCAATGGAGTGATCTTGAGATCCGAGAGGCTGGCGATGCTGGTGACCGAGGTGTCGGTAATGGTTCGCTTCAGAGGTGTTCGTGGAGGTTGAGATGGCATGCCTTGCGTGGCTCTCTGAGACAATTGCTTGTAACTTCGCTCGACTGCGTTGACGTCCACGCTGCCATCCTGTAAAAGCCCGAGGAGAAGAGATATGATTTCGGCCCGAGTGTTCTTGTTCATGGCTATGTCTTGTAGGATCCCGTGCAACGAATGCTTCACATTCGACTGTTGCTGCATGAACATGAGCCTCAGAAGTGTTGCAACGCCCGGCTTTTCCAGCATCTGCACTATCGGTCGCCTCGGCTGCTTTTTGATGTGCTGATTGTGTCGGTTGATTAAGTCCCGAGAAATGCCGCTCGGTCGAGGGATGCGTGCGCTGCCTGCAAAACGATGCATCGAGCGATCGCCCCCAAGAGCGCGAGCTTCAGCTGCAATGTCTGCCGGGAGATGTGCGAGGGTCTCCTCGTCTTGTTCCATGAGAAGATGTTGACGAAGGTTGGGATCAAGAGAAGCAAAGAAACTCCCCGTATCCATGTCCTCTGCACGTGCTGTTCCTTCAGCGGTGGCGCGCTGTCGACGAGCCTCGTCACGCTCTCTTCGGCGTCGTTCTTGCGCTTCTTGTTGAAGGAGCTCAGCACGTATGTCTGCCGGCAGAGCTTGCAGAAAGTCATTATCAATCTCTGTTGGAGGGGCACCCGCTGCTGCACCCTCTGCCCGTTGCGTTGCCAGCTGCGTCATCAAGACTTCATTTCGGATGTCTTCAGGCAATGCGTCCAGGTATGCCATATCAATCCCCATCTCCGTAATATCGAGTTGAGTGCCGTTGAAGTCAACAATCTGCCGTTCGACTGGCTCAGATGGACCACTCTCTTCCGTCGAAGTTGGTGCCACGTTCTCGTCGACAGCTGTTGCCGGGGCTGACTCGGCTGGTCCTCCAGAATCCGCAACGACTCCTTGCATGGGCTCCGCATGGGCTCCGCTCTCGCCAGTCTCAGCTTCTGCTTGGGAAGGAGCTTCAGCCTCCCGTGCGAGTCGAGCCTGTTCCTCAGCTGCGGCAGCCTCCTCTGCGGCTCGTACTGCTTCCTCTTCCTTCTTCTTCTTCTCTGCTTCCAATGCCTCTTCCCGCTTCTTCCTCTCCTGCTCGCGCATCTCCTCAGCCTCTTTCCGTCGTTTCTGCTCTTCCTCGTCTTGCTTCTTCTTCTTTTCGATTGCTGAGGGCATCATCAAACGCAGAAGGGAACTTGTCACACGTGAACCACGACTCTGAACGTCATTCGGTCCGAAGAGCATCTTAGCTTCGTCGGTCCAACGTTGCGAAGTCGTATGAGGGACGAAGCACGGCCTAGTGGCAGGGGGTGCTGGTCGATGGCCACTCATGATAGCTTCAAACGAGCGGATGTTGGCGGGCAGTCTGATCTGAAGCTGGCCTCCAGGTCCTTGTATCGCAGTTGCTCCATTCTCGCTCGATCCAATAGCGGCCAGGATGTTATGAATGATCGAGACAGGACTTTGCGGTGTGAGTCCAGTTCCAAATTCAGGACCTTCCGACATCCACATATCACCGATGCTCGGCATGCCGGACGAGAACTGTGAGCGTCTCGGTCCTGGTGGGGTTGATGTACCGTCTTGCCGTTGCAGGAGCGGGTTGATTCCATCATCTCGAGGCCCGGTAGCTGGGGCTCGAGGAGATCGGAAAGAGCCCAGGCTTCGACCAGGTCCACCCCCCAGAATTGCCCAAGGATTTTGGAGGTGGTCGTCCCGGTGACGAGACATATGATGATGATGGTGATGATGGCGATGGTGATGGTCATGGAACGGCTCGTCGTCTGGATCGCCCCACCCCCAAGGCGGATCAGGCATGCTGTCATGCTCATCCAACTCGGGTGGCTCATAGGCTATACCTGTTTGATCCATATCATCCCCATCATCGTCGTCTTCGTCTTCCGGGTCTTCGTCTTCATCGTCGTCATTATGCACTCGAACAACGTCATCCATGTAGGTATCATTCTCGACATCCTGTGCCAGACGCTCGAGGCCGTCAAGGCGTTGCAGGGCTTCCTCCGCTCCACCAAACTCGCCAACGATGTCTGCTCCAGACCCATGATCATCTGCTGAATTGTCGTCGTCATCATCCAAGTCCTCACCATCCTCATCACCTTCGTCATCCTCGTCCCGCCAGTCGTCCTCCTCTCCACCAACAAGGCTGTCGTTCTCGTCTTCTTGAATCTGCGCCATTTCCAGCTCATCATCCTCATCAAGAGAGTCATCCGGATCATCGTCCTCGTCATCCATATCAGGATCCTCTTCGTCTTCGTCAATGATGACTTGCATTCCAGCCTCACCTGGGCGACCTTCTATGGGACCCATTCCTTGCAGCTCTTCTTCCTCATCACTGATCACTTCCTCCGCGTCTTGTTCATCGAAGCCCCCCCTATCATCGTCATATTCCATTCCATCATAGTCTTCCTCGTCATACATCTCTTCGTCTTCGCTTCTGGACGAGTCTGAACTATCTCCACCTTCGCGATTCGATTCGAACATTCCCAGAGTCGAGTTGCGGAACAAGTCCGGGGTCTCTTCACGATCATCGTCGACATCGGATACTGATGTTGCACTCGAGATCTCGTCCTCATCTGTCTGCCCAGGAGTGGTGGAGATGCTTGATGATTCGCTCAATTCGACTGCCTCTGCTGTGAGAAGCTTCAGAGGTCGCAAGATGTATTTCACCGCACGGTCAGCACCTTTCAAGCTTAGGTTGATGTCTGCGATGGAGTTCGTCAAGGTCGCGATGAAATTCTTCTCAAACATCAACTTTGCGATTTGTTTCTGCGTACCCATTTCAAGCCCATTGGAAGGAAACGTAACTTTGGTAAGCAATTGACCCGAAACTAGACGTTCAAATAGATCAGCCAGATCGAGCATTCGTCCATACTTGACATCCATGTCCTCATCAGAGCTGTTTGCATCTTTGAACGCCTTCAACGAATGCTCCAAAACGAACTTTCGAACAAAGACTAGCTCTGGTTGGTCATCTTCCTCAACCGTACCAGGCTTGTATCGATACCCACACTCGTTGGTCCGCAGGCAGAGCGCAACCAGTGCGGACTTGGCCCATGTCGAAGTCATGTCCTTCTTTTTGTATGATACCGAGTCTTCGGTAATGAGGGTCAGCAGAGGGATGGCTTCGGTCAACAAGTACGTCAGAACGGCAGAGCGTGGCTTCGAGGGAGTGGTAGCCTTGGCTTCGGCTTTTCGAGAGAAGTTGATGAACTCAATCTTGGCCTGGTTATAGGAGTTGAGTAGTTCCGTAAGGCACTGGAGCAAAAAGATTCGATAGGTGTGGATCGGATGTTGGTCAGGTTTCACCTCGACTTTCTTCATGTCTGTCGTTGGTGGAGGAGGGGTGGCAGGAACGTCGACATCAGATGAAGAGTCGTCAGTGGAGGAGTTGCGCTGCAGTGAGCTACCTCCAGGTGTTTGCGGCGCTGGTGATGTGGAAGCTCCTTCGCCGTTGACAAGCTTTGGTTGAGGGCCAACACTATCATCGGTATCTTTGTAGCTCAGCAACTCACTCAACAGATAATGTATCACTCCACTAGGATGTTCGACGATCGGTGCCCTGTCATTAGACTTTGGCTTCTCGTTCGCTGTCTGCGCCATCTCCGTCGATGAGGGTTTATCCTGCATGAGCTGGTCGTCAGCCGTGGTATCTGTGGCTCTTTCCTCCCCTGTTTTTGAATCTTCTGCGGTCAAATCAGCGTCTGCATGCTTCTCCGCCTCCGGCTTGAGCTTAATGCTCTTCTGTTCTTCGGGTTCGTGAACGCTCATCTCAAGGATCTCATTGGACACCTCGACAAAGATTCGCGGAGATCGAATAGCAAGATGACTCATATGTCGAACATAAGTTGATACATCCATGGGTCGATTCGGTCTGCTCTCGAACCCATTGCGAATTTCACTTCGGATTATTCGCCTAATGATCTCGTCATCTTCAAACATGTGTCGGACTACGATCATGACCGAGCTTGTTAATCTGTCATCGCTGATACCGGAGAGTTGTTTGATCATAAGGAAGAAGCGCTGAATGTTCTTCTTCTCTGCCAACCTTGATGCGATCTCGCGATCTCGCGTAAGTATGACTAGTATTCGAACGATGGAGAGCACGATTGATTCATCTTTGCCAGTCGATGGCATCAATTTGATCAATGCCTCGAACAAGTCTGATTTTGCCTCCCGTGAAACCAGCGGGGGTTCGATGCCCATTATGTCCGCCGCCAACGGGAGGCCATTAGGTCCCGGTGATGAGGATTTGATCTGGGGTGGCTGGGAGTCTTCCGACAGGAGTTTTTCCATGACCAGCAATGTCTGACCTAGCCAGGGCGTTGTGCTTGTTCCAGCTGTCTGATTTGGAGAAATCTTCACAAAGCCGAGCATGTATTCAAATTTGTCCTTCAGCTCATTCAAGCATGCGTCAAAGAATTCCTTATTCTGGAGGATCAAAGCTAGCAGATTGGCGTATGCAGCTACTTGCTTTCCAGACTCTGTATTGCTCTCATCAAGGTCGAACGAGATGAGTGAATTGATCAAGGTGGCTCCGATTTCAACTCTGATGGCTTTGGCATCGGTCGCTTTGGTGGCGGCGGCGTTGATCAGGTCGGAAAGTTCGAACGTAACATCATCGTGCACATTAAGAACATCGAGGGCACGGTCGATCAAAGTCTTCCTAACCTCGGTACGGGCTATATTCAGGTCTTTCATGTCCAGATGAAACGGTGGTACGGGGGTTTGAGAATGGGACGCAGAACGAGACTCTGTCCTCTGATCCTGAAGCAGCGTTGTTGCGTCGTCCAACCGTTGGAAAAGATCGGGTACTTGTTCGGCCTGCACATTTGATGGAAATTCACTGCGTGCTTCGTCGATCCGCTGAAACAGGTTGGATAATTGTTCAGGCTCTACATGCGCGGATGCCTCGGATTGTACCTCCGGAAGCTCGCTCTGCAGGTTGTCAAGACTCATCTCCATGTCGATATCGTTGGCCGTCCCGTTAGGGCTTTCTTCGGGGACTCGAGGCGCTGGAGGAGGAGGCATTGCTCCTGAGGCTCGCGCGCTTGCCTCACCTGTAGCTTCGTTGGGAGCCCCTGGAGGGACAGGAATTGACGAGAATGGATCGGATTGGCTGAGCATCGCTAGGCCTGCGGCTGCAGCTGTGGTGTCTTCATTGATGGTAGGCTGAGCAGAAGGCGCGTCTTGATTTACTTCGAGGTTGACTGACCGACCCGGCTCCCTGCGTGGTCCAGGAGAGGGTGTTGCAGATCTTGTTGGCTTATCGTACGAGGGAATCGGCAGACGGAGAGCGCCTGAGAAGTATCGTAGGCGCTGCAGGTAACTTTGAGCTGAGGTCTTTGCATTCATACACCGATACAGAGCCTCTTCTGCCAAATCCTCGCTGAACCCCTTAGCCTTGAGATGGGCAATATACTCTCTACTAATCTCGTATGGCTTGTGGGCAGGCTTAGAGGACTCGGGATGATGTCCTCGAGTCCGGTCCGGGTCGTCTGGAGATTCAAGGATTATTTTCATGATGTCAATGAGGATCTTGATAATGTCGCTCGACGCCTTCTCGACAAAGTCAGAGTCCCATAAAGATTTGACCACCGGGAGAACAGTGATTTGGAGCTCCACCAGGAACTGCTTGGCGTCGAAGGAGTTGGCAAACCCGGAGCGATTCTCGTATTTTTTCATCTCCTCCGACTGGCTGGCGTCGAGGATGGACCTGGGGGACAGAATTGATTTGTAGAGATCCAAAATGACTCGGATACCTTGATATGTCGAGAAGAGCCGTTGAGTGTCCTCTTTTGAAATGGCTTCTCCAGAAGGCTTGGACAAAAGATCCACCTCGGCATGAAATGATGATAGTATGTTTTTGATGATATTCAAACCGCCATCGCGCCTGAACGACTGCAAAAGTAAGGTCAGGACCTGGGTGTGCGGTCGTTCCGAACTCCCTGGAATGCATTAGCTCGAATCATTGAATCAACATCGAGTCGAGCTTACCATCGATCATCAGCCTCGAAAGGAATGTGAGCACGACGATCCAGTAACTGTGCAGCTCTACCTTACTCGCTTGATGGGGCGAGGAATACTTTAGCATCTGCATGTACCCCGATGAGATAGCATCCGCAACGATGGAGGCATTCTGACGCTGGTAAGGATCGGAAGAATGTGATCGCCGTTTGCCCAGGAGAGATTTCCCGAGACTTTGGAAAAAGGGAACCATGGCGGAGGGCACTTGACAGAGCAGGAAGCGTAGGGTTTGCGCATTCCGGAAAGCCGCAGTCTTCTGATCGGTGGCGGCGAACGATTTCCGCCTAGCAGAGGTGGGGCCTGCGTCCGCTGTCAGTTGAGACTCCATGGGAGATGCATGAGACGTACTGCTATCCGATGGACCCTCGGAAGGGGTTGCCAGATTGAAGACTTGATCAGCTTCGGCCCCTCCCATGCCAAAGCCTTTCACTTGTGTCGCCTTGATCCAGGAGTCCGGGATCCTTTTCATAAGCAGGATTTCCTCCCAGACGCAGACTCTGTTCAGAGCAGTCATTCCCTGGAGCAGGCTGACGTACATGTCAGCTAGGTTGACTTGGCTGAATGGCGTGCTGGTGGCTCGGTTGTTGAACGGCGGTGAGGAGAAGATTTCATTCAGGATGGCACATAGAGTATGGACAGACACAAGTGACTGAACGATCGACGTGCCATTGGTAACCTCCGGGGAGGTGGACGAAGACTCGGAAGGAGGGCGCTCTAATGTGGTGTAGTCGGCAAAGAAGCTCTCTTCGGATTCATGAGTGTGTAATGGAGCCAGATTGTCGACGAAGGTCTGGGTCTGTTTTACCAGCGTTGGCAGTACCAGATGAGGTTTGGCTTCCGCGAATAGATGCATGACTTTCTGAAGCTCACGAGCAGCTTCATGGTTGTTGAAATCGTAGCGCAAGACCGGCAGAGTAGCGAGCTCGAGCACCTTGTCCGCTCCACCAGCTTCGACCAAAGCGCTACAGATGTTTGTGTTCTCGCAAAAGCCGAAGAGGAATTTCATCGCCACATTGATGTAGGTCAAGATGTGAGGTTCAGTAGCATCTTTCTGTGACTCGTCCGACACTTGCCCTGGCGTGAGTGGGTGGTCAGAGCTGAGGACGTTTTGTAGATCAGTCCCCTCTTCACTCGCATCATTCATGACCATGTCCCCATCGCTCTCCACGGCAACTTCGGGCTCCTGATCCTCGCCTGCGGAATAGAGCGTACCGTTCGAGCTTTGACGCCATAGTTTAGCTCCACTCTTGTCTTGTCTACCTTTCTCCAGGCACACGTCTTTGACTCGGGTGAGCATTTTGATGATCGAAGACAGTACCATCATCTTCAAGGTCGGATGATGTCGCACCAACTCGTCGAGAGAGCTACCAATAAGCTGTCCGAGATCTGTCTCCGAGGTCATGGCCTTGAGGTGAGTAGGAGACTCAAACAGACCGAAGAAGTTGTCCAGCGCATTCGTCTTTCTGAGTAGGTCCATGCCAGTGTTGTTCAAGCAGATGGCGCCCAGGGCGTGAGGAATGGCGATGATGGCATCCGTCACGGGGAGTACACCGCGGGCCAAAGTGGTGCCTTCAGGGCGTGTCTCCAAGCACAGCTTCTGACCAAAATACTCCATAAATCTTCCACTATCACCGGCAATGGAAGGATCAGGCTCCTTATCGTTTTCCGCAGCGGTTGCAGCACCCTCAGCTGGAAGAGGCTTCGTACTCATCGTCTCCAAAAAGCCACGAACCAGACCGGCTTCCGCAACGATGGCATAGCTGGTCGGCTCGTTGTGGATGAAGCTACTCATGATATTGACAGCGCCACTCCAGACGCTTGAACCATAGACCTTTGGGTTGATGATCACCTTTCGGAGACCAGCGAGTAGCGCTGGCTGTTCCATGAAGTTCCGGAGGACTCGGTCAAAATTCCCATGATTATGTGTCATCATCTCTCGGACGATCTTGAATATCATACGCAACGTCTGCTGACCGAAAAAGGGAATCTGATAGTCCACCACCCGGTTGCGATACTCCGGACGGAGGCCTTCCCCCTTCTCGGCGCGCTCGAGTGAGACGTCGACTTCATAGATCATGAGGTTTGAGATGGACTCCAGACCATTTGCTGTTGATAAGCTTTGGAATGCATCGCGCACAGGTCCCACCAAGTTGTTCAGAAAGGTGATGGTCTTAGGGAAGCTTCGTTCGGCTTTGGAGGTACGGATGCCGAGCAATTCGACCAGGAGATCCAGCAGACCAGCGCCAATCAAGCTCTCGCCAGTTCTTGGAGCGCAGGTCGGCAAGGTGTCAAGTAAGGCGAGAATTGCATCCCGCCACTCTTCGCATGGAATGTCGACGTCGCCTTGATATTCAGTCTTCATGTCAGCGATAGCATTTCGTAGGAGGTAGAAGAGGACTCCGTGGTTGACATTGATACTGAGAGCCGAGCAAACGTCGGTCGCCTTGGATTTGACCTTGGCCAACGCTTCAAGAGTGCCCAGCGCCGTCGTTTGCAGCTTGATGGGAACATCGGTAGGCTTGCTGGGCGGCGGGCGGAGTAGGTCACACAGCTGCTGAATGATCTGGAGATGAAGAGGTTCGTCGGAATCTCGCTGCAGGATCTTTTGCTTGAAATTCTCGTCGGTATAGATGAATGCCAGATTTGTCAGAGCCAACAGTCGAATGTTGACAAGCTCTTGCCTCGACTCGAGCGATGACATCAAAGAGTGCGCCACTCTGACTTGCGCCAGCAGATCGGATCGGACCTCCCTTGGGTAAGAAGCAGAGTCCTTCATTATATCGCTGATTGATCGATCTTTGAGGGTAGTGGAAGTGACCTTGATCGTGTCGGCTTCATCTTTCCGGTCGGAAACCTCCACGCTCACTGACAGAGCAGTCTCGGATTGACTTTCAGACGTTGAGAGTCTGCTGGGTCTCGAGGGGCCAGAGGGGCGTCTGGAGGTGGAAGGGGTGGAAGGTGCCGACGTCTTGGTGTCATCTTTTGCAGCCGGTCTGTTGGCAATGACACAGACATCACCCCAGTCGTCCCAGGTGGGGGAAGCTGGGACGGCAGCATGTTTGTGCTTTTTAGCATTGGCAGACCCATGTGGCAATCTGGGCTCGGGGTGGAGTAAGGCAAGCAGGTCATTGGCGTTCGCCCGGATGGATTGTTTTCGATTATGCGACGCCTTTTCCTTCCCCTTTCTCGCTGAAGGTGTCTGATGGGGATTTTGATAGGACGACGGCATCTTCGAGAAGGGCTCTGCAAGCTTCTGGATTTTTTCGAGATCGATGTTGTAGTGACTTGCCAGCAGGGCATTGTACATGCTTTGGCTACCGGTATTGCTTCTCTGCCTGGACGCATGGAACCTCTGTGCAAGTCGTACCATCAGTTGGAGGGTGGCGGATAAGAGCGAAAGGCTCGTGGTATCGAGGATGGCGCTGAGTCTTTCGCTGCTTGCATAGAGGCTGCGATTGCCACAATTCTCTAGGAGCGATCTTGAGAATGAGATGATCTGCTCCGCCATCAAGCGATCCCCATCCGCTGGGACATGCATCAATGTGAGCGCAGCAGGCGTGATGGCTTTGACCTCCGATCCTTGGCCTTCTGTTGCAACTCCCCGCTCCAGCAGTGCAGTGCCGAAGGGTTTCGTTTGCGGCCCGTCATCAAGTCCATACTCTTTGATCAGCTGTTCTAGGATGGCGTCGAATCGGTTTAGTAAAGGGATCCAGTGGTAGAGATCCCCACGTGGTATAGGCCATCTCTTTGGGAAGGAGTCGAGGTGCTGGAGAAGCTCCGAAAGAGGTAAGATGCTGCCTTTGGCCACAAAATCTTGAACAGCTGGTGACTGTGAATGGCCGTGTCAGCATACCTACGCCTTAGATGGCCATAGAAACCATACCACTGTTGCTTCATGCTTGGGCCCAGCCGCCTTCTTGATGCGCCCCATCTCAACAGATTGGGGATTGCGTCACATTCATGTGCGAAACCCTCCCCCGTTTGTGACCGCTGGATTTTTGGATGACTCAAGTCAGGCTTTGGTAGTCAGAAACGAGAATGTCGATGCAAGGGCAGTGGTGGAAAGTTTGGATTTCAGGCTGATCAGGGAAGCCTAGGTTATCAGTACGTGATCAAATAGCTTACCGATTGAGCGACACCCAAGTCTAGCCGTGTTCAGATCCAGTGGATACCTTTTTCAAGTGGTTTGACAGCTGAAAAGGTAAAGAACGTGAGTAGAAGCGTGTCAAGGTATGAAGAGTAGAGGATGTGATAGATCGGATAAAAGCTCCGGTGCAACGGTGCAGGTCGTTGTCCGAGCTTTGGGGATTGCGTGAAGGAAGAAGCTGAGTGATTTGAGAGGCGGCTATGAAGTATTTGCAGGAATGACAGCTTGACAGACGTGATATTGGCCACACCAGATCTTTATGTGCCAATGCCTGACATTTTGAGATCATAAGGTTGCCATCTCGGCCGGAATTTCCTAAGGCCGGGGGAGTCGCGGAGGGAAACGCGCTAGAACTAGCGGATTAAATCAAATCAAGTCCTGGAGCCAATTCTGACATTAACATCTCAATCATCTTCACTTTGGTCCTTGACCCATTGACTTATCCGAGACCAGCTCGAAGCAGCTTCTTGTATCAGGAGCAACACAGAGAACCACGACAATGGCGCAAGAGAAGCTCACCCTCTCCGTACGCCCTCGTGGTACGTACGCTTGACCTCCCCAAGCGAACATCTCCGCCCATCCTATTCGTCGCCCTCTACCAGGTTCCAATCAACTGACAAACTTAGGCAAACCGGTCAAGAAGCTCCCAGAAGACACCGTCGTCCCCTCATCGGCTCCATGTAGTGAGCTCTACACCACCCTCGCCTCTCAATCCCGCACCTCTGTCCACCGGCTCCGCATCACCAAAGGCAGCGATGGCAGTTACATCCCGAACACCTCCTCCATCATTCTCCAAACCACCGGTCTTCGCCATCAATCCACCATCTACGTCAAAGATCTCGGCCCGCAGATCCCATGGCGCACCGTCTTCGTCATCGAATATCTCGGCCCCCTCCTCATTCACCCAGTGCTCTACTTCACCCTGCCCCACACCAGCATCCCCTATCTACAACATCCAACCGCTTACCCGCCCTTCTCCTTCCTCCCTGCCCTCCTCAACAACCCTTCCAGCCAGAGCATTGTCCCCTCCGACCATCTCCCTAGCCTCGCTCAGACCCTAACCCTGATCATGACACTCCTTCATTTCACCAAACGCGAACTCGAAACCCTCTACATCCATCGCTTTTCCGCCTCTACCATGCCGGCCTTCAACATCTTCAAGAATTCCGGGCACTACTGGGGATTGTCAGGCCTGATCATGGCCTTCTTCATCTATGTGCCCAGCTCCCCCACCGCGGCCATCTCTGTATACTCCCCACTCATCTACATCGGCCTCGCGCTTTTCGCGGTGGGGGAGATCTTGAATTTCAACACCCACTTGAGCTTGCGCGATCTGCGCAAGGAAGGGAGTACAGAGAGGGGAATACCGAAAGGGTTGGGGTTCGATTGGGTGACCTGCCCAAACTACCTGTTTGAATTGATCGCATGGCTGGGGATACTGCTGGTGAGTTGGAACTGGACCGTCATCCTCTTTGCAGCCGTGGCCATCACCCAGATGTACCTTTGGAGCTGGAAGAAAGAGAAGAGGTATCGCAAAGAGTTTGGGGCAGCGTACAAGAAAAAGAGGTATGCCATGCTGCCGGGGCTGATATGATAATACCACGAAATCAGAAATCTACCGTGGGAGAGTGAGCTTTTCATTAGACTGAACATGAATGTCCTGCGTGCGTACGTACATAAGGATTAATATGGAAGGATTAGCCTAGCGTGAAAGATGTCTCAATCCTCGGAATTACACCCCAGAGTGCTCTTCCTCACCCCCTCACCCGTAGCGCCATTGCGCAGGTGGATGACTTTACATGCAGATACCTCGAGTACGTTCAAGCCGTAACACCATGGAATCCTGATTTTCAACAAGATCGCTCACCGGAAAAGTGATCCACGTCGTGGATTCGATTCGTCTACAGCACTCGATAATGCGCTACAGCTTGCACGTGTCAACAGCCCAAGAGCCACAGCCCATGGTAGAAGACACGGGGACGTAGCTGATCCTGAATCCATTGCGGTTGCTCTAAGATGCGGAAACGATTTGGGATCAGGCTGGCGGTGAAGTACCAACACAGCCTCCATCCGTATAGCGTGCATATGCAGGCCTCCTCAGTCCAATCGAGGGCCGCTGTTATGCGCTGATCAAAGCCACGTTGGATATCAATTGGGTCTCTGGCCTGATAAGCTCATGCCTTATTTTATCCAGCGTCGACGAACATCTGCTCTTCTGTTGCTTCACAGATCGTCACTCCCATCCTCTGCTCCTTCTCCATGTGTTCGCGACTCAGGTCCAATTTTCGAACTGAGACGCCATAATGACTTCTGTTCACCCGCTCGCGACACCAGCTCTTCCAGACTGTGAAGATTTAGGTTGCCGCAGCGACAGTAGCGTGGCGAGATGGCTTTGTCTCAGCTGTGGGTCGACTTATTGCGAAGTGTGTTGGGAAAGGCAAGGACCGCATAGACCTGGCAAGGTCGGTGTCGATGGCCTACCGCACGAGAAGACCGAGAAGAAAATCTACGATCGCCTGAAGGCCATCTTTGAGCCACCAGAAGGCGACGAAGAGCTCAGTCGATTGCACATTGAGGATGAAGATACCACCTGGTTTGCGGTCGAGAAGGATGATCATGACCGGCCAATCTTTCAAGACTATGGCCAATACTCTCATCTAATGGTCGAGACGATGCAACCGCATGCTGGCGTCAGATATCCCCAGCTTGTCTCGTTTGTGGGGCAGACCGGCTAGTCACCCATTCTCAAGCTCGCCCGCGTCCTCAGCTGACGTTCGCAATCTAGGAGCCGGCAAAAGCTCACTGGTCAAGATGCTGGTCTCGCTTAATGAACAGAAAATGTCCTTTGCCACTGCCTTCAAGAGCCCGGTTGTGGGCTCCGTGAAAAACGACAAATCACCCACATCTGGCGATGTTCATCTATACCTTGATCCAGAGACTGCCTATGGCCCTCTCCCTTTACTCTACGCTGATTGCGAAGGGCTGGAAGGGAGTGAGACCCCTCCTCGGGCCACGCAGCTACGCAAGACCCTGCAATCCTCCGAGCATACCCCAGTGCGTCCCCATTTCTTCGGCACTCGTCCCAGAGAATTAGCCTACGCGAAGACCAACAGTGAAGCTCGCAAAAGGGAATGGGCCGTTCAAAAAGTCTACCCTCGTCTTCTATATACCTTCTCCGATGTCGTAGTCTTTGTTCTTCGAAACACGAGGTAAGCCTAGGCCGAGTGACCATCTGCGTCCTGAGCAGGCCGGAGTACATAGCTGACATCAGAAGAACATTTGAGTCCACTGCTCTGAGGTTGATGCTCGAATGGGCTTCAAGCGCTGTCGAACACTCGATCAATGCACCAACGCTTCCCCATGCTATCATTGTGCTCAATGAATCCAAAACCTCAATCGACGAAGAAGAATGGGACAGCTCAATCGCAACAAAAAGGTTGATGGACCACGTCGCGAACGCCATACACACCGTACCAATCTTTCGGGGTCCTGCCGAGTATTGGAGAGAAAAGGGTAAGCGCATAGACAGCATGCTGGACCTGTTCCGGTGTTACTACGCCGATATCTCAGTTGTTCGAATCCCCACTAAAGGACGATACATGCTTGCTGCCGCGCAGATCGATAAATTGCACCAAAATATCATGGTCAATTGCGATGCGTCTTTCGGTGCGAAGATCAACGCGCGCATGCTGTCCAACGCCGATGGGCTCAATCGCTATCTGCAGGCTGGCTTTGATCATTTTGCAACCAAAGAAGATCAACCTTTCAATTTCGTCGAGGTGGCCTTGAAGCACGACCCCATTCCATGGGACTTTGGAGATCATATTCTGGGATTAGCAGTCAAGGTACAGGAAGTCACCAATCTCCGTCATGGTCGTACGCTCTTCGCAAGGCTTGCTCTCATTGTAGCCTCGTCCATTTTCATTGACTGCATCAGGCAACACAGACCGGGTAGGCTTCCAACCACCCAGATAGCCCGTACCTGATTTGATCAGCTGACTATTGTCGGGTCTCAAGGCAAGGCTGCCGACCTGTTTGATCAATTCTACGGGGGCTCGTGCACTGCCGCTCTAGAGCACTTCTTTGACAAAGTTTGGGCCTGCAGCTTTACCAGCAAGAATGGACAGTCTTGTGTTAATGTCAGGTCTTCCCACTCGGCAAAAGGTCACCAGAATGCGAAAGGCAAAGTGCTCAAGGCCGGACCTTATCAGTCCGAGGTCTCCTCCAAAGAATTCGGTAAGACCTGGCACGTCAAGATCAAAGGCATCCTGCAGGACTTGGAAGGCCGCTTCGCCAACAAGAGGTCGAGCAGATACTTCAACGAGTACGGTAAAATAGACGACGATGGTATTGCTTACGACCTTCATTGCGAACGCATAGGTTATTTTTTTCGAGAATCATTCGAGCAACACAATGCGTCGCATTTCTATAGCTTGACTACATGTTTGAGCTGCCTCATGGAAGTTCCGCAACATACTCTGCAATGTGGCCATACTCTATGTACATCTTGTACTCGAGCCTTTGGTCGCGAGAATGATCGCAACCTGGTCCAAATGGACTATTGTCCCTTGCACGCGGAAACTACGAGGAGCGCTCCTTCAAGTACCTTCTACTTCAAGCCTGATTATGCTGGCGTGCGGGTTCTGTCATTGGATGGGTGAGCGATCAAGGCAACACTTGTCCCTACAGGAGCTGACAGAAAGCAAGTGGTGGAATTCGAGGTATTGTTGAATTAGAGGTTCTCAAAGCTGTGGAACAGGCTTTGGGGGGGAAACTGCCAATCCTCGCATTCTTCGACCTCATAGTCGGCACAAGGTATGCACGAATAACCCCACTTGGAATGAACGTCATTGACTCCATCACCAGCACGGGTGGAATCATAGCCCTTGGACTTGGTGCAAAGCAGTGGTCCCTGGATCGTTGTGTGACAGAATTCATGCACCTATGCGACAAAGCCTTTACGCCGCGAGAGTTCAACAACATGAAAGGCTTCTCGCAGGCAACGACGTTGAACCATGGCAGTAAATACAAAACAAGCCCGCTACTCAATTGCCTATCCGAGGTTTTCAAGGATGAGCAGTTGTATGGTGGCCCTCGAAAAGCCCATTATGAATACGATACAAAAGTGGCGGTGACTACAACTTCGTCTAATGGGCAGAGAGCTGCGCTCTTGGCCAACTATAACCGGCAAGAAGAGAACGAACCTAATTACACTTTTGAATTCCCCCATGGTTTACAGACATGGGAGGCCGCAGGTGCGACTTCAGCCGCTCCGCCTTTTTTCAAGCCTTTCGAAAGCCACGTTGGGAACATGTACCTTGATGGTGCCATCTACTACAACAATCCGGTGAAGGTGGCGGACAACGAACGGAAGTTGCTATGGCCAGATGTGGCAGATTCATCCCCAGACCTTATTCTGTCGATCGGAACAGGCATGAACAAGAGAAAGATTGAACAAGGATTGGAGCACGAGTCTATACGAGGGAAGAAGGTCAGACAAGCCAAGGCTAAATCAACGAGTACAGCCACTCGTATCAAAGAGTCGATGAGATCGAAATCGGCCAAACTCAAGCCAATCAAAGTGGTCAGCAAATTCTGCGAGGTTCTGGTGAGTACAACCTGTAGACGGCAAATCATTTGATTACCCTAATCAATCAACCTAGTTCAACCGAATTGACAAAATTGTCGATGCTGAGCGTGAGTGGAGGCACTACCGTAGCGATGTCTTGAACGGCAACCAGAATCAAGAACGCGCCGCAAGATACGTCCGCGTCAACGTCGACCTGAGAAGTGATCCCCCACATCTTGATGAAAAGAAAGAGCTCAAGCAGCTTCAAGATACTACGGCAGAAGTTCTCAGGACCCCGGAATACCGTTCGTCGATTGACAGTATAGCTTGCAGACTCATCGCAAGCTTGTTTTATTTCATCAAGGATGAATATATTGATTACGATGACGTAAGCTGCTTGTGGAAATGCACAGGTACGTGATGAGCGTTGAAAATTGTTGAACGGGGTGCTCATCGTCCCATAGGGAAGATTGCTTGTCGATTTGAAGCGAGTTCCACCAATTTCCATCGCAATCTGCGTTCACTGGGCGAATATCTTCGCTTACAGCAAGGACCCAGCTTTCAACCATATTTCAGCATCAAAGAAAAGATCGATGATCCGGACGTGTCAAAAGTAAGATGTGATCCCGGACTTGATAACGAAACAAGCTGACACCTGTCAAAGATCGAACTCAGCCCGAAGACCATTGAAGGCATGGTCAAAAGAGGAGAATTCCGCTTCAACGAGCCAGTCAATGTTGCAGTCACTTCACATCTCAGCCAGACGACGATTTTCCTCTCGCTCTGTCAAACCCAACGGGCTGAACCCAGGCTGTATTCCATCAGTGGCTTCCCCCGCTGCCTCGCCTCAGAAGACACACTGAATGGTAATGTGATGATAGGGTTCCCTCAGGAGTCTCCAACTGACAAATTTCTTCTAGCCACAAGACTGGACAAACGGGCCGAGCTAATCAGGCAAAGAAGATACAATGCCCGCCCCGTGGCCAATGATCCCAAAGTAGTCACGCTAAGTGATGCTCCTCTCGTCGGCGAACCTTCCGATTTCGCCAAATCGGAGACCAAAGACCCCAGAAGAAGCTTCTCATCCAACAGAATCGATGACGGCAAAGCCGATGACCGCAGATCATTCAAATCCGCGACGTCTCTCTGGACGAAGCCCTCGCCGTTCAGCTCAGTCACACACAGATCATCTTCTGGCGGGGGTGCTCGGCCGAACTTTGGTCCCTCGGACGATACTGAAGCACTTTCCCCGGGTTCGACGCTAGATGCTAGCGAATCTCTTGATGGTCTGAGTAGCGCTGCTGCTTGGGCTGAGAACTTTGCGCTCGCGGCCGATGACGAGCACATCTCGGTAGAAACACTGCGATCGCAGGCCCAGGGCATGCTGAAAGCGACGGTCGTGCACGCCGAGCGGGTCATATCAAGTGATGGCTCGTCAATGACTGTTGAGTTTCCTTGCGATGACAGCGAGGAGGAATTGAATTTGATGATGGGAGAAAGCGTTCTTTCTTAAGGGGTCGACACGTCTCTGATATGCACGTGAGGTTCTTCACACATCGGCCAGTAAGATTCGTAATCGATCCAGCCATTGACTGGAGAGATCAGGTGTATTTTGAAGCTAGATCTTTGAATCCAGATGTGCTTTTCCACATTGCCCATGCCCATCATGATCTGGCTCATCCCCGCACCAAGAGGCCCCCCACCCGTCTCTAAATATTTCCTTACCCTTGTTCAAAATATTGCTGAGCAGCAGCCTGAGCTTTCCCACGGAGAAACAGACGACTGCGTGGAGAGAATAAGAGACTCCTGACCCACCATGCCTCCTCTAAAAAATTTATGTCCAACCTCCAAAATTGGTCCAACAACACCTCCAGCGTTACCCGCGACGACGAAAACCTCCCACCTTCCCACCACAAGACCGATCTCTTCCGCCTTACGCACGTAGCCGACGGAACCATCTTCTCGCGCCTGACGCTTGTGTTGGAGAGACTACCATGTCGCCTCTACCGAGCACTCCAGAAGGGCAATTAGATAGCGCCTGCTTCACCAACAACATTGACCCCTCTGATCCTCGGCCCCAACAACAAACAGCCCTAATCACCAATGTTCCCCTCCCCCCCACATCAAAACTGTCTCGGTCTTGTGTTCGATAGACTAGACCCGCTCCCTCATGTTCTAACTCGTCGTCCATTATACTCGTCCCCAATCGTCGCGGTCGTGGACGCCATCAAAGGTACCGCGATGAAGATGTCTGTTCATCGTACTCGCGTTGCGTCGGCGGGATAGAATCGTCCCCCTTGTTGGCCGAGCTCATGAACGGAGTACGCAGACGGTGAAGATCATGGGGGCGAGAGCGACGTAAATGGCCTTTGCATACATCCATCGTTCTCTCGTTTTGTTGTTCATTTCTTTCTTTCCATTCTAGAAGAGTAGCGCAAGGGTGGGGACGGGCCCCTTTGCCCATTATTTCAAATCCCCTCATTACCCGCAAATCCTGTTGACGAGGACTTACCCCTGTCCATTGTGCTCATACCAGCCTTTCTACCCCAAACCCTCCCTTCCCAGCGCCTATTCCCACACACCTCACAACTTTCGCGCCTCTTTGGCGGGACGGCAAGGTCGACTCCACCGCAGTCCGGACCCTCCTTTGGATTCGTCGGGGACCTGCCCATCTAATCCTCAAGAAACACGTATACGCACCTCCCCCTTTCATGATAAGCGCAGCCACTTCCCCGGGATGGAGGTCGCTGGCATATGCAGTTGTTCTTCCATTCTCTACATTCCTTTTTTTTTTTTCTTGGCCTTCTAACTCATCGTGTTGCGTTTCTCAAAACACGGACGGACTGATGCGCGACATAGCATTAATTAAGCGACCGTGCTCTATCATTTTCATCTGCGGCACCGGTCGTGGTGGGTGGCCGAAGACGCGGTTTGAGTTTACCAACATACTACGTTACTTAACGTAAGTCTCCCCAACGTTTTCTAGAGCGGGGTGGGAACTGCAAGGGGGGCTGTGGAAACGTTCGGTTTCGATGATTGCGAAGATTCGCATCTTCAGCAGCTTTTATGCTGGGAGGAGAAAACGGTGGTGGCCCGCTGTCCTGGGTATTGAGGGTTGGAAACGATAGGGTTTCTTGAATTCATGAGGTGCGACGGTTGATCTCTGCAACTCCTTCCCCCGGGTTTTCGCAAGACATGTTCGTGCTTCGGGTCGGGTAGGTGTGGAAACGAACAAAGCGTCATGGAATTAGCACATCCCTTATTTGCTCGTGCGTCAGGAAGTGGGAAGCTAGCCTCGCTTCGGCCAATCATGCGTGGTCGGTGGGCTTGAAGGAGGATGAAGAGACGCATTTGGGGCATCCATTACTGTGAAAGATTATTGCTACATTTATTATAGCACTTTCCGCTGGATATAACGTGTCCTTGCTTTCGCGCGCAGAGTCTTATGTACAAGTTTTGGCCGCTCCCTCCTATCGTAATCACACACACAAATCGCTCAGTCAATCAATCAAATCCGCGCATTGCTGCTCCGTGGTATCATTCGCATCAAGCATCAGATCCCCATATCCCCATACCCCCCAATCCCCCAATAACATCAGCCCAAAACGCGCAAAACCCCCGGTCGTCAAAACCGCACTACCCCTCTTACAACCCCGCCACCAACCCCCCCACCACCACCAGCACCACCCCCAACCATCCCCTCCTCCTCCGACCCTCCGCTCCCGAACTCGGCGCCTTAGTACTACTCGCACTCGCCCCGCCACTACTGGCGGGACTCGTCACCATCGTCGTCACCGCCGCCGCAGAACTCGCCGTCGTGGTGGTGGGCACACCCATCCCCGACGTAGTTAGAGCAGTGGTAGTGGGCGTTTGCACCGTGGTAGCTGCGGGCGCGGTGCCGGTCATGGTGGTGATACCCGTGCCCACAGCGGCAGCGACAGCGGCAGAGGAGGCGGAGACGGCGCTGGCGGAGATGAGGCCGCCGGCTGCGAGGGCGGCGGAATATGCTGATGCTGATGCTGATGCTGCGTCTGTAAAGGACGCGAGGGTCGTTGCTGCTGCTGCTGCGGCTGAAGAGGCGAGAGTGGTTGCGGCGGCGTTGGCGCCAGAGGAGGCAGTCCCTGCGGCGGCGAGGAGGGCGGAGGAAGCGGACGCGGCGGAGGCTTGTGCGGCGCTATTAGATGGGGCAGCGGTATCGGTGGCAGCTGTTGCTGGCGCGGTGGCGACGGGCACGACGACCGCGTGCGGAGCACCGGATTCGGAGGTCTGGGCCGGTTGGGCTGCAGCGGCGGAGCCGGCGACGTTGCTTGCCACGGCGGCTTCGTTGGAGGCGGCGGATGCGGCGTTGGACGAGGCGGCTTCTTCGCTGCCTGCGGTCGTGGCTGGGTTGGCGAATCGAGCTGTGGTGGTGGGAGGTTGGATGTTCACTGGTGCTATGGTGACGGGGCCTGTGGGTATGGATGCGCTAGCTGGGAGTTGGATTTGGGTTTGGAAGCCGTTGATGGTGATGGGGATGATTGGGCCGAGGTCTGCGGTGTTGGGCGAGGCGATGCCGACGGAGGAGGGTAGTTGGGAGGGGAGCTGTGTGAGGTCCTCGACAGGGCCGGTGACTGTAAAGACGGAGGTTGCGATACCAATTGAGGTTACGGTGACGGCGGGAACGGTGACAGTGACGGTGACAGCTGCAGAGATGAGTGATGGGAGTAGGGGCAGGGTGTTGGCCATGAGGCCGAGACGTGATGTTGAGAAGAATGGCATTGTTGATTATGGATAAGAGCTTTCGCACGTGGATGAGGAGAGGTGCGTGGCGCAATGTGATTATCACTGAAAAACGTGCGACAATCAACAACACGAGAACTTGATGGGAGGAATGCAAAAAGCAATTAGGAAGAATGAGAATCAGTCTTGCGTAGGTAAGAGACTCAAATATGGTGGTGTGGATGATGTGGCTGGGCTGCCAGCCTCCGCGCAGAACGAGGCGGGAGACGCGTCGAGATCACCATTTGAAGCCACATGATGCAGGAAATTAGGCGAGCAGCATCGGAAGCTAATGATAGTAACAGTCGTGTTGTTTTCGACTGTGTACAAAATCAAGGTGGTGGTTGAAATCATGCCCTGGTTTCTCGCAGTGAGTTTGGCTGGCTTCCGCATCACTAACCACTCGCTCCCAAGCCATATTTTTACTGTCGTGTTGCGCGCGCAGGATCGCCTCGCAGGATCTCCACGATGACCATAATTAGAGCGCTTTCGCCCTGAGCGAATAAGTCTGAGCCTCCACGATCCGACCGGCGTTGGCGGTCGTGAGGTCGTAGACAAGTTTGAAGATTGCCGTTGCCAAGGCGGGTCCCAGCCGAGGTGGCTGGGGCACGCTAGTTGGCGCTAAGACTCTTAGCGTAATCCGGAATCTTGGAAAACCAGGAACGCGATCGTGGCTCAGGACATCTCGATTGGCTGGTAGGTTCGCACAAAGAAGACCGGGGTCATCAACACCGCTGTTGCAGCTGAAGCGAGTTGAAGATCTGCTGACTTTGCATTAGGCCAGGTTTGTATGGACCTTGTGGGCGCACCCCGCTCCCCGTCTATCCTATCAAGAAATGTCAGCACAAGGAGCCAAACGATTGGTCAAGCTTTGTCCTTGCGTGGAAGAGTATTCAGACAGCAGTTGGTACAATATCTTGATCCACATTATGTGTTCAGAACAGGTCTGTGAGTGAATTGTGCTTCATCATGAAATATGCCAGGCGCGCAGGGCAGACGACTAGAAAGTATGACTGACCAAGCGGTGATCTTGCCACGAATTGCTCAAGATCGGCTGCTGAAGAATGACGATCCGGATGTGAAGATCAGGTTTTCGGCTTCTTGAAGAAACTTTCAATCTTCTTCTGCCCTTCGTCATGCTGGGAGCTGCCAACGCCCCTAACGCGCTTGAGTCCCACCAGATGCTCCTTGCTATTGATGACATTGATCAAGATTGAATATCCGGATAGCGGTGAAAGGTGTGCCTCCGAGTCTGCCGTGGGCGCCTGCGGCATGGGCTCTAATGGAGCTGTTCGCTCCTCTTTCTTTCTATAATTTTTCGGCAGTACAATCAATTCCAAGTATCCTGTGTTCGACCAGCCACCGAGATGCTCCAAAGCAGCGTATGGTCCATACCCGAGTGACAACCCAGGCATCACGGAGACACTGTACTTGGGGCACATATTGAGGAATCTTCTCCACAGATGTGATAGAATGATGCCATGAGACACGATAGCGATGTCTTGTGTTGTCCCATCCCTGATATCCTCGAGAATCGGCAGCAGGTGCTCCTGCAGGAATTTGTCCATCCTCGCGTTCATCGACTCTTTTGACTCAACGTCTTGAAAGTCAGGGTCGTCCTGGTGTTGGGATCGATGATCATCTTTACCAGACTTGGTCCCTTCTCGAGGTCGAGCGTAGAAAGGCTTGCCTTCGTAATAACCAAAATCTTGTTCCCGCAGCACTTCTAGCTGAGTCACCTCGGGACGCTTGGGGGATGATGCAGCACCCTCGGAGCCGTTCTGGACAAGAAGCTGGGCCGTACAGAGGGCGGTCGCTGTTTTGACCGCCCGCTGTAAGTTGGAGGAGAAGACATGTGAGAGGTAGACACCGCGTTCGGCAAGAGATTTGCCCAATCGTTCGGCTTGGAGATTTCCTTGGATGGTCAGAGGGGAGTCTTTGACGCCTGCGCTAATGCAGCTGTGTCAGTAATAATGACACGCAAATCCGGAGCAGTCTTACTAAACGCCTGCTACATTGTCTACAGTCTCTCCGTGCCTAATCAGAAAGAGCCTCATTTGAAGATCATGGAAGGCAATAATTTGTGGATCGGCGAATGGTCTCTTCGGCTTCCTCGGGGTATAGTTGTTCCGAAGCATCGCGCTTAAAGAGGCAGTTTCTAAACCTCAGTCGTTTTTTATTTTCCTAACGTTAGCGCGGCCACGTTACTTCTAGGGCCTGCGCGCGGACTTAGGCAGGGATAATAAATAAACATTGTACCGACTACGCTTTTGCGCTTATGACTTACGCATACCTTATTATCGTCCAATTCTAATCAAAACGCCGTTATTATATTACGATAATTTAAAGCTAGAAACGCAATTATAAAAGTTGGTAACCGATGAAATTACTTATATTTTGTAAGGCCTCGGGCACCAATAGCTGTAAAGGCGGTGTAGGGCGGAAGTTATACTTAAGTCCGCACGCAATTAATGGGTATGCGCTAACGTTAGAAAAATAAAAAACGACTGAGGTTTAGAAACTGCCCTTAAAGAAAGCATGCTTCAACCTCCAATGTAAATTGTCTGATCGTCATATTCCCTAATGAGTACACTTTTGCGTATCAAGGATAAACATTCTCAGAGCACTTTGAGGTACAATCTTGCTGGAAGTCAGGATGCTTTGCTCCGTAAAGGGGCACCGTCCTGTACAGGAACATATCCTCAGCACTTCTAATCAACTTCAGCCCGACAATAGTAGAATCTGTTCTCTCGGCAATGACGACAAGTCCGACAAAAGGACAGTCCGACAAACGGGGAACGTTCTCGTGTTTACCCTCAAAACTTTTGGCCCAAGCAGATCAGGAAATGTTCCCCTGCAATCAGGACAAGCTCACCGAGCTGGCAGATTCATGTTTTGCTCTTGGACTCGACACTCTTCGTTGGTCTCAAATCATGTGCCCCCTCCCCGACTTGCACGAGCCATCTTGATCTCCCACTCTTCTTCTCTTGATTCGCCACTTTCAGCTCAAGCCTCAGTCTCGATCGGCCTCCAAAGCCAATTTTATTCTCTGCTTCATAGAAGGAATCTCTTTCGTTTTGTTTCGGACAAGGACCTCACGTCGCGCTGTACCGATTGGTGTTAGCTCTTCTACTCATGACTTCTTGACTCTTACATTTTTTAGAAAATCGAAATATCGTCTGGACCATAATCACACCAACCTATAATTCTCATCCTTCCAATGAGCTATCACGAACGCTAGACGTTGCTGCCTTGTCTTCGGCGAAGTAGGTCTTTGATCGATTTTTCTTCGCTGCAGTGACCTGAAACCATCGACCAGTCGTTCGAGATCTCCCAGTGAATGCTAGTTTTGTTTGCGCCAGATTTCATTCCTGAAGCTTGTTTGCTCTCGCTTGGTCAAAGCCAAGCCTTCGGAGCGCTCATTTGTTTCCCTCACCAAGGCTCGCGCAGGTCCTGCACACAGTGATCATCTTGGTGTTTCCTGCTCACCCACCACCACTTCTCGTCAGGTCAGAAAACATAATCTGTTTGACTTCTTTGCCCTTGCCATAGCTCCTCTTCTAACTTCTTTGCTGAGTCACGACACAGAGCCATTTGTCAACAATCTCCACTTGGTTCAGTATCACTTGACCCTTCACTCGCGCAACGCTCATCTTCGGGATCCTTCAGCTTATGGAATAAGCTTTCCGCCTTCTATTAGGATCTCAGAAAACATGATGTCTGCAACTACTGTCCTGCCGTCGAATTTCGAACCACGCAACTCCCCAGGCCTCTTCCTTACTCCAACACCACCTGGAAGCCCTCTCCATCCATTGAACAAATCAACCAGTGCATCCAATGGGTTGTCAACCTGTTTTCATTCATTCACTTCAGAAAGCACATCACCACCACAACTGCCCAGGTGGGATGACTTTGACTTTCATGAATTGCCTGCCTCCAGTCAAGACGTCACACCCAAGTACGGCTTTCGAGATCGGAACCCTGATCGGGCTGTACCTTTGACTTGGATCGACAACGATCTCACCGAAACTTACGATCCAAACGCTAAACATGATCCTTATCTCCGCCCGCCAAAACAAGTTCTGTCGAAAAGACCGAAGACCGACCGTCTTTTCAACTACTCGGAATACAAAGCCAAGAAGCCTAAGTTGAATACCTGGCAACAAGGTCGTCTTGAGGGCCAACGTCTGCCTGTTACTCTCAACCTTGTATCTGACCAGGCCAGAACAAAGCTTCAGGGCTACGGCAGTAGTCTTGACAACTGGCCTGAGGGCTCTTTCATCCTTTCAAATGGCGAGCCCGATTGGGAGGGCTGGTGGGCCTCCCGTGGACCGGTCCCAGAAAGTGAATTCTTCTATGACCTCTCCACATCATACTACTTTCGCGATCGAAACCTGCCAGCTTCAAGGGATGAAGATCTTGCCGTTGAAGACGTATCCCTGGGCCACCCAGAAGCCCGCGGATGCAAAGCCTGCTTCATGCTTGGACATGAGTGCCCGCTATTGTCCGAAGGGGTATACCCCTGCGAATGCTGCGTGGAGGATGGCATCGAGTGTGATTTGATCCTCGAACCTCCGATTAAGGCTCGTTGCAATTCATGCATCAAACGCCGAATCGTCTGTCAGTTTGTCACTTCTCCGGAGACGCCTGGGCCTTGCAAGTCCTGCCTCGACTCCTCGCTACAATGCATTGCTGGTCCCAAAGGTGGACGAACCCGGACTGGCCCATGCCTTGACGAGCCTGTTGAGGAGTCCGACAACGAAGCCCAGTATGTCGTCAAAACGGCCAAAAAGCGTGGCAAGCCGCGGGCTTCCTGTATCGAATGCGCGTCCTTGGGTCAATACTGCACTTTGACAAGCTCAAATACAACACGGCCCCCTTGTGACCGCTGCTTCGCAAGTGGCACCCCCTGCACATACGATCCAGATGAGGCTGCTTACACCACGAAACGTGCACGTCGCCCTGCTCGCGTTCTGGACCCCACCTTAACAGCACCGCTCAGTACGTTTATTCGAATACCAAACTATTCCCTGAAGGCACGCCCAGCCTATCACCCGCCTCCGCAGACATCCGCGCTAACGACACGCCTGGGCCACCCCATCACCTACAACATTGAAAATGAGGAGTGCAATTGGTGTACAGATTTGCTGTACGGTCTACTCGGCTTGCAGACACAGACTATCAGGGTGCTGACCACCAGAGATGGCTATATCCCGGTTCAACCACCTGGCACATTCACCTCTTTGCACTGTCCTGATGTGGAGAAACCACATTCGCCATCGAATATGTGCAGCTCATGCACGCTCTCGCGACTAGCCGTTCTTGCTTGCGAATCACACCATCTCAGCCTTATGTCTGGCATGGGAGATGGTGAGGTTGAATTTTCCGCGGACGAAATCATTGAGTTTCTAGAGCCTGGTGGAGTGGCGAATCTGGCCCCGTGGGAGGTATGTAATTCCAATTCTAATTCCACTTCCGAAGCTTCGCTTCTACTGGAGCTAAGCCAGGGCCCGATCACTCCTCAAAGCACAAGACATACCTAAAATACCCCCCAACCTCCAAATTCCATACCGCTAAGTTTTGGTTTTAGTGGTGCGCTATTTGCCCCGGTCCAGCCTCATACAAGTGTGCTGGCGACGAAGGATGTGGTCTCGCCCTCTGCTCCACTTGCGCAGTGAAGCTAGTCACGGAACATGAAGGGAGACTGGACGCTTTGATCCAGGAGATGAAAGCGCAGGATGACGGCTTAGGTGTTAGGGCTGATGTCGAGATGATCCATCCCGCGGGGGAGCTATTAAGGAGGATGAACGGTGTTGGAGAAGAGAGAGCTGAGGTTATGAGAAACGAGAAAGAAGCTACCAGGCGAAATAGACAGCACAGCGTCGGCTGGGGTGAAGCTACAGCAGCAGACGACAGTATGCAAAAGGAGGAAGTAATGAAATTTCAAACGGTCTGAAGCACTGGAGGAGAAAAATTGTTGACGGGCTCTGAGCCACGCTCGAGAGAGGACACGACAATTGAATCCACATCTCTTTTGACTGAGGATAACACTGATCCAGCGGCGTTTAGCCATCCTTTCAAGCAGCTCATTCACATCCAGAAGAAAATCAGCGAGAATACCTACGTCGTATCTTATCATTCCCACATCGATCCGAAGTTGTATCCTGTATATCTTACGCGATCATAGATAGCGAGCATCAATCTATAATCACCAGACCATCAGAACAACTCTTCACTCAGAATGAATGACATGATCAACACGGCACAAGGCTCTTTCACGGTCCGTTTGCCACGTATCTACAGCTGAGTAAGATGACCAGAGTACCGAATCTAGATTCGCTTTTACAGCAGTGAGCTTCGGGCAACTAGTAAATTGCTCTGCCCACCACCCAGTATGTCTTTGTTCATTGATGGTGAACTAGTGTTTGTTATGTTATGGACTCCTTTCAATAATAGAAGTCAGCCTCATCGAAACAAGAACTGAAAGATGTTAGCATGATTAAATAAAAATATAAGCTGCATATATTTGGTGCCCAGACACATGAATTTTGGTGATGTGTGTACCTCGGTTTTGCAGCATGAGAAACAGTGAGTGCGATATGACAACCGCAGTCTTCTTTTGGCTTTAGACAATATGGCATGTTACGCAGCTTCATACAATTCCTAGCTATGATTCCAAATTATTAGAACAATACACCTCCGGAATCCCCCCTTCCCAACCACGCTTTGAACTTAAAAGGCTAAATACATTTCAAACGTCAACGTCAAACATCCACCATCTCCTGATCCACCCCAACAATCCTCACTTCACCAACCCCCTCTTTGCTTGACCCCAAACCCTCAATCTGCCCCTTCCCCCGTCTGACTTGTCCCCTTCTGAGATCCCTAGCCAACCCCCTCACCCCCTCCCGCCACCACTCCAACCCCTCCCGTTGCGCCAAAACCGTCCACTCCGCCCCCTCCCTCACAGGCCGCCATTGCAACCTCTCCTCCCTCTTGCGCAACGCCGGCAGACGCACCAATTGGGCTTCTGGCGCCGTAGCCATGGCGATGAGATCTTTATACAAGGTTTTACTTTCTTGCTTGAATCTCGAAGCATGTATAGTAGCGGCGGTATCACGGGGTTTCAAGGGCTCGGCCAGATAGTCATTGTAAGATGACAGGGCTGAGGTATGCGCAGCGGAGCGATGGAAGCGCACAGCGGCCTCCAGCGCCGCGATCTGGGATTTGAGAACGTCAATCTGCATCAGCGCAGCCGCTGGCGTTGCTGTCGTGGCGGCTTGTCCCCCATCCTGAGCCATCTGCCTCACCGTTCGCGTGGCTGCGGCAGCGGGGTCCGCGTTCTTCCACGCCGCTTTCTCCCTCTCAAGCGATTCGAGCTGAGTGCGCAGCCGAGTCAATTTCGCAACATGTTCCTTCTCGGTGGCCTTCCAGCGCGTGGCTTCGTCTTCCAACACTTTCACCCGTTCCCGGCGCCCGGCCTCCTCGCCCGCGCGCTTCTCGAGGACTTCGGTTTTGACGACGAGTTCGTCGAGGAGGCGGTCTTTGATCGCGAGGGTGGTCTGTTTCTCGGCGAGGGAGGTTTGGAGGTGGGAGAGTTGATGTTCGCGGTCTTTTGAGGCGGAGGCGGCGGCGTGCAGGTTTTGGGCGAGGAGTTTCCAAGGGGGTGGTGGTGGGGGGGGGAGTTCGAGGATGGAGCTGTTGCCGGTGGTGAGGTGTAGGAAGGCGGTGAGGAGGGTTGTGGTGTGGGCGAGGGATTGGGTTAGTGTGGTGAGATTGGGAGTGGTGGAGGTGAGGGCGGTGGTGATTAGAGAGGAAGTATCGATTGAGGTGGCGTCGTTAAGGGTGGAGAAGGCGGAAGCGGCGAAGTTGCGGATGGAGTTGGAGAAGGCGGTGGCCGAGTCGAGTGCTTGAGTGATGCTATGGAGGGAGGTGGATGGGTCGAGGGTCAGGGAGCGGGATTTCAGATCGGAGATTTGGCGGATGGCTTTGCTGATAACGACTTTCGCGCTGCGGCTGGAGGAAACTAGGGAGTCAAGTTTGGTGAGTAGGTCGAGGTATTGATCGTCTTCGTCTTCTTCTTCTTCTTCGTTCTCCTGACTGTCCTCAACACAATTTTCGAGACGAGATTTGAGTTGTGAAAGAGTTGTGGCGGCGTTGTCGAGGTGACTTTGCATTACCACGGCTTGGGCAAGAACGAGATCAGGGTAGTGATCGGCATCATGGGGGATGTGGGTCTCTGCAAGGTGATCCATCAAAGCGATTGATCTGTGGTGCTGTTAGTCAGAGTCCCTTGAAATTATGAAATTGGGACTACCTTTGGAGCTCAGCAGCGCATTGCTCGACCTTGAGATCATCCCGCTTCAGTGCATCTATCCAGGCATTGAATGAGCGCTCGACAGGGTCCAGCTCGTACGATGCAGCGCCAAGTCGTTTGAAAACATCCAAGTCACAAGTCTGGAGGGTGTCGATGAAGCGATCGCACGTCGATGAGATCCAAGTCAGCTTTTCAAGTATACTGGTCGAGGAGAGCAAGTCGTCGTCACTGCCCGGCATGGTCGATCCAGTGATCCTTTCCCTCACAAATCCGTGCATCATGTTAGCTTTGAAGCCAAGCCTTCTGAAGCGGAGCAAAGCCTGCACAGAATCTTGCTCGCTCTGAAAAGTATCGGGCAAGAGGAGCTTGACGATGGAGAGATGCTCCAGTGACTCCTGAGCTTGCATCTTGCCCAGCTCGAGATCAATTGCTTTGACCTGGGTTTTCGAAGCGGACGTCTGCAGTCGCATATTCAAGTCCATCATCGCGCGAGAGCGATTCTGCAGATCGTTGGCCTCAGATTCGGTGATCTGCTGAGACGCCCGCATGTCCTCGAGATCGCTTTGCATGGTGGTGACGAGGTCTCGGAACCGAGAGACGGTATACTCTAGATCCTGGACCGTACCGTCTTGGATGGCTGATTTCCTTGCTTCATCAGCTAATAGCGATTCATGATAGTCAATTTCATCCTGCAGCTGCTTCTCTGTCTCGGTGTGATTGATTTCCAATTCATCATTCAGCTCCTTCAGACTTTCAAGCTCCTCGATGGTCACGCCCATCTGCTCAATCCTATCATTGAGGGACATGTTCTTCTCTGTCAGCTCTTCAATCATGTCCTCGGCTCCTAATGCGGTATCAAGCTGCAGTCTTAAATTCTCCGTTGTAGCATTCGCCTGTTCCAGCTGCTCTCGCGTCGCGGAGAAGTCCTCCTTCGTCTTGGTGAAGTCTTGAAGATCACCCTCGAGCTCCGCAATCTGGTCCTTCAGACCCGCTTCTTGCTCCTGCGTCACATCACGCAAGCGCATGAGCGCTTCTCGGAGTCTCTCGTTGCTCTTCTCCAATTGCAGCCAGCCTTGGCTGGTCTTGTCCTCCGGGCTGATCTCTTTGCTGAACTCCTCATTCTCTTCCCTCAAGACCGAGACCTCCAGTTCCATATCCTCGAACCTCTGCCTCAACGCTTCGAGTTCGCCCTTTAGTGACTCGGCAGTCTCCTCGGCCATTTCACGATCGAGTGTAGCCATCTCCATGGTGGAGTCATGCTCGGCTAGCTGTCTATCCAGAGCTTGGACTCTGTCTTCTTCCTCCTTGATTCGCTTCCTGAGCTCTGTCATTTCTTGTTGCTGAGGCTGATACTTGGATTGCAGCTTTTGTATGATGCCCTCATATCTGTCTCGATCCGCTTGCACCCTCTCCAGTCCCTTCAGCTTCTCCCTATCTTCCATGCGCTTTTTTTCCAGCAAGCCAATCTTCGTGTTCAGATCTTGAAACTCCCGTCCTGATGCTGCCACATGAGGTGGTGGCCTTTGAAGATTCGAGGAAGGCGATCGCCCTCGACCAAGTGTCGGCTGGTCTAACATTGCCCGACTCATGCTAGATGCATTCGAAGTAGGTGAAAGAATTGCCGTCTTCGGCTCCTCCTGCTTTTCTCGCTGAGGTGATATGACAGCTACCTCTGACTCCTCATCGGGAAATTGTGGATCGTTGCTAGCACTTACTCTCCTCTCTCCGTGCGGAGTCTCCATCTTCTCCTTCGCCCCTGGCCCCAACGTCAGTCGACTTGGCGGTCCCCTCGATGTCGAGGGCGGGAGGGTTTGACCAGGTCCTCTTGCACGCCCATTCAGCGGGCCCGCCATACTAGGCCTCGCCCCCTTCGTCGCCGATGGAGGCACAGGCTTAGGCGGTCCCATACTGGTTCTCCCGCCTCTTGTAGGTGGAGGCACTATACTCTTTCTCGTCGATGCCCCAAAACTTGTGCCCAATTGCTTTGTCGGGCTCTTACTCGGACTCCCTAGCCTCCCCAACCCTCTAGATCCAGGCTTTGGGGGTGGACTTGCAGCATTCAAGCTCGTCCTCTTGTCCGCCCCTCGATCGCCCAAGATGCTCTGTCTCTTCCCCGCCGTCGATGGAGTGACCATACTGCTTGGCCTCCCACCCGCGCCCCCTCTTGCGCTGCCATTCATAGTCCTCATACCTCCTTGTTTCAAGGGAGATACCTCTCTCTGCGCGGGCTCTAGAATTGGCTCCTCCTCCATCTCCTCCTCCTCTTCATCGAGAACCGTGACGGCGGCAGGCCGTACGAACATCCCGCATTGCGGCGCGCAATGGAAGTATCTGACTCCCTGAACTTCTCCATCATTCTTCCCACTCGGATCGGAGAGCACGACACCAATCCAATCTCCCGTGGCGAAATGCGTGTCACCAAGGAATTGAACGGTCGCGGCGCGGCCGTCGGAGAGCTCGACGGGCTGGTTGAGATGGAAGGTGGAGAGGTCGGGCATATTGAGGGGAGAGGCTGTCCATACCCTTGGAGAGCTGTTCGAAAAGGTAGTTGGTGGCAGGTGGGAGAGGGAGAGAAAGACAATGACGCCGATCAATTTACTTTCTTCCTGGATGTTTCTTTATTTCGACGCGCCCTTGACGTTAGATATCTTATCTTAGCGTAGATGAGTGCCAAGAGCAAGTGAGATCGGCCCGAGACTGCCGAGGCTCCGGTGAAAAATAGATCTTCTGCCGCCAGATTTTTCATCCTCCTTTTTATCTCAGTGCGACTGACGATAGTTGCGCGCTTTTCCCTTTCCCCAGACACTCATCTCTGATGATGACTCATGATGCTGAGTCATTGCTTGTGTTAGATTTTGTTCTGGCGCATCTCCTATTTTAATACAACCCGATGTCATGCACTGATCCAATGAACCATTGTTCCTCTTACCGGCACACTATCATCCTTTTCCAATACCTCTATTCCATATCTCTGCAATGTCTCTATTTCATACAAGCTCTCCCCTCTTCTGTTAATTCAAACATACCCTCTTTTGCCCAACTTCTCCTCTGTCCAATCCCACAACTTCCTCCCCAACTCCTCATTCTCTGGGAACCCTTGACCCGCATTCTCAACCCCAACCAGGAAGTAAAACCGACCGGAAACAACACCCTTCCCCCTCGCGCACCATAACTGGTTCAGCGCCCCCTCCGCGAGGGACTTCCCCATGAGGTCGAGCACCAGCCCGAAAGCCCGCCCTTTGAAGCCATTGCCACTTCGATAAGCCGTACTCAGCTCTGTGTCAATGATGCCTGGGTGGCAAGACACGGAGGTGATGTCGGGATACCGACGCGCAAGTTCGGACGCATAGAGCATGTTGGCAGCTTTGGACTGCCCGTAGCGCATGAAGGTTGGGGAATCCTCCATGCTGGTTGCGAGTGCCGGAAACGCGATAGCTTCCGGTGGGGCATTCTTGTACCCCGCCGAACTCAGATGCACTACCCGCACGTCTGAGCCGGGCTGCTCAGCTGTTCGCTGGAGGATGGGGAGCAGGAGCCTCGTGAGCAGAGCATGGCCCATGTGGTTGGTACCGAATTGCAGCTCGTAGCCGTCCGAGGTCCGGCCAGCTGGTTGCGCCATGATCCCTGCATTGTTGATCAGAAGGTCGAGCCGATCGGAAGACGCAAGGAGTTTGTCTGAGGCTTGCTTGACGGACTGGAGGCTAGCGAGGTCGAGCTGAAGAAAGGTGATTTTGGCTTTGGGAACGATGGCTTTGATGTCGCGAATGGCAGTTTCTGCTTTGGAAGGGCTGCGTGCTGCCAAGGAGAGCTGTGATGGGTTGTGCTTTGCCAGTTGGATCAGGGTCTCTTTACCCAGGCCAGCATTGCCTCCTGTCACCAAGGCTGCTTTGCCCGATAGGTCTGGGATGCCTTGCGAAGGGTCAAACTTCACGCCTTCGAAGAATCCGAACATTTTACTCCCTGAGACAGATTTTGGGTTTGACAAAAGATGTGATCTAGTTTGACTAGCGACCCGTACAAATGAGCTCAAATATGGCCTAGAATATTTGAGCAGTCGAAGAGACATGGAAACAGATATTGTCCTCATTCGGCTATATATGCAAAGCCTCACTAGCTCGGTCCTTTTGGGGCAACGGTCTTAAGTGGTCCCGCGGTTGCAGCTCGCTTAGCGGACAACGCGATAAGCCTATATCCGGACTAACAATTTTTGGCCAATGAACGAAGGGAAACATCCAAGACTGAAGACTGTCGACGAATAAAGCAACACCGTCTAGATTAGTAATGTCGCCGTCCAGCATTATTCCCACCTTCCCAATAATGTTGTCAGGGGTTCTGGTGTGGCTCCGGTGGCTAACATCTGCACTTAGACAGAATTTCGTATTCGTATCAATAATACAACACATACGACACTGGGATCTGACAGTGGAATCCCTTGATCACAGTGAAAAAGCAACGTCGGTATCATCACTCAACTGGATTTGCACGTCGATCTGGTCTGCTATAAATGAATAATGACATCAAGTGAAGTATCTGACACGGCCTACAGAGGCCTAAAACATGTAGGTCAGCAGCATTGTCATGCAGATCGCCAGAAAAAAAATCTTCGCTTTCCGAACTCCATGCTGACTGCGCAAGCGGACTTCCCGGTATCTCAAAGATTGCCGAGGAGAGCACTGGAACGACAGGAAGCGCCCTTGAACCCCTGACTGAAAATGAAGCGTGTCTCGACTTTATCGACGGTGTTCTCCAAAGCAAGACGTGGACCGTGTTTGACAGAGATGCTTACTGAGAAACCTAACTGTGATCCGTACCAGCCATAAGATACTACAGATCGTTGGCGCGAAGTCTCAAACTGACAGCTCGCAAAGAAACAGTTGGAAGCAAACCTCCTCCGCGGCGATAAAGCATGCAGGTGGCAACGATCATGTGAAGTTAGCGGTATTGAACGTCGAGAGTCAGCCATGAATTGGGGTATATCTCATTTCCGCCAAGACAATCTTTTCTCCTGAACCCCCAGAACAACGACTGATATACATCGACTCATCAGTGACAGCTCTCAAATTCAAAATCGAGAAAACGCGTTCCAACAAGCCAGGGACGGAGCCATGAAGCGCTCGAACCCCCAACATATCGACATTGAACGTTGAAACGGCCTGCTCCCCTAGATAATTTATCCTACAATCTCTTTAGACAGCGAAACATACTCCCTCGAATTTCCGCAAATGCTCTTAGCATGGCGAAAACAAGCCTCTCACCCCTTTTACTTTCAACTTTGAGGCATCCAAAGCCACTCATTCATCTCTATCCACTCCTATCTCTCCATCACCCAATCCGCTGCCCTCGCAATACCCTAAACCCCGCCGTTGTGACCCGAATAATGCAGACCAGACATCATCCACATTCTCCCATCCCCCAGCTACGCTCAAGAAAGCCAACAATCTCTTGCCCATTGTAGAGGAGTACGCGAGAACGCTTCCACACAATCATCCGACATCCCAACCCTTAGGCCTCCTCACTCCAACAAGCCCGACCAGGAGGAAAGACAAGGAAAACGGGCAAACATGGCTCTTGCACCATCCCTCAAACTTTCAGAAGGTGTTTTTGCATGCAGAAACGACTCCCAGCTTAATCATCATTATCCTCCCCTTCCCACATTGAACGAAACCATTCCCCCCCCCCCCCTGCCTTCGCATCTTCCCCAACATTCCTACCCACAGCCCTCTCCACCCTCTGAATTCCCGGCCACAACTCCGGAACCCCCCCCCCCCCCAGCTTCGGAAAAAATATTCAACGCTGACACAACGCGTGAGCACACTATACCAGCTCTCCCCTCCCCCTTCCCCCCTCCCGTGCAGCATCCACGTGCCATCCCAACTGAGAACCTTGTGGATTCGGGTAGCTGGGCGATCCACAGCTTCAACAGTAAGACGTGAGATACGAATACGCAACACAACACACGGGGCCGAGAGAGGAGGTAAGCGTGAGGATTGGAGGGTTGGTGAGGTAGGCGCCGCTGATCATTGTGTCAGATGCAGGTGATAAAGTGGGTATGAATGTATTGCTTGAAAGATGAGAACGAGACGGGCAGATATTGTGGAAGGCGGAAGGTGATGCGGATAGCGGAGATAGGCACGTTGCAGAGAAAGGGTGCAAGCTCCGCGCCACGTGTGTGCTGTCATATGAGGTACGCGGGCGGAAGAGGGGGGGAGGCGTGGGATTGTGAGGGTGTCAAGAAGTGTGGGTTTGTGAGGTTGTGGGTGGATCACCCTCTCTTCCTTCCGTTCTTCCTTCGTTCGTGCTTCGATGGTAAGGTACGGCATGTTACGGCGAAAGGGGAAGGGAAGGCACCCGAGGGACCATCCCTACCACTGGGTAAATATTTCGCCGCTGAATCTCGGTGTTCATAATGACCTGCCCTGTCAAAGCCATTGCTGCGGATACATACCATTCATCAACTCATTTTGATGGCATGCTTTTTTCATTTTTTCATTCATTTCAGCTGTTAAGACTGCTGGCTGTCGAATGTGCTCTTATCTGCTCCTCGTACGTCTGCTCAAAGTGTTGGAGGCCGCTGTCACCTGCTGCTATAAAGAACAAATCTGCATACCATAGCGCTGTCATTTGCAAGTGCGTGTGACAACACCCCTGCCCGTTTTGTAGCTTCCGTCAATAGACCTTGCGCATGCGGATGCGCAATCCATTGATGATGAGCTTCGCCGTAATGTGGAAGGTGTGGTTGACGAAGCAAGTCCATCACCCCATCACCCTCCTCAACCATGATGAAAAGCATCAAAGCATCAGAGCAGAAGCCCCATCACCTAAGGCTGGTATTCGCTATCACTCCCCTCCCCCTCCCCCTTGCCATCATTCTCCCCTTGCTCCATCCATTCCTCAAAGTTGAACATTCCCCCATTCTCTTCAGCGACATCCTCATGTTGCTGAGCAGGCTGAAACGCATCCGTGGCTAGCAATGGCGTATCTGCCATCGCCGCCGTCCCTCCTCCTTCTTGTTCATCGTCATCTTCGTTTTCTTCTTCCTGGATCACGGATTCCAGCTTATGTCCCAGCAGCGTGGGATCAATGCTGCCTCCTCGATTTTCTTCCTGGAGATAAGGGTTGACGTATTGATGATTGGAGAGATTACGGCTGTGCGATCCCGAAATGGGGCCGCGGGTTTCGGACTTGGAGGTGGTGCGGCTGTGTGCGGGGGTGTCTTTAGAGGTGGTACGGCTGTGGGTCTTTCTGGGAGCCCGCTTCTTCTTCTCTTTGGTGATGGGTGCGGCGGCGATCGTGGTGTTGGTGCGTCTTGTAGCTGATGGGGTCTGACTTTTCTGTCGTTTCTGCACCGCACCAGTGCGTTTCACTGTTCTCGCGGCAGTGGGGCTTTCGTGGACCAGAGCTTGGTTGAGAGGTGTTGGGGTTTGCTGTGCGCTGGGATGGCGGGTTTGGTCTGGGGTCTGCAGCATGGTGCTGCCTCTGTCTTGGGATGGTACCTCCTGCTGCTGCTGCGGTTGCTGTTGCTGTTACTGTTGCTGTTGCTGTTGCTGTTGCGACTGATGCTGCTGCTGCTGTTGAGGCTGCTGGAAGATCCCATGGAGCGGTTGTTCTTGCACTATGTGTCCGAACCTGTCAATCTCGCCCTCGGCGCGCTTTCGTCGGAGCAGCTGGGCCATGCCTTGTCGCCACATGAGGTGCGCCCTGCCGGCCGTTCTTGCCCAGAAGCCGCCTGAAGCGCCCATGCAGTCGATGATCATCTGCGTAACTGGCTTGGTGGCTTCCTCTCTGCGGCAAGCCTGGTAGTCACGCTCGGTCAGAGAGGTGGGCTCCTGTTTGCGTACAGGGTACCCAAGCGCCCAGCCGATGAAGCCTTCGAGGTCGATGTGGGTGTCGTAATCGTGACGGTGGTATCGCAATATCTCTGTGAGTTGTCATAGTCAGTGTGGCTCATGGGCATGTTCGGAAGTCAAGGGAACGGGAAAGAAGCTTACCCGTAGATGTGTCGTGGTCTAGATGCAGAAAGCGCTCCAGTGCCACGAGGAGACATATCTCTCTCCTGGTCAGAAGCGTGTCCTTATAGGAGAACATGTTTTCAATCTCCATGTATTTGTTCTTGGGATTGTAGAATGTAGCTTGAGGCATTGGGAGCTCAGGACTCGGATTCCCTACCAGAAGATCATCGAATGGACCGATGGGCGGAGTAGGAAGCTGTGCCTGCATGTTCGCTGCTCTCTGGCGCGGCAGTGAATAGTAGTCTTGCCCTACAGCAGGGTACGATTGGTACCCCATCTGCGCGTTGGGGATCATAGATGGGGCCCATGGGAACCCATTGCAGTTTTCACGCTTGCGCCACTTATTTGCGCTTTGAGATGGCAGCATCGGTGGTTGAAGAGGGTAGGTGCGAAATTGATTACCGATCGGCTGTAACTGCCGCAAAAGACGATCACGCATGAGCTGGTTCATTTTTTTGGATTTGAGGACTCACTGTTGGTTGATTCATGCTGCCTGCCTGTAGATGTGCGGGCCTCAGATAGCCACTGACTTGAGGAGTAGGCAGTTGATAGTCCGACATATGGATGTTTGACTGAGGCTGAACCTGGAATCCTGAAGTCTTGCCGTTCTCGACCATCCCGCTCGTGTTGTAATTCATGTTGCCAGGCAACGGGCTTGGCGTGGTCAAACACTCGCGGATTTTGACCCCTAAGTCAAAGCTGTTACGGCCCTGGGGATTGAAGTACGGGAGACCGTTATTTTTGAATTCATCAGCTACCATAGGGTGGTAATTGAGAGGGCGAAGTGGCTGCGTGTTGACGATGTTGTTGCCGAAAGGATCAGTCTCATTATCCTCGTCAAAAGGACCGTCGCTCACGGTGGTGGTGGGTGAACCAGGTGCGTCGTCTGAATGCACACGATCGAACTCCTCCAAAGGAGCAATCCCATAGGGGTTAATAGGCTCAATCAGCTCTTCGACTGTGGTGCACTGGTCTGGCATCAGTCCAGTGATATCAACATCGTCATGGAGGGTGATGAGGCCAGAGCGGTAATCCATGATGGATTCGCAGTCGCAACCAAAGCACAATGAAGGAGGCGCAAAGATACAGAGTGCAAGAGAACGAGAAGGGAGGAGACGGCACCTTTATCTCTAAGTCGCGAAAGGCGACTACTGGTCCAGATACTTTCGCTACCAATTAGACGTGCATGAAGGGAAATGAGCCCGAGGACTGGATCTCACTTGGAACCTAGATTAGGCTAATGCACCGTTTGTCAAATAGGATGGTGGTGGGGTATCGCGTCTGTTTAGTTATGACAAGTAATGATGAAAGGTGGGGTTCACATGAGAGTCGCGTGTGAGCAACACCTGAAGTCGAGATAAGGAAAGCTTTGACGAGTTCTTCTCAACATTTCAGAAGGATGGGTGGCCCGAGGCGACGTCTAGTTCCCCGTGCTACTCTCTCATTGGTGCAAATGGTTGAGGACGGCATCATTTGACATGATCTGCAGGAGGAAGAGTGGGGAAAGATGTCGAACCGTATCACCTGCATGAACTAGCGTGACGTTCCCGTGGTAGCGAGGCTTAGTGTGGCAACTGATTGACCAAACATCGCAATCTGAGTAGAGGCTCAGAAGAGGCTAGTCAAACTTTAAATCATGCAATACCTCAACTCCCGCAATTTTGACGGGAGTAAGCTCATCAATCCTGAGGAGATGGTGAATTGTTTCTGACCTTCCATAATCGGATTTTCGAACCGTACGCAAAGACTCACCGCTGCTTTTACTCCTGAATATCAAAGTAGGAAAGTGCAGGGACTAGGAAAACCACAAGCCCGCCAAACCAAAGAATTCGGAAGAGGAATAGCAACATCAACAGCTGATGTTCCTTTTCACGACTAGTGCACGGATCCGGCAGACTCAGCGGAATGGCCCCTGGTATCGTTCCGCATCACTTGACCTCTTCACTGCACCAATTGCGAAGACTTCATCATTCACAAAAGTCGCAAGATGATGTCATGCGACAAGAGATTGTGTAGAGTTGCCTTAATAGTTGCCAAGCTCTGCCCAGCGAAACCAGTTCATGAAACACTCCGTCACGATTGTGAATGCGAATGAAGAGAAATGACGAAGGTCAAAGCCTACGCCAAGTCTAATTGGCTAAGCGGGACTAGCGCGCTAGCCGCCACCCAATTCGGAAACATCGTCTGCAACCGTCAACGTGATCGAACAAATACTGTTGCATCACGCAGAAAATGCTTATATTGACCTATGAGACTTTTTCTAATGAGTGTGTGTGTAATGACAAACTCCAGCAGCTAGAATACATGATACTTTTCATATTTTCGGACCTTGCCTAGCCTTCCCACATGTGTCGTACAAACCGTCGAGACACATAAAAGTTGCTTTTCCAGAAGAAAGAATGCGTAGAGGTCCGGATCTGTCTGAGTATACTGTCTGTCTCCCAGCTCTGACCGCAAGTTCTCTTCATCCACTGTCCCTCGTTTCAAAACATGTCGCCGTACCAAGATAATGCTTGCAAGGAAATGAATGTGAGATGCATCATGATGAAGTTCGACATGCCGATATCAATTGCTGCTGGGGTAATATGGCAATTGGAAGTCTCCGTCTCGAGTCGTTCTTCCAATCATGGGCGCAAGTTGATCACATTGGCCTTCCATCTTACCAAGCCAAGAGAAATTGCCGTATGAAAATGATGCACATGATAACAAAAATGTATAGGGATGATCGTGGTTGTCGAAGAAGGGATGTCTCTCGCTATCTTTTGACGAGACCCAGTGGCAGTGGCTGGTTCAATACAGTTCTCTGTGAGTGCAACTCGATCATTTTGTCCGGCCAGTTGAAATACCATGCAAGAGGCTGAATATCATATGCACTGTCGTGGCCACCAGACCTTGCCGACCATGGAAGCGAATTCCACGGCCTTGGACCAGATTAAGCATATCTTCCAGACAGACACAACGAAAGTCATCTGGTCTTCAGGTCTATCACAAGTGTGGGGATCCGCCCTGCATGATCGTTCTGGGCGAGAACCCTGAATGTATCTTGCTGACGCACACGTCCCAAAGCGCCAAGGATGACATCGATGCATGTGTCATAATCCTCGCTCGTGCCCCAAGCCAGTAACCAACCCAATTTATGGAGATCCGCTTGTGATACCCATGCGCTTCGGAACTCGGTAGTGATGTTGCTCGCTAATGCAAAATCTCCCAGAACCCATTCGCCAACCTCATTGATGTCCATGCGTCCCTCTTTGGGATCATCTCCCTCCCGCAGAGGAGGCACGTTGAACAGAGGAGTAATTAGCGGCATTGTCTTGCGTATGATTCAAGGTAAAGATTGTACTGAAGGTGATTTTAGGTAAGAATTGTAATGAAGATGGACTTCTCGGACAGCTTCGGTACAGATCGACTTTTATGGGAGAGACTTGTAGATGCTAGAAGATGGTGCTGTGAAAGATAGAATGGGAGGGACCTGTTGGGCTTTTATGCGCGATCAAGAGTGCCTGTACAACCCAGCACAACAGACTTTCCATTATCTCACTTGAATTCCAGGTGGCCTGATGTCTGCGGTCAGATCTCATCATGACGCCTACTCATCGCTGTCCTTCGTGATCAATCTAAAGAGCGTACCCGACAGGACGCTGAATACAAATGCGTACCTTTTCATGCTCTAGGTCCGGACCGTGGAGCCTTTGCGTCAGGGTCTGACTGGTGGGTCTGGCAAGAATCCGATGGGTGGAGAGGCCTGCGCGGTGCCATTTATTCAATAATTCTAATTCCCTGAGTGGAGAATGTCTAGCGCCTTCATGTCGTAATCCACGCTTGGTCAGGACGGCGAAGCCCCCTGCGTCAGGGTCTGGCTAGCAAATGCGGTACGAATCCGATAGGTGGGAAAACCTGCACGACAGTTAGGCAGGTAAAGGCTGGCGTCGAATGCAAGACACGTTGGGACTAGGCAGACGTGGCCCTTGCCAAAAACTTCCAAGCCAAGCGCTGATCGTCCTACATTGGAATTCAAGCTGTCTAAGGCGGATGTCCCGCCCAGTAATGGGCGGGTGCAGGCGCCCTGGGCTGGCCAGTCACACGCAAGAATGCCTCTTTCAAGCATGGATTTCATGGAGAAAGGCCTAGCAGTCACCCCCGTTAACTTCACATGGACTTTGCTACCCCAAACACCCGCGGTAACGGAAATCTCTGCAATTGGAGCCAGGATCTGAGTGTTTCAATCTGAATGCGCACTGTCCATTAGCCTCGACTATTTGGATCGTGCGTGGGAAACTCCAGCCAAAGGGGCAATGTTCTAAGGCTGGGATGTGTCTGTACAACATAGAAATCAGGCTTCTGAGCCGCGTTGTACCTAGCTTGCTATTCGACGAATTCAGTTTCAGCGGTACGCAGGGGCCTCAACAGGGTAACTTCCGAGCTAATGCTGTGTCCATCTACTGGCGGATCTCGAGAGGCTAAGCCCTATGACAAGGTTGCCATGGTAGTGCATCGTGCACAGGCCGGGGTCTGAACGGGGCAACGTCACCGAAAAGAAGACGTTATGGGTCTGAAATACGCTTTGACTTGATCAACAAAGCTGAAAGGAGTTTGAGTATGCGTGCAATGACGCTAGAATACTCATTGGGATCTAGTTGTTTATTCTTAGCTGATCTGCACCAATTTTTACAGATCTGCCATCGCCGATCGACCCATTGACAGCTTGTACTCCGCGACTGCAACAGCAAAGATATTGCCGGTGGGCTTCGGATATTGGCAAATCACAGGATGGAGACTACCCTCTCCCAAGATTTCATTGTTGAACTCATCGACCAACTTCTTTGTCAATCTTATTCTAACATCGTGCTGACGAAATATCATAGCATCAATCTGTTCCTACTCGAGGCCTTAGCGAGGCAACCAAGCGCTGTTCCCCTGAAGACGACGCCAGACTTTGCCAGGAACATCACAGAACCCGCCATTCCCATATGTACGCTCGTACGAGCGATCATGGGCTTCCACTGAGCTCCCGTCATCGTCTCGACGTCTGGAGGAACGATGGAATTGTTCGGAGAAGTTGTCATCATCCCCGTGACCGCCGTGCCGTCTATAAGAAGAATGATGGTTTTTGTGGCTTCCATCGGCACGTTGTTTGGTTGAGCGGTAATTCTCAATAAGACTGTCATCATCGTTATGGCTGTGATGATGTCGATGGTGCCGATGCCCACCGTGGTGGCTGCCATGATGTCTGTGGCCGTTCTTGTGCCGATGATCATTCCAGTGAGCCTCACTTTCGGTTTGACGGCGACGTTCTGCATCATGTTCGTTCCTCCAGATACGTTCCTGCTCGCGCTGACGGGCTTTTATTTCTTCTCCACGGCGGCGGACTTGCTCACGTTCTTTCTGGCGCCGATACTCCTGCTCCTCCCTATGACGACGCTCTTCCTGGCGCTGGTGATCTCTCTGGCGGCGCTGCTCGTCCTCATAGCGTCGACGGTCCTCGTGGTCTCTATTCCCATGATGATGGTCGCGGCGGTGACTGTACGCGAAATTGGAGGAGCCACGTTGATGAGTCGACATTCCACTCGAATATGAGGAGGATCCACCTCGATGAGATGACCTCCCGTTCGACACGTGGTCATTCAGCTCGAAGCTGTAATCCATAAATCTTATTCCTTCGAAACTGGGATCGTTGTGGCCCATGAGACGGAATGCGTCCTGGTCTCCCTCATAGCCGGAGACTCGCAACACCAAATAGACACATTGCATAAACAGGCGTTGGATTTGTAAGTAGTACAGCTCTTGAATATCTTCAAGTCTGTATCTTTCCTGGAATTCGACGACGACATAATTCATGATCACGTAATTGCCAAAGATATACTCGCCATATCTATTCTCTGGTAGCTTGCCTTCTGCAACTGGCAGTGGAGGTGGTAAGTTCCTGTAAGAGGAAGCACTCGACATAATGAGAGGCGAAGATGAGGACCAATATCGAGCAGTAACCACTTGACTCTCTCGTTTGTACCATCCCTTGATGACTGTTCCTACATGCTGAACAAAGCAGCTCAAGAGTTCAAGATGGGCATTACACAACCTTATAGGAGCCTCCAACGAGTCTTGTACCACCGAAAACCTCCAAATGGCATCTTTGAACTATGTGACCTCGACGTCACAAGGCATATACTTCTAATCGCACGATTGGAATCCCCTTCTTTGACACGTGGTCATGGTCCTGACGTTACAGCGAATCACTGTTGTAGATCGCGCAGCTATCCAGATGTTCCGCTGATAAGAAAATCTGCTGTCACCAGGACATGCTCCGAACAAATACCAGGACGAGTTCTTTCAGCTCTGAATATGATTCAACGAACGAACTCAGACAGAGATGCTTGGCTCTTCAGAAGCATTACCAGACTATCGATAAAACCGAAGGATGGCATATTAGCCGATGATTGTTCCACAAGAGCCTTTGAATTACTAAAATTCCGACGACAAAATCTTGACAAATGTCAGATAACGCTGTGCGACATTGAAGTAATAAACCCTGTGATCAGCACCAGCACGTAGGCTCCGCCTCTGCATTGCAAACTTGCCTATCCATGTAGGTAGTACCCCGGACTAGTCGGGAGAGCGAGCATCCGCGAGTCTACAATGGTCTTCTGTTCTGATGATGTTATTGACATATCTAGATGATAATGACGTGATCATGAGCATTGGGTTGGGTTAGGAGGGCTCAGTAGCAGAAGGCCTCCTTCCACATCGATCTGCACAATCTGATAATCCACACACGGCACCAGCACCTAGCAGTACACTCACGCTTAGGAGATCCCCTGAAGTCTTCGATGCCCAAACATCAATTACGCGACTTCTGACAGCGAACACAATGAGCACCACACTATCGATGTTGTACATGATACGTCGAGTACGAATGATGCGAGAAATGAACGCCCGGGCCCATAAAGCCCTCTGCGTGGACCTCATTGTAGCCCCGTGGCCCCCCCTGCGTGTTGCCGGCACCAGGGAATTCCTGTCTGGCGAGACGACGCATTTGACTCGCTTGATCTTCAGCGAGACGGCGCATTTCTCTCGCTTGATCTTCGGCTACTCGACGCTGTTGACTCGCGAGTTCCCGCATGTGGTGGGCTACCTCGCTTCCTGGGTGGTGGTGGGTAGTGGTAACGCGCTCGCGGTGGCGATCTCCGTTGCGACTGGTACGGTGGCGCTGGCTGTGGGATACGTTGGGGTAAGATGGAGGGCGGTGAGGTGGGGCATGATGAGGTGGGACATGATGAGGTGGGGCATGATGAGGTGGAGCATGATGAGGTGGAGCATGATGAGGTGGGGCCCGTTGAGGGAGGACGTGATGAGGTACGGCGTGGTGAGGTGGGCCGCGGTGAGGTACGGCGTGGTGAGGTGGGGCGTAGCGAGATGGAGTATGGTGAGATGAGCCAAAGTGAGATAAACCACGGTGAGATGAACCATGGTGAACCGGAGTGTTATGATGACCTCCGCTGCCGTGCTCCCTACCGCCGTGAGTCCGCGGGGCTGCGGGATAGTGTTGATTGTTGTGGCCATCGCTCCGCCATCGATCTTGCCCGCCGTTGCTGTGGGAAGGAGGGCCAAACTCCATGAGATCTGACTTCAAAATGACTCAAATAGAAATGAGGACTTAGATCTGGACTAAATGTTCTTGATTCTCTGGGGTCGAAGCAGTAAAGGGAAGAAGACAATTAAGAAAGAGGAGGAAACACATCAAAGAAGGTTTTTGTAAATACTGTCAAAAGACAGATTAGTTGTACCACCTATTATACCCGGGGCATGATCAGAGCTTGTGACATTTAGATCACAGGACTTACGACTTATGTACAACAAAGCAATCAGATCGAAGCAACAGCATAGAAGCCATCTATCATGTTCTTTTTCTTTCATTTTTTTGATTGCAATCTATTATAGCCCACCCAGAAAACATTTCAAGACAGAATTGAAGTTTGGTTTGTACCTTGATAGCGAAAGAACTGACAAACTCCTCTGTGTATCTAATATCTTCACCGAGATGCCTTCAAGACAGGATCTCTACGAACCACGATCCTTAATACCGGCGGGATCTTCCAGATTGGAAAGACAAGAAATACCCGACCTTGCCGTCAACAGCCGCGGGAAGCCAATTCGTAATAAGGGAAAGAATTTTCGACGGAGCAAAGGTGGTGCGGCTCGAGAGTCTAGGAACAAAATTTAAGGTTTATATACTGAACTAAAGTAACAACCAGCAGTTGAGAGGTTCCACTTGGTCAAAGTGATTAAATGTCCTTTCTTCGCGAACGCCAAGTTGAAAAACTTCGGAGGTGTCCTCGTCGCAAGACCAGGGCACCCCCGGGGCCAGTAGGTTGGTACCGGTATAAAGCCCGTAAGGGGGTCCTCAGCGCTCTGCTGGGGGCCTAGCCTTTTGCCAATCTCATGTCTGGAGTGGAGGGTGCTTGGTTCGAATCTCGGAATTGCCGATTTTTTGTTTTTGTTTTCGTTTGTGGGGTGGTTGCATGCCATGGCTGAATTCATGCTCAACTCAGGCAGGGCTTGGGAACAGTTCGGACATTGGAGTTCCCGTTACATCGGAGCGTGCATAATGCCTTGCCCTCGATATGTTGATTCTTGATGCTCTTCTCTGACCTATGATTTCAGCTATCATCTCTTCAGAGTAACTTCAGGGTTGAGATTGCACACCCTTTCCTACGGTCGACACCAAGAAGAGTGCAGATGTATGTCGTTTAGCGATGAACAGACTAAGAAATTGATGGTTCGAATAGTATAACCATTTGTTCAAGTGACCCTGCCGCTGATTGCGCCGATCGCCAACTCCAAAAGCTCCTCAGTCCCATTCTGCCAATCTTCTAAACTCAGTAAAACCCTTACAGGCCTTAATGTTTCTTCCCCTGACTCAGCACCATATTTGAGATGAAGCGCCTCTGAGGGCTACCTCCAACAATCAACCCCATTTGTAGTCGCCATGGACCCCAAACGTAGGCTCTCGTTGCTTCTCTTGACTCGTGTGATGCCCTGAGCTTGCATGTTGCTGTGCGTGCCCTTCTGCCTTATGGACCTTGGAGCTACTCGGAACATGGTCTCTCGCCCGTTCCATTTCGTAGCTGAATGCTCCCTTCTTATCATAACCCACTCTTATTCTACGTGGGCATGCTCTGTCCGGATCAACTTTGTCCGGAAGCTTGCGCCAGTCCTTGGTCCACTTTGCAATCCTGGCCATCTCCTCAGCGAATTGTGTCCCCGTTTCTGTGTGTATACTTAGAAAGGCTAGTTGTCTGCAGTCCTCTCTTCGGTATTTGTTCATGAATTCTTTTCGGAGACGACGGCTGATAGCGAGGTTGCCGATGACGATTTCGCCGTTTTTGTTGATTTTGAGGGTGACCTCGTCTGAAAATGCATGATTTGGATGAGGAGGCATCTTTTTGAGGGTGCAGAGGTGTAGGTGGGGCGTTGTACAGTGATTTTCAGTGGCAAATTTGACTGTTGACGGTCCACAGGTGACCAGTCCCGGGGATTTTCTGACAGTACTGGATACTTGGGGAAATATCAAAGTCTGTGGGGAAAAATTCTATTTCTTGGTCAACAGAGTTAGAGATACGAAGGAAGGTCGTGAATTTCTTATGTGGGTGAATGCTGATGTCGTACAACTTGGAATATCGCGTGATCTCAGGGTACAATGATTTGCGGCAGAGCGCAGGGAAGAGGGCCTTGTCGCAAGACTCCAGGTGACCCACATCTTGAACCACCTTCCGAGAACTGAGTAGCTTTGGGACTCTCTGACTTTTTGGACATCATGTTGGGCTTTTGCACAGAAAGGCTTTGCTACACTGTCATCGCTGATTCGCAGTTCAAGGAGCGGAGCTTCGAGACAAAGTCTACTCCATGGATGGATTCAAGTGCAACACCAAGTGATGCGCAAGAAATCCTCGTGAAACAATGTATTCAGCGGGTCAAGCGTGCGGATACTCATCGACACCACAGTAAGGACCGCGCCATGCGAGCCTTTCTAGCTTTGTCAGCGCTTCTGGGGACATAGAACTATCTGGAAATATCTTTGTATTTGCTCCCAGTACTCCATACATATGAGATAAGTCATCACTTTTGCTCTATACAGAGTTTTGTCTTTGGTTCTCAAAGAAACCAGTCTCTGAGTGCTTGGTAGTACTACCACGCTGGTGTCGTGCTCAAAGTCCTGTTCGCAAAGAACTCCTGCTCTCAAACCCCCCACCCCCATGTTACTTCGTCTGTCGAATCTCGCCTGGAGTAGATCTCTCAGTCTTCTCCTTTCCTCCATCTCCCTTTCGCTCGCACTTTCTGCCAGGCATTGAACAATCTGACTGCTGGCTTCATACTGCTATGTTATCTTCCGAGGAATGTTGTACTTATTCATCACATCACATCATCCGTCATCTTGAGAGCCGAGTCTTGGAACAATAGTCTTGATCTTGTTGCCTTAGCTCTGACATTGATCACTTGGTACGTCTCTTTTCATGTCTTCCGGAGATATCTTTGTCGCTTTTTTTATGACTGCTCTTGGACGAAGATGACGACGCCTTTGACCCTCGTGGGGGCTGTGGTAGGAGTGGTATAGGATGTCCAGACCGCGAATGTTCAAGCAATGAAGACATATCAGCCGGTGGTTTATACGAAAATATTGGCTTTGAAGGAGATTTGATGTTGATGGTCATTCCAAAGTCTCGTTCAAGTTCCGCTCGAGCCGCTTTGAATAGAGCCTGAGCATGTCTACTTTGGCTGATGCCTTTCTCATGAGTGTGGTATGGACGATAGGCTCCCTCTGTCATGTTGTCCCATTTTGCTTGAGTAGGAGCATTGTCGATAATGTCGGCTGCTTCAGCTCGGCGCTCGCTATACAGATCCTTATTCGTGTCGTACCGGACCCTAAGTGAGTATCCATTCATGAAATCCCATTCAGCCTGATGAGGAGCAGCGCCTGAAAACATCTTTCCAGTGACAGACTGGATCTCGGGCTTTTCGCACATTCCTGTTTTCGAATTGAACGCTCTTGAGTAAGTCACTACGCGCCAGCGACCAGGTTCATCCTCGGATATTTTCCCGTAAGCGTTCTCGTATCCACTGAATCGCGCCACCTTGACCATATGTTCGATCGCCTTCCGAGGATTGCGGTCTCTGACCAGCAATTTCGTGAAACGTCGGCAGTCACCTTCTTCATATAGTCGCTCGAACTCCGCCCTCAACTTGGAGCTGACCAAGTATTTACCGACGAGCATTTCTTGCCAGTGGTTGACATCGAACCACATCAGGTCTTCAGAGATATCCTCGTCATGGTAGTATTTTGGAGGGAACGGGCTCGGATTGTTGACCATGGTACGAGGAACGTGAACTAGCGCTTTGTTGCCCATCTTCGCTACTTGAAAGTGTTGTTGAACTTCTTTGTTGAAAACGCTGTGTCGAGTAGTGTTAGTGAGAAAGATGGGTGCAATGAGGTTGTGAACAGGCGGCTCTAAAATCTTGGAAGGGGAAGAGACCGAAAATTGCAGAAGTTTATGGCTGAAGGAAATGATGAGGAATGAAGCAAGACTGAGCTGGGCCGAAAGTCTCGCTTTATGTCTCGCCTTTTCCCACTGCAGATTCACTCCGGCTCAGGTCCGGTAGAGAACGTTGTACAACCACTTCCATTCTTGGAAGCGATTTGCACTCGGCCCGAAGCCGCAATAGTCATGTCATCGAAGATCGACCCTATTGAGGAAGGGGGGGAAGTTTTAATTAGTTCAACCGGACAGAGGATTTCCTCCTGATTGGAGAGTATATCCGACTACATCATGTTCGATTACTAAGGCATTGACCATCGACATAAGAAAGCCAAGAAGATGTGACACATCAACGACAGCAAGCAGAAGGCCTGATATTGTCTAAGACTCATCAAATATCATGAATGCCCGCGCTTTCCCAGCAAATTTTGTCGACTTCTTGTAATGCCATTTTCATCTCTGCCATCTTCTGGATTTTGCCTTGACCTCGATGCAGCAAAAGCTGCTTGATCTCGGTATCATGCCCTCCTGTGAGAAAGGCCAAATTTTCCTGGTTTGCGCCACAAGTACATCCTGCCTTTTTTCTGGCCACTTTTAGAGGACTTTGTTGAGATACTATCATGGTGACGACCTCGGTGGTGTTCTTCTGCGGATGGGGATCGAGATCTAGGTGGATGCATGTGTCCTGACAGTCTCTGAGCTGGCGTATCTTCGATATGATGGCTTCGAGGAGGTGACTCTGAAGAGGGTGACAGACTCCTGGAGATATGCCCATCACGATTTGGCAGGGGGGGTAATGGCGGAATTTGCGGTCCTGATGGCTGGCGATCCAGAGGAATCTCATCCTCTTGTGTTGGATTGCTACCATCGGCATGCAGCCCCAAACCATCCAGTTTTGTTCCTTCTGATATAGCCTTGTACCGCTCATCCTCCTCGTTCTTACTTGGGTAAAGCAACTTTCTCTTGAAAATCTGGGTCCACGTTTCCTGGTCCGGGACCAGAGAGCGGCATTCGGGTCTGACCCTTCCTTCCCAGTCGCCATTGCGACCTATGAACAAATCCGCAGCTCCAGACATGCAATCCCATTCAAATTGATTTGGAACGTGGCCATCAACCCATACCTTCCTGTCAATGATATTGTGCTTTCTGTATAAGCAATAGCCCCGAGGTCCGTTCACGTGGTATTCAAATCTACCGATTCCACATATGAGATTGTCAAAGCTGCCCTCTTGTATCTTTTCCCATGCGCTGGTTGAATCGTAACGACTAGCGATCTGTTGCATGTGGCAAATGACCGTCACCGAGTCGAGATTGTTCTTGATCATAGCTGCGAGCTGTTTGCAATGACCCGGACCACAATGACTCTTGAATGCTTCCAGCAGGTCGCGTGTGACAGCGTAACCATTCAAGATCATGCGACCGCGAGGGTTAAGCCGCACTAGGAGCCTGTCCTTCTTGACCTCACGATTTCTGTCGTTTTCGCCAATAGTAATGCGAGATTCCGACATGTTGGGACTTTTCAGGGATAATATCAGCCTCTATGCTCATCGAGTCTGATAGGGTGCCTAGCTACTCGTGCTGAGCATGTACCGAGTCTCTCAAGGGTTATGACCAAAGCTTATGGAGAGTAGGACGACGAGCTAGAGTTCAATGATTTAATCATATGTGGAATTGGAAGGACAAGCGAGCCATCCGAGGAAAGCCTTTGACCAAGCAGAATGCCAGGGAAAGACTTGGTGGAGGAAGAAGAACGTGTATAGGAGGGATTTTGAGACTGAAAGAAAGTGAAAAGGAAGAGGACAAAGTTGCGCACCAGCTTTTCTTATGTATCTGGCCCTTTTCCCCCTGTGGCACCTCAAGTCGTCCTAAGTCCGAAGCCGATGTATCAGAAAGCGTTCTATTTGTGGAAGCAAATTTTACCCCACCCTGAGCTCATGTTTCTCAACTCGCAGCATGACCCCGTGAGAAGTCTCATTGATTTGACTGACAACCATTTATGCATTCTGCGCTATCTCAGACCTCAGCACTAAAATAGTGACAAAATCCCTACTTCTCGATGTTCAATGTCGAGAATCATTCGAAGTCATGCAAAAAGCGCAGAGAGTAGGTACTAGCACACTATTATTCGATTCAAAACTCCAAATTTTCGTATAAAGCTCCTTGCTGTCCAAACTTGTGGAGTATTCTGTTTACACGCTAGGAATTGCAGCCCAAAATCACGAAATTCTATCTCCGCTACTCCCACTTCAGCTTCATTCTTCCAATGCTGAGTGGTTTGCATGGGTGTCTTTAGTTGTTCTCTTGCTTTTCAACCCCAGGAAATGATCTCAGCATCTTATTCCAATGTAGCCGCTGATGTAAGCCTGAATCCCTGTCCGATCGGGAAAAGCTTTGACTCCTTTTTCATGTCTGCAATGCCAGGTATGGAGGACCTCACTTCGCCCCAAGTTTCGAGGCCCCTAGGGATACCAGTCCACTATCCTCTTGCCGCTGCTGAGTCCCATTGGTCTCCCGTCCTCGTTGTATACCAAGCCACCGTTATACTCGCACTCAGAGCGTTTAACACCCGGCGCAAACTCATAAATCCATTCTCCATCCTTTCTCACGGGATAGATCAATCTTCTGGCCATCATATCGTTCCAGCCCCTCTGCGTGGGCTGGGGGGACCAATCCGGTTTGGCCTCCGGGAACAAGTATTCGGGTCCATCTTCTGCATAAATCTTAGGAGAACAGAATGTCATGAAATACCATTCTCGTAGGCTGGGAACCTTCCCGTTGAAGACATCGTTCCTCACTTTGGATGCCGTGATTAGATGTTTCTCCCCATTTTCAAGGAAGCCTATCTCCTTTCGTTGAAAACGGAGGAGATCAGGATCCCATATGGCAGGTTTTCTAGGCTCGGACTTCCTCCAGCCCCCAGCTGCGATATCCAGAACTCTTTGAGCCATCTCTTTGGGATTGTCTACCAATACCTCGAGTTCTGATGCAGTTAAGGGCGTGAATCTGCGTTGAAAGGCCTCCACTGCTTCGAAAGGAATGATGAAGTCGTCGAGGATCCAACCGCCCCAGCGATTCAGGACGAGATTCCTGCTGCTTTCGGGAAGCAATTCCTTCGTGGCATCCTCCTTTGGCTCTACCACCTTGCTCGAAGATGGCACATTGGAAATGTATGATCCTCGTATCTGAGACCTGTTCCGATGTGACATTGAGTGCCGAAAGGCTATGACTGTGACCAATGTGATGGGGACTATGCAGTGAAAGAGAACCAGGGTGGCCATGGATATTCTGAGAGTGTTTGGTAGATGATGAAGAAGAAGAGAGGAGCAGCAGGCAAGCAGCCTCCTTATATGCCCACTCGATGTCTCTTGTGGCACTCTAGACTCCGCCTCTACCCTAAGTCCGGCTATCATAGGCACGATTCCGCCGCTGCTCCTATTGGTCTCGCGCATTGACCAACGTCCCAATATGCATGCTCTTCCCCGCAAAACCCTCCACCTCCCTCGTATTCCGATTGCAATGCATCGAGCGAGGCTGCCGCAGCCAATCGATAGGCGCCGAGAACAGCGATGGGTCTGGTGAGTGGATCTTTCTGGCCAGCGCCAGGTTTTCCGATAGGACGATGGAGCTGCTGCCTACCGGAGTCCGCAGGCAGGGCTGGGCTAGTCGTAGGACTACCCGAGCGGAAGGCTGGGGTGTTTGCGAATAGGATGGAAGAGAACCTGTGACGTGATTGTTGCAGAATGCCGAGCGCGAGGCTAGCCCCTTTTCGTCCTGCGCTAGTGACATGTTGTACAAGATGCACAATGGAGTATTTTCAGCAGCAACCTTGGATAGTGGAAGTAGATGAAGAGGGACTACAGATTTATGAGCCTGAGGTCTAGATTTCATATGGGGTAATGCTGGCGCATCTCCGCGATCTGAGATGTGATCGTGATGATATATTCTGCAATCAATTCCGTTGTAACTAGGTGCATGCTAGAGATGTTGCTCCGCCCCTCTCGACATAGCTTCAGAGCTTTCTCAGATGTCTCTTGGAGGCTTGATGCGAAAGCACAATCATTCCTGGTGTTCTATCTCCTGAACATAAGAATACATGTAATCGCACGCCAATCCAGACCATCGCACGCCATTCATCGGCCGTTAAGCTATCATGCATCACGTTTGCGACTATTTAGCATAGAGGCCGAGTGATCCGATCCATATGAACGAATGCCGCTTTCACTCCGGGGTTCGGAAGGTTGCCGATAATTATCGTTGTTCCTCTGACTGACAAGCCTAGCCCGCTTTGATGCTCTCTCGCTCTCTATCTGCTCAAGATGCTTTCTCCTCTCTTGATGATCCATAGATATCCAAACAGCAGAAAGTAGACCGTCCTTTTTTTCAGGATCGTTACTCAACAATTGTGATGGCGAGCTCTGAGAGGGGATGTCGAAGACTTCTCTCAGACGTGAGACCGTCTGCAGAGCGTAGAATGCCTTCGCATCGTTGTTCTGCCGTTCATCATAGTCCACCGGATCAAACAGCGAATCTAAAGCCTCATACCAGCTACTTTCTGAGGTCCTCACACGGTATGGATAATCGGAGGGTATATCGGTCTCGCGTGTCCTTTCAATGATCATCTTTGGGTCGAATTTTGGGGAGGGGTTCTCTCCGTACATGAACTGCAGCTCCGATGGTGAAGGACTGGCTCCTCGAAGTACTATTTGGTCGCCGATGCAAGGACCTGGCTTTTGGAAACGATCATTCTTGCGCGCATCCCAGCCAATCCAGTAGGAAGCCAATCTATATCTGCGAGCTTGATCGCCTGGAAGCCGTTGAAATTGACCATGACATTCTGAAATCTCGGTCATGTAATCCACGAAAGCTTTACCAGCTCTGTCTCGGTTATAGAGACGGGCTAATTGTAGACAATCTCCTTCACCGTATCGTGCTTCGAATTGCTGGAGCATCTCGCGGCTGATCACATACTCCTTGACCACCATCTTGCCTTTTAGATTGAGGCAGACAAGGATTTTGTCGTTTGTGAGATTGAGTATACTCTTGCATTCGTTCAATTCTCCAGCTTTCATTTCAGCTTGAGATTGAGAGTCGCTTCGTGCTCCGCCCACGGCTGGAGATTCTCCACCGCCACTCCCAGGCGTATCGTCGAAGCTCAGTCCCTCATTGTACGGTGATTGACCGTCGCTCGCACACCCATCCATTGTTCTGGGCTGTGTGTTTTTTAGGGTCTCGGAGCTATCCCGCCAAATGTTCGTCGACGAGGAGTATACATCCGAGGGTGAGTGCGCCATCTTTAGACAATCATGTACCAACGTCGGTTGTACGATGATTAAGGTCTGATTCCTTTGTGAGGTAGGGATCAAGGTGTCGTATCAATGCTTGGGTCACGCGGGCTGAAAGGTCTATGAGGACTCCAAATTAAGAAGAGGCAGGCAAATATGGAGTAATGGAGATTCTTAATTTGCAAGTCTCTCGTGGGTGTACATTGGCAGGGCAAAGCATTCTTGGACCGACAGTGGCACCTTTATGCTAATCTCTGGTGTACTGTGCTACCCCAATAGCGTTGAGTCGAGGTTAAGTGAATGTATTCGAGACACGACTGCGTTTGGGACGGATAGACTATGTCCCGAAGGAGACCTGCTGACTTGGACTTCAAGTTTCAGAGCCTGCGAACATGTTTCATACACTGAATCTCTAAGCGCCTGTGTAAGTTGTTGTACGACCGATGTGATGTTGAAGAGCACCTGCTCGCCGTATGAAGACATTCTCTGCCAGATATAGCGTGAGCTGCAACTCCTACTAAAACTTGAGACGCTGTCGCTTAGATCGAAGAACAGATTTAAATTCAAAGTATTTCGAACATTCTTGGGATGATCTTCAATTTCTTCTTGCAAGGTCTGCTAATCTCCCGATTTCCAATTAATTCTAGCTGTGCCCCGCAACAATTGCCCATGTCCAAGATCATTGACATGAACCCAGGCTTTTTGACTAATACAACCAAAAGCTATCATCATGGCAATCTGCTCTTCTTTCCACCACTTTCCTTGGAGTACTTATACCTCCTTTCACCATCAATACGTCCAATCAAAGTATTCTTCTCCCGTCTTACGATTCTTGCACTTAGACCACACACCTCTTCGATTGGGGTCGTCCTTCAGTTCCTGGTGGTGTCTCTGCTTTTCCTCCTTTTTCATGTTATGAAATTGTACCTTGTTTTGCACACACTGTGGGAATGGCTTGCACTGCAAGCTGAGGGAATCAGAAGTGCCGTGAAGTCCCCATCCGAATTCGGCGACATGGGATCCGGTATAGGGTTTCTCCTCAAGAATTTTGGGTAATGCTTTTGCAACAGCATGTCTGCGAATAACGGGGGCATCAGTCTCGTAGGGGACTACCCGACGATGTTTTGCTCTTCGGCTTGCGGTAGGCTTTTCCAAACCGTTGTCTGAAATCATACTGTGACGTGAGCGAGACCTGATCCTATTAGCTTCACGTGTATGGAAACGGTTGTGAGCAGCGGTGGCGGACGTTTCTCTCTCTGCAGTAACAACATCCTCAGATCGGTGGAGTGATTGAGAAGATCTACCCCGCTGACTAGAAGGGCGTTTATTGGGAGGAAACGATGCCCCCTCGGGCTGGACAGTATTCTCGGATCTGTGGGAAATCTTAGAGGGTGCCCTGCTTTGTCTGGAAGGACGTTCGTGGAGAGGGAGAGATAAAGTCGCCTCTTCTTGCAGAACTACCCTAGGATCGGTGGGCTGTCCGAGAGTGTGTCCTGTGTTGACTAGCAAGAGGTTCAGGCGGGGAGACGTCTGAGTACACTGCACTCTCTGGCGGAGCGATATTCTCGGATCTCCGGGATGACCTAGAATCTTTCCTCCGCTGGCTAGAGGAAGTCTCATGCAAGGAGATGGCAGATAACGTCGCCTTCTCTTGTGGGACGATATCCTCGGATCTGCGAGATATCCTAGAGTGTGTGCTGTGCTGACTAGAAGGACGTTCACTCGGGGAATTGGCAGATAGCGTTGTCCCCTTCGGCGGCAAGACATTATTGGATCTATGGGATGACCCAGCTTCTGTGCTGCGCTGCCTAGAATGACTTGGAGGTGGATGGAGTGTAGTGTCGTTTGGCTCGTATACTGATTTGAACTTGTGTGATGTGTGTGAGCAAGAGCGGTGTGGTTCGAAGGGAGGTAGCAATGAATCGTTTAGGTCGACTTTTCTCGTATCTCTTGATTGAGGGACCCAGACACCTCCACACGGTGCGATCGATTGTCGTCTCGGACCTTCCCCGGCGGTCTTACAAGACCTGTGTGACGAGCGTGAAGGGGACCGGTGTGGGATAGTAGAAGGACCAGGTATTGGTGGAGGTTGTCCGTCAAACTGATCGGTACTTCTCGGTCGATGGCTCCGACCCCGTTCAAGTGATGCAGCGGAATGTCGTCTTAAACTCCGGCTGTGGTTCTGCAGGGCTTCTCCACAACTTCGTTGTGTGGGGGAGTAACCGTTCTCGATCTTTCCCTTTTCGAAGAGCTTAGATCCCCCAGATCCTGATGGTTAATGTTGTCCTTGTCCTTTGAGAAGCCGGAGCGGGATCTGCGTCTCCCAGAGCGCGATACGTCTCTGACCCCTGGCGCCTTTCCAAATCTCCCAAAGCTCCACTCGCCTGAGCCTCTATCGGGAAGGTAGTCTGTATCCTGCTGGGTAACATTGTCCTTATTATGGGAAGAGCCAGAGTGGGAGCTACGTCTCCCAGAGTGTGATCCGTCTCTACTCGATGGAGTGCCTCTGTGTGAGGAGGATTTCTGAGAGCTCGAACGGTTTGACCATTTACTGGGAGTGTCTGAATGAAAGGGTGATGGAATCGGCATCCCGACCACTTGGCTAGACCAGGTGGTGAAGGTACCCTCTGGGTATATCTCGAGCTGAGATAAAGGTGGCTGGAAGAAAGCTTTGAGATGCTAACACAGTGCAAAAATGTTTGGCAGGAGTTCTAAAAATGGTATGAGAAGAAGAGGAAGAGTAGAGGGGAGACAGCCTGGTTTTGTGTCATGTGACAATTGTCGTACAATATCTCCCCACAAAACCCGATATGGTGCCGATTGGATACCTTAAAAAAAGGCCGTCCTTCGGAAGACTCCGTAGCCAGCGTTGAGGTTTGGGAAAACATGCGAGGGTTACAATAGTGTTAGCATTCAAGCAGCACTTTCTTGAGCTGCGTTGTGAGACTCAAGTGATGGTCATTTACAAATGTGTCTTAATCTTGGGGTTTTTGATGTCTCGCACAACAGGCACAATTTTGACAGATGACTTTCCTACCTTACACGAGCTGACAGCATTTTCCCTCAACGCGGAATTATCCCAAGAAAATAAAACCCAATCTTCGATGTTTTTACGAGATGTGTCCAATCTGATCTGGTGCACAAAATCCAAACAGGCACGCTTCGTTTAGGTGGTAGCATCATCACAAGGACTCAATCCACATCTTCCCATTCTTGTTCTTCACCAAATGTTTCTGCTTGGGGATCAATCCATCTCTAGCAGCCTTACGCTTCTCCTGTGTAGCCGTGTTCCAGTCACTTTGAATGTACAGGCCAGGTGTGGTCCTCTTGCTGTTATTGCAGCGGGCTGGGGTAGACTCCAGAGTAGTGTAGGGAGAGGAGCCCGAGAACCAATCCTGAAAGAGTTTTCGGCCTGGCTGACGGCCTTGGCTGTTGCTGCTGAAGCTGCCGACGGATCTTGGGTCATGGACGCTGCTGCTGCTGCTGACATCAAACCGCGAGCGGCGGCTGTCAGATGAATGCCGCGAGGGAGAAAGATGTTCGCTCCGTGGGCCTGTGGGGGCTGCAGCGCTGCTATGGTGGGTGTGATTACTATGGTGAGATAGAGTGTGGTGGGACGAGCCATGGTGGGATGGAGCGTGGTGAGATGAACCATGATGTGAGCCATGATGAGAGCTATGGTGAGACGAGCTGTGGTGAGATGGAGAGCGGCCATACCAGGCTCCGAGATCACTTGGATGGCGGGTATGACTGCTATGATGAGACGAGTGCGCTGGACTATGGTTGCTCCCATGTCTAGATCCAACATGGCTTGGTGGAAAAGGATGGTCTCGTGGGTGGAAGCTCTTTTCCGAAGAGCTGTACCTTGACGAGCCGTGGCTGGACGGCAATTTGTAGTCGTGTGGATGACGGTGGGAAGACCTCGAGGGGCCCGACATCTTGGCAGATTTCGAAGATTGTGGTAAGATGTTTCCAATAATGGGCGTTGACAAGGACGTACAGCTTTATCCTTATCCTATCTTATTGGAGGTCTCATAGGGAAAGATCTAGGTGTTGTGAAGCTCGGGTGAAAGATCAGAGAACGAACGGCCCTTTTATGCTTCATCGTACACCTCTGTACGACGAACAGGTCGCACAAATCCCAACTGGTATCAGTAACATCCCATCCAACCAGCTGCCCCAGAGCAAACATGCCAGTCACAAGGGTAGATTTCAATGGCTTGCAAACAAACAAAAATCGGCTGTCAGCTCCGGTCCCTGCACCGAAGCACATGACTTGACCATGCCGTCCCTAGCATGTCGAGAAACAGCAGATAGCGGATAGCGTTCGCTACAATCGTTGGCTTAATAACACGTTGTACGGGCCCAAAGATTGCAGTAGGGCAAATAGACTTTCCGCAGCTGCATTAATTTGAGGCAATGCTCAATTCTTACTCGAAGCTATGTTTCCACGTGTGTTCCCCCACTTGACTATGTCTCGGTGGTGAAGGAAAAGGAGCGCAACGTGGTAGACATTCCATGCACGGGAAAGTCCCTATATTGCACGCGAAAATTTTTATTCTTTAAACCAAGATTGCCTTTGCACTTGTCTTGCTCTGAAATCGATCAGAAGTGAGTGCTCCCCTTAATTGTTGTCGTGATCATCTATCAGAGATTAGACAATGCATTGGTCGATGTAAAGGTCTCCGTGTCAATTCCGCTCATGTTGCCATTTTCTCCTTCACCACCTAGTCTGTCTCGTGACCGCTAGGTCTAGTATCGTGAGTACGAGATGTTTATTTGGTTCATCAAGTAAGTATTATGTTGGCAACCTGGGGCTCCGTAGGCTGCGGCATTGCTATGGCGGCTGTGATGGCTGCGGTGGGAGGAGTGCGATGGCGTATGGTGAGACGGAGTGCGGTGAGATGGAGGAACGCCATCATATGGAACGCCACCATAGGGAACGATATCCCTGGGTTGGCGATTATGGCTGCTGTGGTGGGACGGAGTGCGGTGAGACGGAGGAATGCCACCAAAGGGAACGATATCCCTGGGCTGGCGGCTATGGCTGCTGTGGTGAGATGGAGTGCGGTGAGACGGAGGAACGCCACCATAGGGAACGATATCCCTGGGTTGGCGGTTATGGCTGCTGTGGCGGGATGAGTGCCGTGAATTATGGCGGGATAGATTGCTTTGAGATAGGCTAGGGAGAGAAGAGGCGCTGACCGACGGAGCGTAGTGAGACGAGCCATGGTGAGATGGGGCATGGCGTGATGAGCCTTGGTGAGATGAAGGGGGCCCATAAAAACCCTCGAGATCGCGCCTCGACATTCTGTGAGATGAGCCATGATGAGACGGAGCGTTGTAAGATGGGCCAAGGGGAGACGGAGTGTAGTGAGATGAGCCATGACGAGACGAGCCATGGTGAGATGGAGTATGGCGAGATGAGCCTTGGTGAGATGAATGGGGCCCATAGAAGCCCTCGAGATCGCGCCTTGAGAGTCGAGAAGACATGATGACGCTGCTAAGGGAAGACCGATCGGCGAGATAAAATGAAGACGTCTAAATGCTGAAAGACGTGTTATCTTGCCGTTTGGACGGCCTCTAGTACCGTGAGAGGATCATTGTGATACTGAAGGACGACCGAAGGCTCAAGGATCTGGTCTTGCTTGCGGTTGCAGCATTGGATTCAAGAGGACAGAAGAAAGACAGTGTCTGTTGCGGGCAGAAAGAAGAAGACAAGGTCCTAGACTGTCTTTTATGCTCTCACAAGCGCGCTTGTACCACTGCAGACATTCCCAGACTTCGAAGTGGCGTCAATGTGCTCCCCATCAGCCAAATACCCTTGAGAGCATGTGATAGTCATGAGCTTGCTTCCCAGTCGCCGCTCAAGCCCTGTTCTCACTCCTGGGGACTCCAGCGAAGCGTACAATTTTATTGTGCCGTCCCTGGCTGATCCAATCATGGAAGGTGTGTAAGAAGGCGTAATGAAAGCATTGGCTAAAAGAACGTTTCACAGACTTGAGTATCTCCACAAGGCAAAAGGCTACGGTGGCAGCTGCCAAAGTGGCGTCATTCGAAGGCAATTCCACGATAGATAGCGTTCTCAATGTTGTATAGTGCGAGCACCTGTCACTGTCCTACAATCGCCCGAAATCATTGACAGAGCTCGGGGATTGGCTTCTGTAGAGCGTTAAGAGCCAGAGATTTAAGATCACGTGAGTGATAAGCACTCTCTGATTTTATCATGTAGCGTCGGGCGGTGTGAATAAGATTCACGGGCAAGGTAAGATTCAACAGGCGCTCTCGTACTCAGGAGGTCGTACATAAGAGTGAATTGCAGAATAGAGAGTAAAGGGCAAACCAATCCTGAGCCGGTGAGTAATCGAACGGCCTCCGAAACTCATGTTGTCAAACACAAATTGCTGATAGCAATGCTGTGAATAACACACAAAGTCGCGGGAACACAGTTCATCTACCATCTGCCAGTCTCTCCCAACATTGTGTTACAATAATATCAAAGCACATGCATCGCACGGTGGTGGTCTTTTTATGCACGTTTGATCTAAAACACACCAGCTTCACACTTGCATACTAGGAGAAATTATCAATATCGTGACAAGAGCCCAGATCATCTAGGTACCCGCCGGGCCGCGAAAACAGGTCACTCTTATTGTGCCCATCGTCAGAATAGGCCTGACACTTCGTTTCATCGCGTCCTCCGCCCTCACTGGAAGATAAATGTCCTGAGGCTGTTCTCGTAGTTGCGCATCTCGGGTCGGTTGCACTGCCGCGGACTATCCGACCTTGTGGCGCTCCTTGGTGGGAAGGATCTGAAAGCGTATCATCGCTCAGCTCTCCACCGTGTTCATCATTGGCATTCGTTGCGTATTTGGGGTCCGTATCTGAATCCTCAGTCGAATGTGCTGCCTTTTCCTCGCCGAGTTTTATGAATATTGCCAAGGCGACAAGTTTCCACTCATTCAGCGTATGAGAATCTTGCCAGTCAGCCCAGAAGAGCCCAGAGGGACTAGTCTTGAGAGCAAATTCCTCGAATGGAGCGTCTGCTTTCGTAACCATGCTGAGTTCTTGCGCAGTAGGAACCTTCATGTGATACCGTATATAGACGGCAAGTATGCGATGAGTGGCACGATATGCTCGTCCACCACGGTAATGAGCAAGGATGTCCTCAAATTCATCTGCGCTCATGTTCCATATGATGATTCGCATTACCTCCGGGTCTATCCCATGTGCATTGGCAGCCTTGCGGGTCCACTCAATTCCATTAGGAGGCGGCGTGGTTTGGAGCAAGCGGTGACTGGACCCCATAAGCCCGCTTGAATGGTCGTCTGAGAACACAGAAGACGACTGACCGCCATTCTGCGGGTTAGAAGGGTGGCCACGCATTGTGCAAGTGGGTCTCAGGTGGGAAAGCAAGTCTGAAGCCTTACAAACAAGACAAGTGAAGGAAAATCAATAGGATAAGGAATGAAGATTCTTGAGGAAGACAGAAGGTCGAAGATGTGGAGGGAAGAGTCTTTTATTTGGATGATTGTACGACATGTCTGAAAGCCCTAATCAGGCGACTCCGTGGTCATCTCTGTAGACTCCGGGTGACTCGGGTGATCTTTCCTTGTTATAGTTGTGCGCCACGAGAACAGATCGTGCATTTTGCACAAGAGTCTGGAGCTGAAGTCTCCGAGTTGTATTGTTCGTGGTACAGAGCGTAGAAGTAAGGGAAGGTGGGGGAACACCGCCAGTGTAACATTATCGCACACTGTATATACCGTCAACCCTACATTTCAAAGTGTGAATGTAAGGGTCATTGAAGCCACTGTGAGCCTCAATTCTCTTTTTTGAGTTGCATCCTTGCAGCTTCGAGACCTGCTGTCAAGCGAGCAGTGAACATTTTGGCTTGGAAGATTGTGTCACTGCCAAGGAAATCTTCGAGGTGGTCGCCATATCGCTATTCGGAGTAATTCCTTAGGATACGGGCCATGCGCGTCTCGGAAGAGTGTTTTTGATCGACCATCAACGTCATCAAGCTAGCAATGCCAACCTTTTATACCACATATGGCTAGTAGCTGACGCAGGCGAGCCGAAGAGCCTCCGGGTGTGCCTGAACCACGTCGCGAAGTCTTGCTGGTAGATTCCACTGTTTTGTAGTGAATATGTCGTTGAAGGGCCGAATCTTTCGAAGTATGTCAGTTCGGATGATAAAGAAATGAGTACTTCAAGGTCCGCGTCGCAGTGTTCTAGGAGAATATGAAGAGGTCGATAGGGACCGTTGCCATATCAGATTTCTCATGACGTCAGAGCGACTCCAATCATTCTTCTTATACACAAGTCGTACACTTGAGTGTTGGTTCGTGGGTGCAGCGTCATCTACTTGCTTCTTAGAGGCTCAATAGGCTTGTTCATGTGGGATATTTCTCATCAACCGCTCGAGGGATCATTGAACAGTAGTCAGAACGCCTTTTACCGGCTTCAATCGATCTTGGAGACAAGCCCAGCACCATTGTACGACTCCCTACAGCCAGCATTTGACATATGTAAATAGTTCGGACGGATTCAGACCGGGAGATTACTTCGCTCTTTAGAGATCGGACAGCGAAGGCCTTTGAGATTGATTAGATCCTTTCTCTTGAACGAACAAAGTCGCGAGGTTTCAAAGAGTCTGGGGGCGATGTAGGGAAAAAGACCTTATTCGCTAAGGTACCTCAAAAATCCACTTGCACGTAGGATATTCCACAGATTTTACATGTCATGGCAGGTCCCCTAAATTGCACCTTCGCTCTCTCTTATTCTCCCAATCCAGATCACCCATTCAGAAAAGTTACTCCATCCTGGTGCTCCAGACACACAACCACCAGAACTTCGCCCTCAACAGCGTCCCTTGCCGACAACATTCTCAGCGCATCATCACCAATGATTGTGGTGACCTGAGCAGCCGCATCGGGGACAACATTTGCCTTGCTTACCAGCGGTCATACTGGTGAGACCTACTGGAGCAACTGAAGGGGTTGGACTGTAACCCCAATACCCAGGTTGGCTCTCTGGATTGCTCCAATATTGCCCGCCTACTTGACCCTGGGCGTACGACTGGGCACCGATTACACTTACCGAGCCCATCCCAGCGGCTGTAGGATTTCCGCTGATGTTATTGTATGGATAGCTATTCCCTTCAGAGATCAGAACCAGGCCTCCTTGAGCGTCAACTGAAACACGAGGTGGGGGATTCGGGTAGACATATGAGGGCACTGAGTATGGGGCCACCGAGTTGCTTTGATATTGCGCGTTGCTGTGAGGACCGCCTTGCAGAGAAGAAAGATATCCTGAATTGCCTCCGGAGTTAGGTAAGTGGCCTCTCAAACCAGAAAGGGTCGGAAAATCATCGTCGTCAGAGTCAGATGAGTCAGAGTCATCAGAAGATCTGTCCTCGTAGTCATCGAAAAAGTCGTATTTGCCCCGACTGCTTTTCCCACGATGGCCAGGTGTCTTGTAGTGTTTGCGTCTGGCGTGCTCAATTACCGCCAGGCTTTTTCCGCCAGGCTTCTTGCCGCTAGTTTTCCTTTCGCCGTAGTCGCCTCCCCCAAGCCTGATCAATTGTTTGGAGGACGAAAGGCCGCGGTCATCGTCCTCGTAATCATCAGCATAGCTGTGTGTGCTCCGACTGCTTCTCCCGCGATGCCCAGGTGTCTCGTAGTGTTTGTATTTGTCGTGCTCACTTACCCCATAGCTGGTTTTGCCATGCTTCTTGCCGCCAATTTTGCTTTCGCCATGTTTACTTTTGCCGTAGTTGTTTCTGTCAAGCCTGCTTGTTTTTTCCGAGAAGGAAGGGCCGCAGTCATCGTCATCGTAGTCATCAGAATAGTCGCGTATGCCCCGACTGCTTTTCAAGCGATGGCCAGATTTCTCGTAGCGTTTGCATTTGTCGTGATCATTTACCCCATAGCTGTTTTCGCCGTGCTTGTTGCCGCCATATTTACTCCTGCCGTAGTCGACTCCCCCAAGCCTGATCAATTGTTTGGAGGACGCAGAGTCGCAGTCATCGTGACCTCGATCAAGGCGCTGACGTGTATTTTGATTCTGGCTGTTGCTAACCTTGTCCTTCTCCACTGTCAGGGGCTTTGGATAACCCATGGCGATTGGCAGATGTTGAGGAATCTTTTATTGTGTGCTTAGAGAGATATGGAAAGAGAGAGACAATGATGAAGCCGTTGTGCTCCCTAAGTAATTCTGAGCGTCTTTGTGTTGAAACAAGAGATCAAGAAGAAAACAAGGAAAGAACGCCAGGTGCAGTATTTGTACGATCTGGGCCGCTGTACGGTGGAGAGAGTAAATGAACTTAGACCGACGTTGTACACTCTCTGTTCGTTTCGGTCGACGTGATCACGAGTCCTGATATCCGACCTCCTGACATGTGGCCTTCGTGAGAGGGCCGGATGATCCTCATGCATGTCTGTAGCTGTACGGCGCGTGGGCTTCTTTTATCGTCGTCAACCTCGATTGGTTGAAGAGAAACAAGCGTGGCATCTGCCGGGGATAACTCGTGACAACTGTCTTCCAATCAGGTCTACGAGTCGAGTCTCACAGAGACTTCTCAACAAGTGCAATGTTTTCTCGCCATGAAGAGGCTTTAGCCGTGATGCCTAGCTTACCAGCAATTTCAGGTCCCGCAACGCTAGTCGTTTAATCGAAGGGCTGAAACGTGGACCATTTTGCATCTGCTCTTGTGATAACGCAATTGAACAAGCGAGAGCTACTGAGCTAATTGCTGGACTTCGAATCCTGACATGGCGCTTGCTTCCATCCTATTCCACCAAAACTCCAGAATTGATAGATCAATCTTGAAAGGAAAGCTCCCAAAGCTCTCTCCCTGTCCTCGAACGCCGATCGAAAGCCATCATTTCAAATGAGCGTGTTCGTGACCACTCAAGAATGGACAGTGTGCTAATCCCGTCCCCCTTGTAGAACCCACGCTCTGTATTCAGCGACTCCTGTGCCTATGCTTCTTGGAACCTTTAGCTACCAACTTTTCGTGGCGTGCATCAGGGTGCGCTTGAATGCTTTGGATCAACCGCCATGCACTCTCTTTGCTACCAGAGTTCCACAGGTTCACCACGTCCTGATAATCTTGGTGAGTTGCCGGTCCATTTCTGAACTTCTCGAGTTCGTCCTCCATCTCTGCAAGGGGGACTCTTTCACGATGGAAACTATCCTTTTCGTAGCGATCAGGATGGTGTGCCGGTTTGTGGCTTTTATGACCTTGAGAGCTTGAATGGTCTTCAGGACGACGATGCCCAGAATAACCATGAACGTGATCATGGCGGTCATGAGAAGTGGCACGCTTGCCAGATGAATGGTGATGAGATCGAGTCCTTTGGTAATCAGGCGAGTATGACGTTGCGCGGTGGTGAGAGCGAGGACGTTTGATCTTTCGAACTTCATACCCAATGCTGCTGCGGTCGTCATCAGAGCTCGCGTCGGATATAACGATCGCAGGCTTTGATCGATGATGGGGATCGGCGTGAGACCTGTGTCGTCGTTCCCTTGAACGGTCTCGGCGATGATTCCGACCCCGGGATGGATCTCCACCGTGGGGTGGAAGATCGGACCTAAAGTCGTTGCCTGCCTCGTTGAATCCATATCCACTCTGAGTAGGGTCGTGAAATGGGGAAACTGCATATGGAGGCTCAGGGCCTTGGTAATAGGTGCTCTGTTGCTGATGTTCTAGCTGCGGTTGTGCGAGATTTGGTGGTGTCATGTAGGCATTCGATGATACACGGTAGGTCCCCGGTGGCTTGCTGTGCACGGGATATGGATAATCCTCATAAGGATCCATTTCTATGCTATCGAGGACCGAGAGGAGAACGATGAGATAGCTTAGGGCGTTTGTACCTGAATCGACACAGATTTTGTAAATCGTGAGAGCCTGGTAGGAGACACGGAGGAGTGGAGGGATTTAAGAACACAAGAGGGCTTGGTAGTACTACCTTGGCTTGATGACGGAAATTCGGCTCAAGTATTGGCAGGATCTGAGGTCAGCTACTCGTATTTCAAGGCGAGCCAGGTCACGTAGCCTGATCGATAGCTCTGTCGCCTTCTATAGGTGGATGATCGTCACTTGGGCAATTCTTGTGACCTGAGGGTCATGAGTCAGGTATAGGGATACTGTCCCTCGAGCATAGCACTTGGCTTTGCTCGTATCTCACTCAGGGTTTTTGTCATCTCGCATGAAGCGACTAGAGCGTGATCAAATCAGAAAAAAAACACATAATTTCAGGCTTGATAATTTCGAGATCAGCGAGGAGCTAGAGCTGCGCATTCAAGACCGCAATGAGAAGGATAGCATAGAGTAAACACACCCTCAGTGGACTTGCGACAGCCGAGATATTCAGCAGCGGAGTTCAAAAGCTCAGGTGGTATAGTCGACGGAGTGGGACATCGCGATCCTCAATCTTGCCTGTATTCATCCATCTAGATATGCAATCCTAAAGGTCCGACATAGGCTCCATTCGAATCATTCTTCAGCCGCACCGATGATGCGCAATCGAGAGACAAGACGGACGGCTTCCTTTGTATCTCGGCCGGCTAGGCCACTCGCTGTCACTTTCATTCTCATTTTTCCCAAACAGCGGTGCAAAAAATATGATTGTCTGGTCTGTCGTTGGGACAAGGCGAAGAGGCGCTCTCTACTTGCCTTGTTGAGGCAGCAGATGAGGCAGCCCATTTGCCCTTGCTGCCCATTTTCAAAGTCAAGTCTTGCAGACCCGTTCACCCGAATATGAACGCAATGAGAGCCTATCTGGCTGCCACTCCCCTTTTGTAATCTGCTGACAGAAGCTTCCAGGTAAGTAGTCCTCGCGCATACATGGTGACAGTTGGTCGCTCAAAATTTCAATAGCGTTCCCAAAACGGCTAGCGGACGCCACGCGGCAGCCAATCAGCGGCCCGCAAAGCCACCCCACGCTTCGAGTCATTATATTTCCATCGCTTCGCAGAGAAAATTGAGAAATCTATCAATATGTCAGCTCTCGATTGGATAAAATATCCCTCGTCTCTGTATGCGTGGTTGTCTGAGCACTATTTGATCCCTATCATACAATTCACATAATTGAACATCGTCTTCCTCACAATGGCGACAAACGAGGTGGTAATTATGACCGGCAACTCTGTAAGCTGTTCGACGGAGGAAGACGATGAAGGAACTTGCGCTAAAGTAATCAGCATCCAGAGCTAGCTAAGATGGTCGCGGAAGGGTAGGCTACTCCGTCCCCGATCATATCAGAATGCTGACTTCTGCAGTGTGAGCAAAGAGGTATCTTAATATACATTGCAGCATACACCAACAGTCTGGCTGAAGAGAATAGCTTGCCAGAGTGCTAGTGTTGAAGTACTCGAATCAAGTATGGCATCTCAGGTAAATCCATCACAATTTGAAAGGCTAACAGTAAAATAGGAAACGTCCGTCACGATTGGCGAATCTGTACGCTGGCATTTGGGTTTCCCTCGATGAGTGACTTTCCTAATCACCGCGAGCCAGGTACGAGACGAAGAGTACGCTCATAAATCAAGGTGCAATCCAGGAGGCTAAATGAAACCCCAAAGTGTCTTCATCGTCCAGTCGCCAGCGCCGGGAGACGTCAATGATGGTACAACAACCTCTATGGCTTTTGTGTATTCATGTTCACTGATCTTTGACGAGGTTTCATGGAACTTCTACAAGTGAGCATTGTGAATGTACAGCAAAGTTTTTCAACAGTTTGACCTGGTCCCAGATGATCAACGCATGCAAGACCGCTTCCGCAAGGTTCTCAATTCCTGCTTCAAAACCAAAGAATTTTCACATTGACCCCAAAGTACAGACGTATCACAGCCGTGATACCCAATTTCCCATACGCAAGACAGTGAGTATCATGCGGCCTCCGAATGACCATCTTCAACCACTGACAGCCTCCAAGGGACAAGAAGGTATGCTTTGAGTGACGATTCGGTCACCTCCATGGTAACGGTCCTCTGTCTTTAGGATCGAAGTAGGTCCGTGTTTCTTGCCTTGATATTCATCGCGGCTGGCAGCTAAGTGGAATCCGCAGAGCCCCGATCACAGCAAAGCTGGTCGCGAACCTCCTTCAAGTGGCTGGCATAAACCATGTTGTGAGTCCCACGCCTGCGCCGCTTGCTGTCTTATCTCAAACCCTTCTTCCCTGGCTTTCACTGAATCTTTTCAAGATCACCATGGACCTCCACGCCTCCCAGATCCAAGGCTTCTTCTCCGTCCCTGTAGATAAGTCCGTCTCCCTCCCTCTTTCCCCCTCCCCTTCTCCCCTCTCATTTTTCCACCATTCCCTCCTTCCCTTCATCCTCTCCAGCTTAATCCCCTCCATCCACCCTCCATCCCCCCACCCTAACCCTCCCCCTTCAGCCTCTACGCCGAACCAGCCTCCATAGCCTGGCTCCGCTCGCACTACGCCTCGCGCATAAAAGCCGAAGACGTCGTCATCGTCTCCCCCGACGCCGGCGGCGTCAAACGCGCAACCTCAATCGCCTACCGGCTGGGCACCGATTTCGCAATGATCCACAAAGAACGCACGGAGGCGAGCATGGTCAGCAAAATGGTGCTGGTCGGCAAAGTGACGGGCAAGATGGCGGTGCTGATCGACGACATGTGCGACACGGCGGGCACGCTGTGCAAGGCCGCGGACACGGTGAAAGCGCACGGGGCGGCGGAGGTGCTGGCGATCTGCACGCACGGGATCCTGAGCGGGAACGCGATTGAGAATTTGAACCGCTGCGAGGGGTTGAGTAAGTTGGTGGTGACGAATACGGTGCCGTTGCAGGGGAAGGAGGGGAAGTGTGCGAAGATCGAGACGATCAATATTGCGCCGACGTTGAGTGAGGCGATTCGGAGGACGCATAATGTGAGTGTGGGGGTTTTGCTTTTTCCTTGGGTGTTGAAGAGGAGCCGGGGTTTTCTGGGGGTTTGGGTGAGTGATGCTGACGTTGGGGATGATAGGGCGAGAGTGTGAGCTTCTTGTTCACGCATGCGCCGGTCGATAGTACCGCATAAAGACCCAATAAGGATGAAAAAGGGAAAATTGGGCGATAATGGCACGGCATTATGTTGGAGCAACAGGATGAACGCTTTCGTCGAACAAAATATATTCCTCGTATTGTGGGTTTTGCTATGAGATTGGAATATCATTGGTGGAAGGCGCAGAAAAAAGTGGGAAGAGTAACGCCATAGGACTGGAACATCTTATCCAACCTCTCAGCGCGATGCAAGGAAGTCTGAGGTGGCAATGTGATATACGCTTTTTGGAAGTTGCATGCGATGTGGGGGTCGTCACTGGTGCAAAGCTTTGTGTCTCATTTGCTTGAGATCAATCAACCAGTGCGCCCATTGATAGCCTCACCAGTGTGCGTACCATGCTCTTCTCCATGGATCGACCAGTTCCCCCACTGACAGCCTCACCATGAATGATTCCATGCTCTTCTCCATCCTCCTCTGACAACCTCACCATGAAGTTTTCCATGCTCTTTTCCACATTCCTCTTCTTGGTCGTGATAGACCCAACCACATCCACCCAGCTCCATGCTCAACCGTCTATTTCCTCATCGAGCTCGCTCGTCGCTCTATAACACAGATTAGCCATCACCATCACCATCAACCACGCGCAGCCAGGGAATAGAGTGTGATGGAAAACATACTCCTCAGCTCGGTCTTCTTCGCCTTCTCCTCATTGACCCGCTTGGCCAACAACTGTGCATACTCATTCGCAGCATCCTTGCTCGCCTCTGCACGACGACGCTTCAGCGCCATCAAGTGACGCTTATGCTGGAGACGCTGCGGGGTGACCAAACGCTGGATGCGGGGTGCCTTGGTGTAAGGTTTCTTGCCTTCGCCCTTGGGTTGGACTTCACGGCGAATGACGAATTTGCGGACCTGTGAGATGCCCCAAAAGAACACCGTGGGGTCAGACAATCGGTCCATTGCTTGGCCACTGGGGGGGGAGACCATTGGACAGGAAGAGGAAGAGGTCAAGCACTCACATCATCTTTCGCCGTCAAATTGAAGAACTTGCGAATCTTGGTCGCCCGCTTCGGCCCCAACCGCTTCGGCTGCACACTGTCCGTCAACCCGGGAATCTCCCCCTCGCCCTGCTTGATGACGCTGAGCGCCAGCACCGCCAGATCGGCCGCGACAATGCAACCCCTGACACTCTTCCTCCTCCTCTCGCCCGTCCGTCGGGGCCGGTAACAGCTGTGTCCCGCCGACAACAACAACCGCACGCGGGTCGGGTGCATGACCCCCTGCTTCATGGGGAATCCTTGCTTGTCGTTGCCGCCGGTGATCTTGAAGACGTAGCCGGCGAACTCGGGGCCGAGCGAGTCGGCGGGGACTTCCTGGCCCATGCGGCGGTCCATGAAGATGCGCAGTTTGCGGTCGTCCTCGATCTCGATGAGCTTTTGGGTGCCGTTGGCCGGGTAGGATATGTTGAGCTTCATCTTGACGGTGGGGGGGTCAAGATGATGGGTGAAGTGGATGAAAGGGAGATGTTGGGTTGGGCGGTGTTGGGTGATGTAGAAGTTCGCGTTTGAAGTGTGTGGGAGCTAGCGAGGGGCACACTAGGCCGGATTCGGAGGAGTCTTGGCGCGAAATGCCAAGCTTGCATTTTGTTTGATTTAATCCAAGCATGAGACGTAGTGCTACAACGTGAAGCTCATCAGATGATCAGATATTCGGCAGGACGAGAGCCTATGTTTCCGACGGTTTCAAGATTTTATCTCCTGCCCAAGAGGTTTGCCTTCAATTGCTACTTCTGCTACTAATGCTATTGAGGACCTATTGCGACCCTCATTGGGCAGCAACCGTGTTTCATATTTAGAAGGTCAAGGCAATGTACTGTGACAAGTCCACCTTGGGTTGCACGAGCCAGTGGGACTTAGCGGGATCTCGATTTCAGCAAACGCGAGATTGATATTCAGTGAGAGTATCTATTTACGAGAGTAGAGTATCTGCATTCCGAACCCTGCTTTGATTCTTAAAATGAGCGTCTTTTCTCTCCTTCATGCTGCAATCCTTGTCACCAATTCCTGGCCAAGCAAATGCCATTCTGTTCTTGCCTTCTCTGCATCAACAATCGTAGATCACACGCTCGGCCCTTGGTGTTGATGCCCTTTACTGCCAATTGGTGGAATCGTAAGGGTGAGCCCAGGCATGATCTGCGATGTCTTTTTCCACCTCCCTGGAGCGAAGGCGGACCCCAATGGATTGCAATTCCGCCGGAAAGCGGCTGGATGCTGCATCATCGATTTCGAACTCGTTGTTCACGATACTCACCTTTCCATGCCCTCCAATGAACTTGGCTTTGTCCGTGAGCTCGGTTGAGTAGCCGACTCTCTCGATGACATGCATCAACTCATCTGGTCCATCCCAGCCCCACATCTGCAACAAGAGGCAGATGTCTTCGCCGGAAGGCCAGTCGAAGGCGTCTTCCACAGTGGTGCATGTCCATGGCATCATCCTTGTTCCCCCTTCGGACGTCTCGTCGATGATCTCAGGAATGGGAGAGTACGCGAGACTCACAGTCGGTGCACCATATCGCATGATTTCGTTGATATCATCTACTTCGCCTTCATGGACAAAGAAATAAGGCTCATTATCCTTCAGGCCTCCATTCGCCAAGGCTCCCATGTCGTAAGTAAAGCATTGGCGGACAACGAAAAACACCTGGGCGAGAGTGTAACCTGCTGGGACTGAAATGATGCGGCTGAATCTGAAAGCCTGTTCGCTGACTGGCCTGATGTTCAGAATGAGATCACGATCCATGTTACTGGGGATCACGTTAGTGATAGGTCAAAATGCCTAACTTGGGTAGAAAAGCTATTGACCGTGGGTTAGGCGTGTGCTGTGAAGCATTGACCTCAGACGTTGAAGCTCCAGACATGACGAGTTGGAATTCGGCACGGATGAGCTGGCCAAAGGATCAGTAACGAACTGTGGTGGCCAGAGTCATTCTACCTACTGATTGGAAATTCGCTCTTGCTGATTTGGTTTGGGAAGAGGAAAGGAGGAGAGGTGATAGTACTCTTAAATATTGGAGACTCTAGGCATCAACTCTTGCCTCATGGTAGAAGTCGGTGCAACATTGCATTCACACCATAGTTCGAGCCTCATCAGCTTATTGAGGACCTATTGAGGTCGCAATTTTTGTAGCAAGTCATTCCATCTTCCACTTCTCAATGGATCAATCTTGTTGAGCGTCTCGACCCATTGAATGATCTGACCAATGGCATGACAAGTGTCACCGCTCAAATCCTTGTGAAGCATGTTCAGTTGAATCAGTGATTGGTAGATCCATTTGCAATCCTCGGCACCTTCGAGCATCTCATGGACTTTCTCAATCTCAGCTTTGACGTATGCTTCGCGTTCATGGTACGACAAATCTGGCGCCATCGATCTAGCGGCGTACTGCGGATCGAATGTGCACATCAGATTCTGGTGGTAGAACCAGAGTGAAGAGTCATTGTCGCCAGCCCACAACGCTCGTTGGATCAGTTCAAGCTCTGGGGTCCTTTCAGCGACTTTTTGCATAGATACGCTGAAGATGGGCCTTACCTTCTTCCAGCATCTTCTTCCTCGCCTGCTTATCGGCTCGCCTTTCATTGAGCAATCTTGGTATCAGAACACTACGATTGTGCCAGGCCGAAAAGTTCGACAAATTGGTATTGATCATCTTCGTCGTGTACTCAAATTCAGACTCAGTCAATGATTTTTCGCGGCCATCCCTTTGATGGGAAAGCCGCTCTAGGGCTGCAATGACTTTCCGGCGATACCCCCACCCGTTGAAATTCCTTGAATCAAGACTCAGCATTTTGCCTGCAAGGCTCAATTCCTGCTCCCAAAGTCTCTGTTGAATAGCCTTCGGTAGCGAGCCAGAAGGTCCTTCCAATAGCCATAGTCGGTAGTTCCAGATCCAGTAGCACTTTGGAAACTTGCGGAGCAAGGGTAGTTGGAATTTCAGATCATCGGAGATGAGGTTGGACAACGCTTCTGTGCTTTCATCACTCCTATCGGTAGAGGGCGCTTCTCCCTGAGCGGACGTGGTCATCCCCTTGAGCAGGTGGCAAACAACCCTGCGACGAACATTCCATGTCGAGTAGTATTCGGGATTCCATGTCAATAGCCGAGACGTAAGAGTAAGCGTTTCAGCCGTGAGGTCATTTTTTGTGACCTGAAAGAGGGCATCAATAAGGCGACCTATCTATTGAAAAAGGAGCGGGCACCTTTTGATTCACTGCGTCAATGAGCGATTTGTAGTCGCGGATCTTGCGGGCTTCTTTTGCCCGGTCCTGTTCCGATCTGGGTGGCTCCCCACTGACTCTAGGTACGCCATGCTGTTTGGTTGAAGTGAGCATGCAAGAAAGGAATCTGGTCAGCTATAATTTACTTACACTGGACATTCTTTGCCGCCTCTGCAGAGCAAGTAAAAGGATTGATGCCTGCGAATTGAGAAATGTGGCAGAGAAGGCGCCTCAGGTGGCATTCTTGGCACTTGAGGCTGGTGGGTTTTTGACCGTGGCATTAAAGTCGCAAAAATGCTGATTCCGCAAACACATCGGGCATGTTTGGCTGGTAGTATTCTACACTACTCTGAAGCGATTCTTTTCTCGCATTTTCGACCTCTGATGATTTTCTTCAAACTGTTGGGGTGTATAGCTCGCAGAAGGTGTTTCGAGCTTCGATATGGCCGCTTCCGTTGCATGTGCTCGCGCTCAATGCACGAACGAACATTGGCCCGTTAAGTGTCAAATGATCGATCCCATTTACGACACAGCATACCTCATCAAGTATCAGCCATTCTCTCCAACGAAAGATGCCCGAAGCATGGAGTCAGAATGTCTGTGCCATATGAAGGTTGATGGCATCTACTATTCCACGACCACAGAAGTTGGCTATGTCAACGGTGAGACACATAGTTGCGAGGAACATTCCTACTTGTGCGCTTATCGCCATGGTCGCAGACCGTTCCTAAGGAGGAGGAGCGGATTTCCATTCTTCGTTCTACCACCAGAAATCAGGAGAGTTATCTTGGAGCTCCTACTTGTCAAGGGGAAGGTCGCCATGACGCCGAACACACACCAGAGGATTGAGGAAATGGCGGCGCGTTTCCCGCAATGGCAGCATGAGCAACCGGAATGGGGTCTGTTGGAGGCGATCAATCGACAGATGCAGGCTGAAGCATCCAAGATCTTCTACTCGGCAAAAAACACATTTTTTCTCCCAACTCAACTGGGCTTATTTTACAACCGCGCCGACTATGTCTTCCCCATCAACATCAAGCGCATCGACTGTGAGTTCAACATGGACGTCCTGACGATGAGCCATGCGGAGGCCTACAAGCACATCAAGAAATTGCTCCCATTTAACGCCCAGCAGGTGCCTTTCGCAGACTGGTCTCGCGACAAGATACAGCTGGCAATCCACCGGACGCTGTGTAATACTATACATCTTTACTGGAACCGCTTGAAAACCGCATGCCTGTCTATCTCGGCCTTAGATCTCTGGAGGATTGATCTCACGAGTTGCCGCTGTCCCGTAGGCTGCTGTCGACTTGCGCCAACGTTTGCATTCGGTTTGCTGCGTGACACTCAACATCACGTGCAACACAAACGCTTCGAGTTTCTTGGTCTCTCAAGCGAGGAGAGAGATACACTTCGGGTCATGCTGGAAGAAAATGGGGTAACACCGGGGGTTGAAGTCTATTTTGTTGATCAGGCGGGCTGTACGTGCACAGTGAGTTCAGGAGCGCAATTCCCGCTTACCACCGTTGACTAACGCGATTCAAGGAGGATGCAGAGTGCTCTGGGAGTTGCGAGGGCATTCCACTGGTGCTGCCCAAGAGCAAGATTCATGAAGCGGCTGAGCGCAACACCGACACAACAAGTATTCCACAACAATCAGGTACACCTGGGTAACAACACCTCGAAGGCATTTCGTTGGTAGTAAATGTTCAAATCGAATCAGCTAAATTGCGTACCATGGCAGGCCTCAGGAGGTAGTTCTTGGAAGCCTCACAAATGGACATGGGTACGTGGCCAAAAACTTTGCAAGGCGCGTTGGCGGCTAGCGATTCCAACGATCCGTGGACTTCTGTAGGACGTATAGCCCCCTTACAAAGTTACTGAAGGAGATTAGGTGATGATCGATCGTGAGGGACGGCGGAGGTCGGATGCAATCTCCAGAGGGGAGACTCGTGAGGACCAAAGCAGAAGCATCCTTGAATAATAGAAGAATACCTTAGCAGCCCATCCTCTCTCATCTGCAAATCACCATACGCGAACCATGGTGTCCACGTTGAATATGAGGCACAATCCCTTCTTCTGCAATGGCTGAGCTCTGGCTGACTCAAGTTCTATTCGGAGGTCTAGCATCGAATTGGAGTACCTAAATCATCAAACCTATCAAATCCAGCGTCGAGTTGAGCGTGCATTCGCGCGGTGGTTCTTTTGCTGGCTCGGATCAATAATTTCCTAGGCCATCCGTAAATGCGATTGGGTCTTTTCAGACAACGATCGAAACGAGTATTCAGCTAGCGACCGTCACCTCATTGGCCAAATCTGCAGATAATACGAACGTTTTCTCAATATCTACGAGAGGATTCGATTTGGCTGGTGTACATTAAGGAAGGTGGTAATGGATCCAAGGACGGCGTGTTATAATTAAATTTCAATTCCACTGCTCATGACAATGATCAGACCATGTCACGTCGCTGGTCGGGGTGTCCCCAATAGACCTTCGCACTTTGCTGAGGTTGCGAACACACTGATAGTGAAGAAGCACCAAGCTGTGTTTGATCAGGGGATGGATAGTCGGGATTCAACTTTATCGCTTTGTTCTGTACTTGCGATCCCCTTCCCCAAGACCTGCAAATGCTAGCAGCAGAAAGTGAAAGGAACGGCGTGAATTAGGCTGGTGGGATTGGCAGGTTTCCTGTAGACACTGCCGATAGGGTTGGGATAAGGACATTTTGTTTCGGGTGCAGATGACACGTACGCATAATATTGCGGACGTCTGCAACTTGAGAGGAAAATTACTTCTACTTTTAGCTGACTTTTGAAGATAATCTTTGCCTTTGTAAGGTTGCGAGCTGCACATGTAATAGAAAAGGCCGCATCAAAGTGAAAAGGATGATAATAATGCAAGTGCCAGAACAGCGTTTCTTCTCATATACTACCACTTTACCTAGTTCCAAGTGTCAGATGATCAAATGCTTAGTTTATCTCGCAATGTTGGATCATTCTGATAGCATTAGTGAATGGCACAGTCAATGAAGCGTCTTGTAAGGATGTGAATGATTGTAGAACCTTTGATATATATATACCCAAATGATTCCTAGTGCCCAGTAACTGAGAAAGTGAGTCTCACAACCTAGTGCAGTGGGCAAGACTTTGACACCCCCGGGCCGTCCAGACTTTGCCAAACACTCTGTTGATTCTCTCTTAACTCCGGCCAGCGGGCCGGAGTGCCTGTGTTCGAGTCCACCGAGACGCAAATAATAATATTTGCGCGGATGAATGGGTCTCAGGTACTGTCGACACTCCTATAGGGTTGAAATCCCCTGAAGGAACCTAGCCCACCCACCGGGGTGAAGCTGGCTTCCTTTTGCCATTTTGAGGCCTTGATATTGTAGACATCTGGAAGTTCGCTCGCATGTTTCACCGCTGTAATCTTCTATGCCTGACTTTTTGTCACTTCGAAAATAACATGCGGAGCACAGATTCAGCTGTCACCGTCGGCCCAAGACACCTGTGGAAGACAGTCAAAAGCTTTTGAACGCTGATGTCTCCTATGCTTGCAGATAGTTTCTTTGCGATTCTTGCCTTCTCAGCCATCAGTTGGCCCTCAACGTTTGGATGAAACGGGAGTGCAACAGCAGCCCAGAACCAAAACATTCCCTCACCTTGACATCGCATTTTGCTTCGTACAGATGGCATATGGGCTGGGGAACTTAGGATATGGCATCAATCTTCGCATTGCTTCCACGGACATGACTTCAATAAGAAGTCGCTGGTAGATTGAACATTAAACATTACTCAAGCCGCTCTCACCACTAGCTCCTTTGCTATTTGTCTGCTCCCCACAATCGCGACGTCAATTATGAGGTCAGCGCTTCACTTTTTGCTCCATCCGCAATTAGGCCACCGCCGACACAGGTGGATTCGTTCATTGCGGAGGAGACGTCGAGCCTAGATGTGGCAACTCTACTACATATCGCTAAAGCCGACTTGGGTCCAATGCCTCGTTTGCCATATCCCAATTGATGAGTGTTTATGTTGTATTGGACACTTTTCATCGACAGCGATCATTTGACCGCTGTCAGCGAGTGTGCTTCATGCTGAACAATAGTTGCAAAATGAAAATCCAATCTGATGGTATGACATGCAGTGTGGCAGAGGGCGCTTAGTGAAGGTTCAAGGATCCCGGCGCTCTGCAGGCACCCAGGCAGGGCTCAGGGGGAATGGGGGGGCTAGAACCAGCGATCGTCGAATGATGTCATGCGGCTGTCAACGTTCTTAAACCAGATTTGGCCGAGAAGATATCAGATTCAAACAGAGACTCACTCGTTAAGACCGACTTTGTCTTGGACTTTGCTCGTCATCCATTGAGAGCTTTCTCAATATGTCACACGCATCTGCTCCCAAGCAGCAGCATCAAAAGCAGCAGCAGAATGAAGAGAAGGAAGAATCATTGACTACGCTTCTCGATGAATCCCAACGCGGGGAGCTCACCCTCCTCATCGCCAGCGCCATGGTCGCCATGCGACGCACCATCACGTCCAGCTTTGACGCAAATGTCGGTATCATGGCCCAGGCGATTTCAGATCTCAAAATCTCTTCCGAAGATGACAAAATCATGAATAAAGATATCGATCCCGCGACCGTCGATGTAGGCAAGATCGAAGAGGAAAAGAACCTCAAACAGCAGAGAGAGCAAGAATTGAGCGCCCCGCAGATGAAGCAGCTCAAGGAGAAGAGTCTACATTTCTTTGATGACTGGCGGGGCAAGGTCATTGAGCGGGTTGGGGAAGCTGTGAATGCAAGGGAACAAGCACATCACAACTTCAAGCGTGCCAATCCTCCTCAATCCAAGACCCACGCGCCAAAGGACCATGCTGTCCATCCTGGCTCCGATGCAGACAAAAACAAATCAATTGAGCCACCCATCGAAGACTTCTACCCTCCAATTGATACCGTTCTTACAGCTCTCCCCGAAGAGTCCCGCATACTCATCTTACATTCTACCTTGCTACTGCTTCTAAGCTTGGAAAACTATCTCAGCCCTTCCCGTGTCCTTCTGCTCCACTTGACCTCTTCGCTCCACCTTCCGCTCAAAGTGCTTATAGAGGATGAGACCAAGATCGCCCAAGGCCTACTGGAAGCCGCAAAGCAGATGTCGGGTGATGACGAGACCCAGAAGAAAGTCTCGGAAAACGCGTCTTCGCGCAAATGGAAGGTCGGCCTGGCATCAGTCGCTGGCGCCGCCTTGATCGGTGTGACTGGGGGCCTTGCCGCACCTTTGGTTGCTGCTGGTGTTGGTAGTGTCATGGGTGGCCTCGGACTAGGTGCTACTGCTGCAGCTGGCTATTTGGGAACCGTAGCAGGTAGTACTGTCATCGTTGGAGGCCTGTTCGGGGCGTACGGGGGCAAGATGACGGGCGAGATGATGGACAACTACGCCCGTGAGGTTTCTGATTTTGCCTTTCTACCTATTCAAGGAACAGGAAAGCACATAGAGAATAGCGGGAAAGAGGAAGCCCGCTCGATTGCTCGAAAGTCCAGAGATGTTGCCGACAAGCTCTCGGAAAAGACTCACTCTCACCACTCCACATCCGAAGCCGGTCATGGTTCGGAACACTCCAAGTCGAAGAATGAAGCCCAGCACACGTCGCCCGCTGACCGCCGTCTTCGTGTCACCATCGGCATCACGGGCTGGCTGACTTCCAAGGAAGAAGTGACCTCCCCGTGGATTATCTTTGGGTCCGCCACCGAACCCTTTGCTCTCCGCTTCGAACTTGAAGCGCTCCTGAACCTTGGCAACAGTCTCGATGCAATGGTCTCCTCTGCCGCCTGGGGTTATGCCAAGAAGGAACTGATCGCTCACACTGTCTTTGCCCAACTCGCTGGGGCGGTGACTTGGCCATTGACTCTCCTCAAAGTTAGCCGCATTGTCGACAACCCTTTCAGCATCGCCAAAGCCCGTGCCGAGAAAGCTGGTGAAGTGCTTGCCGATGCATTGATCAACAAGGCACAGGGTGAGCGTCCTGTGACCCTCGTTGGGTACAGCCTGGGTGCACGTGTGATCTACTCTTGTTTGAACAGCCTCGCCCGCCGACACGCATTCGGCCTGATCGAATCCGCCATCTTCCTTGGTGCACCCTGCCCTTCTGATACCGCTGATTGGCGTGTCATGCGCTCTGTAGTTGCCGGCCGGCTTGTCAATGTGTACTCGACCAACGACCACATCTTAGCATTCTTGTACCGCACCTCTAGCATACAATACGGCGTCGCAGGCCTGCAAGCCGTCGAAGGAATCCCGTCGGTCGAAAATGTAGACGTATCCGAAAGCGTAAGCGGACATCTCCGATATCGCTATCTTGTCGGCTCCATCCTCAAGAGGATCGGCTATGACGACTTGAACCTCGACGCCGTGGCCAAGGAAGAGGCAGCCTTCCAGAAAATGCTCCAAAAGGAAAAGGAGCAGAGCATACGCACGAGCGCCGCGGAGAGCGCGACGCATCATTCGAAGAACATCATCGAGCAAAACCCGCTCGGCTATGGTAAAGAAAAGCAGCCGACATCCCTACCCCCTCCTCCCTCTGCAACAACCCCGCAAACCGCAGAGTCAGACCGCCAACGCCCACAAGACCACGAAGAGCTAGAAGCTCAAGCCTTAGAGCGCCAAGTTCATCAGAAGACGCAGAACAACATGCTCGAATCCGCGTGGGGCTATCTGCCCGCGCGACTCCGCGGCGAAAAGTCGTCAAAGTCCCAAGAGCCTTCTCACCCGACCGACAGTGCACCCTCTCATGCTACCTCGCAAGTTTCGGCACAGTCAAAGGATAGGGACCAAAAGGCAGGATGGACGGCAAACATCCCCGGCAAGAATTTCTTGAGCGGGCTGGGTGGTGGCCAGACGTGAAAACATGCATTATTCCTTTATTTGCTTTCTTTCCTCTCCTTCCGTGGCTGACGGCCGTCACGCCGACATCGTCATTACCGCGTTGAAGTCTATCTGTGACTATCTAGAGCGCGCACTGAATTGACCCGGATCGAAGTAATGATAGAGAAAGATCACATCAACGCCCACAAGCATCCTTACCAGATCCATGATTGCTGCTACTCCACCTTCCTCCATGACGATAATATTACTGGCGAGATAGGACTTGTGTACGAATTAGGATAATACAATAACATAATGCTACGACGATCTCTCCCTTTTCTTTTTTCTTCTCTTCTTTCTTTTGTGTTGATTTTCCTTTTCCAGCAACGCCCCATGATCAAACCATCATCCACTCACCCCAAAGCCACTCTATACAAACATCCATCTCCAAAGCCTCTCACTTTCAACATTTCGTTTGCTTTGCTGGTCTTACCCTCCGTTCCGTTCGTTGTTTTATTTCTCTCCAGCTCTGCTCTTCCCGACTCTAACCTCCAACGGCCCAACTGGTGTGAGTACACATCCGTCCCCCACTAACGCTTCCCACATCTCCCACATCTCCCACCTCCCCACATACCACACTTCGAACCTTCTCCTTCCCTTTCACTTGCCTTTTCCCCACCTCCGTCTGCAAGAGCGGTTGCATTGCAGCTCCTCCCCCCCCAAAAAATATACAGGCAGAACATACACTTCCAACAAGTCCGAAAAGCGAGGAGGTGATATCGATCGATGACCTCACAGTAACCGTACGAGGCATAAGATCGGCGGTTTCTTCGTCGTTCCCAATGTTGCAAAGACTGGGCGTCAGTACTCCATACTCTCCATTAGTTGATATGGCCACCGCATTCCAAATCATCTCTGATCGCCAAGCGAAAGCACGCGAGATCACCATTTCCAAGGAAAAACTGATCCAAAGCACTCATATGGTTCTCCATTCTCTGTTTGGTGCCTCGTGCGATTGTTGTATGCTAAGTAAAGTATCTCTATTCCTAGGTCTAGGTCTAGCTAGGGGGGTTAGCAACTCAGGACTGTTTGATCGATGTTTCTTCTAGGGAGGTCAGAAGACTAAGAAGCGAAAGTCGAGATGGGGACGGGGGCAATGATAGTGACGGTTGATCCAATAACGAAAAAAAATTTGTTGTGTCGGCCGTGAAAGTCGTTAGTCGTGAGCTCCGTCGCTTCGCTGCGAATCTCTTGAGCAGGACCAAAGAGCGAGCGTGAAGAAGTCCGACAATAGCACGCCCGAATCACTATCCTCTTGTCACCTGATCGTCTCCCTCCCTACTCCACCACCACCAACCCCTTCTCCTTCACCATCACTCCCCAACCCCTCCAAAATACTGCTCCCACCCAATTCATTATTAACAGCCCTCACACTCTTACAGCCACCCACCCAGACGTCATGGAACTTGACCGTCTCATCACTACTGGCCACAACCACACATCCTTCCCTCTCATTCCGTCTACTAACACCATTCTTTCCGCCCCGGGCGCCAGCACCATCACCACCTCGACCACCGCTCCCGGGGAACGCGACCGCATATAACGCCCTCAGATCCTCGCCCCAGGGCACTTTGACCACCAATCTACACTCTGGCCAGCTGAACACGGCGATCCGGTATGGATGCTCGGGCTGCGCGTAGCCGAACGTGACGGCGATCTCGCGGCGCGTGGTGCTCCAGATCAGACTTGTCACCTGCGCGTGGACGTTGATGGTGGCGAGACAGGCCCCTGAAAAGACGTGGTAGAAGTGGATGGCGCGGTCATTGGAGCCGCCGCCCGTAGCGAGGAGGCCGCGCTGCCAGGGACAGAAAGCGATGGCCTTGATGGCTGCGGCGTGGAGCCATTTGTGACGCTGGGCGCCTTCGGTGATGATCGGAGACCCGACTTGGCCTGGAACGATGGTGGTATTCGTGGCGGGCTGGCTCGATTGGCGAAGGAGGGAGGAGAGAGGTGGGAAGGGGTGGTTGGGGAAGAAGGAGGAGGAGGTGCTGCTGCTGCTGTTAGTGGAAGGCTGGCGAGAAGTAGGATCGGCATTGTTGGTGTTGTCTGGGTGGGCAATGCCACGGGAAATGAAATTGGGGAGGGCGAGACTGCCGAAGAGACTTTGAAGGTGGCGCCTGGAGGGTGATCGAGTGATTGGAAGCGGTTTAGCATGATCTTTGAGGATTTTGCTCGTTTCGAAGAGGTAACATGCATTATCGTTGGCACCGGTCGCGAAGAAGTCCCCCTGCAGCGACCAGGCGATGCCGCATACTTGTTGAGTGTGAACCTCGATCTTGGCGAGAAGTTGCATATGGCCGTTCCATCCATGAATGTCGACTTGCTCTTGGCTCATCCATTCGACTGCATAGTAATACACATGACCAATCTCGTCTCCAACAAGCAATTCCTCGGTCGCAACGAGGCTGCCAAATCTCTCGGACCGACGACGAGTCGTCACTGGCTTGAAGGAGATACAGGCGATAGCGTTCGGCTGCTGTGACTTGAACCGGATGTCATCAAAATCGAATAGGCTCCAAAGACTGATCTGACCATTGTTCCGGCCAATGGCAAGCACACAGTGACCGCCTTCATGCGAAGAAAACGAAAGTGAAGTCACGTAAGTGGAATGGTAGCTGCGCATCTCTTCGGGTGGATAGCGCACTCCAGCTTCTTCCGACCAGAGATAGACACGATTGGAGAGGCCCACAGCAAGCGTCCGTGTCGTATGGCAATATGCAAGGACTGTGCAGTAGAAATCATCCCGTAAGCCAGGGGCGTCAAGCACTGTGCAAGCAATTAGACTACTGAATTGTAGTGCGGCTGAGGAGACTCATCTGAAAGGCGTGTTGGAGACTTCATCTGGTTTGATCTGGGACGGCCTCCTACTCGCTGTGCACAATGACCATCAGCCTCATTCATGGGCATCTCCGGCATCCCCATTTCTTGACCGTAAGACAGACAGTAGTCGAAGAATACTTACAGGGAAATGGGGTTTCATGTATCCAAGCGTCATCTCTCCATACAGCCTTAGGCTCCAGATAGAGGCTTCTTTTGTTGAACCCGATGGATCCAGTACTCAAGATCCTTGGGCTTTCAGATGGCTTTGTATTGCGGAACACCTTGAGTGTTTGATCAAGGTCCAAAGCGGCTGCCAATCTACGCTCCATCTGATCGACATCCTGGTCAGTGGACAGATCATCAAGAAAGTGCGAATCATGCATTGGTGCGTTTGATCCGCTGCTGATCCATCCCCCGCGACCATTCGACACACCTCTCACAGGTGTCGTAGGGCTTGCCTGAGCAGCACCACCGACAGCCCAGATATTACCGGGGCTGACCTGCCTGTTCTGAACTCCAGCAATACTGAGAGGTGGCCCATTGACATTTGTGAGTCCGATCGCTCGATTCACCGGTCGTTGAGGGGCTGGCGACTGGCGGTCACGCAGGTTTTGGAGGCGTTGGTTCCTGATGCGAGATATGTGCAAGGGTCCAAAGGCATCCGGGGAGGCCGAATTGTGCCGGACCAACCGCTCATTTGGCGACAGCTGCGTCAAGGGTTTACTGACTCGAAAGGTCTCGCTTGGAGTATGAGAGGACGACAGTACACGGTCAGAGATGAAGCGGTCTGGTAAAGGAGAACGGGGTGAATGGTTAGTGATTCCCTTGCATTGCCTCTTCAGTGGAGTTTCCAAATTCATCAACCCGGGAGCGGTCAGGGTGCGCGGGCTTAGAGGGAAAGGGGATGTCCCTGGTGTTGTGGCGCTCTCGTCATTGCTGGACAAGCCATCTTGCTCGTCGGACTCAGAGTCAGGTGGCGTTGGTAGTTGTAAGCTCGAATGCACGAGACGAATGCTCCTCTTGGCTTTATGGGGCGAACCGCAATCAGAAGACTCGGGTGAAGGAGGCGGTAATGCACACGAAGAGCGGACATCTCTTCGTCCAGGATGCCTGCCATGCTCGGGAGCACTGCCAGGCACTTTCCAAGACTCTAAGCTGGCGGTCTTGCGTAGTGGCTCTCGCTTCAATGGTTGAGCCGGTGGTAAGACTGCGTGGTCATCATTTTTCAAAGAGAGACATGAGAAAGTGCGAGAAAGCGTAGTGGCGGAAAAAGAATGAATACTGTCAGCAAGTGAGGCTTCGGAGCCTCCCATTGCATCCAGATGCCTGTCGACATCAGGACGAAGGGCTGTTGCTCATCATAAGAAGAATGTAACGACAGACTGGCAGAGGGATTGGTAGGCACCCTGGGCTAGGTTTGCCGCTTAGAAATGCTCATCATTAGCCATATCGTGTCCTTGACAATACGCATGGCCACCGCAAAATGTTATTGGCACAAGGTTGTCCGTGATTCAGCGCGTGAGAAGATATGCTGGCACTTGCCTACCATGTCCGAAGCTGGGCCAACCAGATCAGGAAGTCACAACCACTAGGACAAACAAAGTTCTTACGTGTACCGGCAATGTAATCAGCCTCATCTGCAGAGGAACCTCCTATGCAACAAACAAAGATTGATGTATGCCATACTAGACATGATGTTTACTCTTTGACCCCGTTCCACATCGTTGCCGGCCATGATCTGATTGCAGCGTGCAACTCAATCGCGTATCCGTCAGTGGGCACTTGAATATCTTCGCCTGATGTTCAACAATATTCGAGATATTGGCAGAGCTGTGGAAGGCGTCTCGCGAACTGCTGTAATTGTTGGATCAGGCACCTGATTGACGTAAGTCCAAGTCTTCTAGGTGCTCCCCAATTCCCGAATGCAGCTACCCGGAACGGCTCAGTAGCTCTCCAATTTTTGGGCCCAGTCTCGGCCCCAGAAAATCTTGGAATAAGCTCGCATGACCCTTATCGGAGCAGCGGGGCTCCCGGGAATGCCGGCAATCGCCAACCCGATCATGCCGTCATCGCGAAGGACGCACTACCCGGTCGTGTATATCATTCCACTTGCCCAGCATGCATCAAGCGAGTATTGGCAGATTGCGCGTCAATCTTAGTCCATTGCGTCCATCAGACTGGTCGATTGTGTCGATTGTGTCGATGAGTCTTGCCCTACTTCTCAATGCGCTGTATGGTCTGTATCATTCAGCACCTCTGTATGGAGTACAAGTGGAGCCGTCTTTCCTCAATCATCACCACTTGCATAGCTGGTGACCTGCAATCATGTCTTCCTCGACTTCCCCACCCGCCTCTTCAGGAACCCTCAATCTGGCACCATCTCCAACCACATCGCACAACTCAATTGACTCCATCAACATCAACTCAAAGGAGCAACATCTCCCACCACCCTTAAAAGACTTCCCTCACCCCACCTCTACCTCGCCACTAACCAACCTCAATCCCTCCTCCATCACCGACTTCGCGCAGCAACAACCCGAACCCCAACCCCTCCCCTCCCTCTCAACAACCCACCCTTTCTCCGCCCCCACCCCCCCATCACCCTCCTCATCCGCCTCCCCAACCAAACCCCCCCTCGACAGACGCGCCACCGAACTCGCCGCCCGCGAAGCCAAAGCGCACATCCGCTCCATCCTCCGCGAAGATTGGGACTTGCCTCCCTCGTCCCCTCAACCCGGATGCAACGCCCTCTCCTGGCGGGAACGCGAGCACAGCGATGACGACGACGACGACGACGACAACACCCTCCCCTCCTCTCCCTCCACCACCGACGACGACGAAAGCATAGCCACGGACCACGACAGCATTCCAACAACACGATCCCGCAAGCGCAAACGCCGCGCCACCCTCCTGCTGCAGGAAGAACTATCCAACAACGAAGGGCTGCGACTATGGCACGCGCGACGGGACCACTGGTCCGGCGCCCGTTGCCACCCGCCCACCTCCTCCTCCTCCTCCACAACCCTCTCCCTCCCACCATCACCACCAATCCAAATCCCCATCCCGCCACCCCTCCTCCCCGCCACCAACACGATCCGCGCCTCCATCACCGAATCCACCTACCCGGCCATCTACTCCAAAGTGGTGGTGCAGGGGTTAAGCCCGAAGGTGCCGATTAACCTGGCGGATATGGTGCGCGCGTGCGTGATGGGCTGGAAGAAGGATGGGGAGTGGCCGCCCAAAGGCGCGGAGGCTCCGGCGGATGCGGCTGCGGCGGCGGCGGCGGCGGCGGCGGCGGCGGGGCGGCATGGTCGGGGACGGGGGAGGAGGTTGGCGCGGAAGGGGGTGGGGAGGGTGAAGAGGGTTTTGGGGTTGGGGGTTGCTGGGGGGGCTGGGGAAGGCCAAGGGGTGGGAGGGGAGGGGGAGGGGTGAGCCGAGTTGGTGGGGGGAGGAGGTGTATCATCGAGAGCGTGGCTGGGTTGAAGACATGATGTGAGGATGAAAAAGATAGACCCACGAGAAAGAGGTCAAAAAGAGATGGCGGATCCGGTGTCGCATATAGCCAAACCCCTTTTACAATCCCCAATCAAGCATAGCAACGCGTAACGAGCTCAAGCGCTTCAACATGATCCACAGCAAAGTACATAGCCATTGCCCATCACATAAGACTCCATATAACCATCTGCTCAGCCAAACTTGGCCCTTAATTCACGGCCAGACCTATAAAATACCAATCAGGACTGATTCCTCACCCTCACCCTCTCACTCCCCTCCTTCTCTCCCCCCTCACCCGCCTTCCTGAACCCATACCCACCCGCCAGCTTGTTCCGCCGCCGACCCTTGCGATCCCCGTATTTCTCGTCGAACTTGCGGATCGCGCCCAGGCTGCCCATGTCCTCGCTGATGCTCGCGCTGATCTCCTCCATCGCCTTGTCGAAGTGCCGCTGGTGGAGGGTGCGTTGGGCGGGGTATTGGTATTGCTTTGTTGTGGCGGCTTCGCTTGCAGGATTGGATTCCGTGTCTGTTTTTTCAGGGGGGTCAGGGGAGAGGGCATTATTATGCCTGGTGGCGGTATCGAACTCCTCCTGCACACAGCTCAACGCGGCCGCCACACACAGATGCTTGAGATCGCTCCCGGAATAAAACGGGGTGTTCGCCGCCAAGGCCGGGATGGCGACTTCAGAATCAACCAGCTCGTCCTTGAGATGGATCCGCAAGATGGCTTCGCGATCCTTCTCAACAGGCAGGTCAACGAGCAAGCGCCTCGGCAACCTCCGCAAACTCGCTTCGTCGAGATCGAAGGGCCGGTTCGTCGCCACCATGATGAAGGCGTTCATGTCCGTCGACATGCCGTCCCACTCGCGCAAGAACTGGTTGATCAGCTCGCGGTGGCTGGCGCGGCCGTGGCCGCCGCTGCTGCGGGCGCCGAGGATGGCGTCGGCTTCGTCGATGAAGACGATGCAGGGGGAGAGCTTCTTGGCGAGCGTGAAGATCGCTTTCACGTTTTTCTCGCCCTCGCCCACGTACATGTCGTAGACGTCCGAGCCGGACACTTCGAGAACGGTGGCGTTGGCTTGTTTGGCGACGGCTTTCGCCAGGAGCGTTTTGCCGGTGCCGGGCGGGCCGTACAGGAGGAGGCCCGGGATGCGGTCGGTGGAGAGGACGCCGTAAGTGAAGGCTTCCGGGCGGACGAGGGATAGGGATGTTAGGGTCTGGAGGGCTTCGATGGTTTCGGGCGGGGCGCGGACGTCGGCGAAGGTGGTGCGGATGTTGGTCGGGTCGACGACGCCATTCAAGAGTTTCTTCTCGTAAGAGTTGCAGGATTTGCGGAGTTTCTTCATTTTGGCGTCGGTTTGCTCCTGGTCAGGTTTGGGGGTTTTCGTTTCGGTGAATGGGTCTGCTGATCCTGGAACGGTTTGCTGTTCCTTGAGTTGGGAGTGTTTGGATGCATCACTGCCCTTGATCAGGCTGATGCTGTTGGTGATGTGACTGAATGTCAGTGATTCGGATTGCCTTGCCAATCCCAGCGCGATCGTAGCTATGCGGTTGGTTTCGTCTAATGAAAGGACGTTTTCTTCGGCGGAGCTCATTAGAGTGGCTGGAAACTGCCAATCTAGGTCCGACACTATGTTCTGGACTTGCTCCGGGACTGGAGCAATTCTGCGTAACATGTCCCGCAGGTGGCGTGCATTGATCTCAGATATCCTGGCTCTGTTTGCACGCGGCATAACATCACCGTCGCCTAAATTCTTGATAGGAACGAGGACTGTCCTTGCGGCACCGTTCCATGATTGACTTTGGACATCACTGATAGAAAACTTGAGATTCCCAGGCGCGATGGTCTTCTCGGATGAGGATGTGCCTACAATGAGCACGGATTGGCCCTCCTTTCGCCGGGCATTGACCACCTCATGCAGCTTCTCCAAGAATTTACTGCCCCTCATGGTCATACTTATCTGTGGATAGTCTTCAACCAAGACTATCAGGCCGTGAGAGCCACGCTCAGGATGAAAGACTTGGCCTGTAGACTGCCCCCGAGGGGTGGGAATAGTCTGTCTAAGCTCAAGAGCTGTCTCATGCTGCTGAGAAAGCGCATATCGCTTGATCTCAGGTGCATTGAGCAGGCTTTCGATCAGCATTAAAGTCTTCATGTTTTCAGTGTCATCCCGTACTTGTAGGACTGTACCCCCCTTGGAGCCCATCGGCGATGGTCCGACGCCTTGTGTTGATGGGTCTCCAGGCTTCTTCATTGACTTGAAGAGATCCTCCAAATTGATTGCCCCAACAAAGGCTGGAATTACATGAGCGGTAGCATGCATCCCTCCGGCCTGTGACGCAAAGGACCTAGGAATTCCTTGATGTTGCGCTCCCTCCTCACCTTCCTCACCCTCTTCGACCTCTTCAAAGTCTTCTTCTTCAGCCTGACCCTGTGATGGCGCGTGTTGCGGCTGCTGCGCATATCTCTCAGCAGCCGCTGTATCATATCCTAACGAGCTTAAAGTGCTGTTTCGAAATGATGTAGGGTCGTCCAAATAGTCACCACCTATCTCTGCAATATCTTGGGGGGCCAGACGCAGTAAGTCGGCTTCGTTTTGCCTCGCGAAATTCGAGACAATCGCGTCAAGAATGCCAGACGCTCCTCTTTTGGGGCATGCAAACACTATGTGAGGTTTGATGGATGCCACTGTGTCGGGATTTCCCGAGGCCGGCACCTTGAGGCCAGCATGTATCAGGGACGACATCTCCCCATTAACGACGTCGCTGATCATGCAAGTATGTGACTGCTCTTCTGACGGAGTCTCTTCATTCACATGTTCATCGGATCCCGGGGACTTCCCTTCTCCAGCTGCAGGATCTATGGGCTGTACCACCTCTGAGCCGAGAACGGACGACCTTTCGATCTTGAAGTCACTTCTGCTTTCACCTCCTGCATCCCAGGTGACCACATTCCGTTCGTAAAACCAAGGCGGTATGAAAACCGGAGGTATTTCCCTCCGCTTCACGTTCCTACCAGCTCTTCTCGACGCTGACCCATAATAGCCAGTGCTGGAATTGCCAGACCTCTGCGGCCTCCCATCTGGCGTACCGTCGTCTGCGGCTGGTCCGCCAACAGACCTCTCATGCTCGATGTCCGCAGCCGGCTCATTCGTGTCTTGGGGCGGTCGATTTACTGTAGGATCAAGTTTCGCTAGAGAAGTTTTTGAGCGCTTGGAGACTGACAGAGAGGATCCTAAAAGGTGAGCCTCGTCCTTGCGCCGTCTGGAAGGGGAAGTGTGGATTGTGCGTTGTTGGAAGGAGGGAAGTCGGCGGCCGGCGACGGACCTGCAGGCTACCGGGTGCTGGACATGGTGATTAGCAGCTGCTCGGACAGCATGCCATACAGAGACGGTCATTCGATTACAGCCTCAACCAGATATGAGGTGAGGATGGCATTCAGGAGGAAAAGAGCTGTAGTACTACCGAATCGCGCTCAAGGAGAAAACCAAGGGACAATTGAACAAGGGACAATTGAACGTCCGGTTTTGGATTGAGGAAATATCGTAGGGCTGAAGATTTGATGTCTTGGCATCAACTTCTCATACGAAGCGAGAAGCGGAGAAATCCTTCATCGTTTCTCACACTCAAAACGAGGATGTGCGATTGCCAAGTCACTCTGTTCGATCTGCTGCTCGTTCTGCTGTAAGCTCCCATTCACGTTATAGGCCGCTTTTATCTTCCCAAGGCGCAATGGTTGCAACCTTCAAGCCTCAGCCGTGCCGATCTGCAGCCTGCAGACGTATACTTGTCAGCGCTATTGGTGGCCGTAGGGCTACAAAAATGCAGTCAGCGTGTCCCCCGAGAGAGCTTAAATTTCACTTGCTGCTCAAGAGATGTTCTCTAATGACTTGCTCCTACGGGGATGGATCCCATCAGTCTGGTCACGACGGTCATCACCCTCAGCGGCGCCGTTTGCAAGAGTCATGAACAAATTTCGAAGGTCGTAACGCTGGTCCGAAATGCCCCGAAAGAGCTGGAAGCTGTCAAATCCCGCGCAGATAGCGTCAACACCATTGTGGGGAACCTGAAGGAGGTGTTGGAAGAGAGTACAATCCGCAGTGTGATCGAGAAGGATAAAATCGCTCTCAAACATGTCACTGCCCTGGGTAAACCCTTGAAGGATGTGGAACGGACCCTCGATGAGGTCGCTGCCAAGCTGGCCAAGCAGTATCGGCTTTCGGACAATGGGAACCAATATAAGGTGCGCTGGCAGTACTATTTTACTGCCAGTGACTGGCAGCAGTTGCAGGCAAGGCTGAGTTCCCACCTTGATGTTCTCGGCCTATCGATGCAAGGAGTCGACATGTTAGTCTCCAGCTGCATCTTTGCCCTGAGGAATAACCCTCACTGATTGTCCCCAAAGCCTTCATACGTTCCGTGTGCTTGGGGATATTCCCGACATTCCCAGCAAAGATCCCGCGAGAACCCTCCGCGAGTACACCGGTTCAATTCTTGAGAACGCAACGCAACAAGAACCCACGCTAGCTAGCCAACGAACACCCTCCCCTGTGCCTAGCGATTCTAGCGAGCCTGGCGATTATTCTCTCCCTTCTGACAAACGTCGTGTGTACGTCAAGAGAAAATTGCGCTTGCAACGTAACCTCCTACAGGCTGCCCGAGGCGGTGATTACTTTGATGTTGACCTTATTCTACGTGAAGGCGCCGAGGTTGATTGGATGGATGATAATGAGGGAATGACACGTAGGTTATCTTCAACCGGCAGAAGCCCCTCGCTTCCGGACAGAGATCTTTTTTCTTTTGACATGTCTCGAGCCATTTTTCAGCGATACGAGACGAATTCCATGGTAGTGTTCAACCGACCATACTAACGCCAAATTGATCTTCCAGCTCTGCACTTCGCAGCTCGATACGGTCACCTCCGCATTGCTGAACGCCTCCTTGATCTAGGGGCAGATATTGAAGCGAGATCTGATGCCTTTGGCGATGAATTCATCACTCGCACAGAAAAGGGTCGTACGCCTCTCCTCTGGGCGGCCGCGGGCCGCGATTGTCAACGTACGCAGGATCGAATGTGCAAGCTCTTGTTAGAGAGGGGTGCCGACGTCAACGCTAGGTGCGTTATCACCAAGCACACTTTCCTTGCCAGAGTAGTTCGGTAGTCTCCTTTGCGAGAACGTTGTCAGACACGTTGCGAAATGTCTTACCAATATCGATTCGTGTTTAACAGGAACATCTTTGCCCGCACAGCCTTACAAGAAGCCGCGATGAGCGTGCAACATCGCGCCGATCCGCGCGCCACAATGGAACTCTTACTCAAATACGGCGCTCACATCAACGCTTACGACATGAACAGCTGGACAGCCCTGACTGAATGCGCGTTTACCGGTAAACGACCATTGGCCGATTTTCTCCTAGCCAATGGAGCGCAAGTGGATGGCAGGCCTGGACCAGACGATCCAGCAACTGCCAGTAACCCCAGCTTGGAGGGCAAGCCTCAAAGGACACCGCTGGTCGTCTGCGCCGAGTGGAGCTGGAACGAGGACTTGATTTGTCTTCTACTTGATAAAGGTGCGGACGTTGAGGGGAGGAATAAAGAGGGTAAGACGATGGTCGAGTTGGCGACTGAGGCTAAAAGGGGTGTTGTCCTTGATAAGCTGGCCAGTGTGAAAGGCTTGCCACGGAGTGAACGGACAGAGATTATCAATGAAAAGTTTGAGAATGATGGAAACAATGTTACAGGTAGGTTTCCCCCCAATCAAATGGTGCGATTTCCCAGAAGGTAAAAGGGGTATAAAACCCATCTTCAACGCGAGATTTCTCACAAACAGGTGTGAACCAAGTAAAAATGTTTCCCAGGATTCAACATTTGGCGCCAACTTGGACTGCATGCCATGCTAATACTAGGAACGATTCTGTAGATTCACTCCATGCAAAAGGCACGATCTCGGAACTCAAAGCCTCTATGTTGAAGCATCCACGAACATTTTGAATACATACACTACATACGCATAATCTCCTCCTCTCCCCAATATTCCATGGTCGCCTAACGACACGCGCCTCTTTGCGTATTTTTTCTTGTTCTGGACGGCGCCCGTGAAGCGGCGAGTTGCACAGGTGGCCAGCTAACTTACGCGTCTGAGCTTGACTGATGTGGCAAGCGCTTCCGCAGAATCACCTTCCGCGCTCAGCCTTGAGGAAATACTCTGTGGGAAATCGAAGTGGAGTATCACATGGCAGTGTTCCTGTAGTGACTGGAATGAAGGCGAATGAGGCGCCTGGGCTAGGGATCCAACGTTTTTGGTGCAAATGAAATCCTTTGATTTAGAATTCAACGTTCTTGGGACTTATCTGAACAATGAACTGCCATTTCCTCAAGGTGTTGTGATATGTTATCTGCATGTAGGAGAAGGCTGGCGTTTGGGGATGACTTGCTTGTTTACAGCTCCCGATATATTTTAATGAACCTTTAAAGCCACGCATATGCTCCAAGGCCATGTAATTGTCGCTGTAGGCGAAAGATAGACTCCATAGGGCGGTGTTGAATTGCAAGGAAATGCGAGGAAACCACGCCATGGCCGTTGGAAAGACTTGTGAGGCGATTCGGTGATAAGCTGGAAACGGGAGATGGAGATTCTGGGTAAGGGATCTATATCCCTCGCTTTGCTGACATGGCAGCATTTCCTTTTCGCGTTAGTATATCGATAAGCAGCCTTATTTTGTATGAGAAATTCGGGAGATGGTCCGGGAAAATGTATCTCGACATCATTATACCAAGATCGTTATCGCGTCTTTCAGGGGGAACGTCATATTTCCTTCCAGATCGTTATCGTGCGTTTCACAAGAACGCTGCATCTCGTGTATCTCATAACCATGATGTCGTAGATATTATCATAGTGATAGGCCCTTATGTCTCTTTCAAAGTCAAAACATACCTGGTCTCCACGTGGTCTGGTCCTTCACTCAGGCGAACATCATATGTGTCATGCCTTTCTCCATCATAAGACAGAACGAGAAATGAGTTCGAAGCTTCGGAAGGGCTCTCGCTCTTGTTGTCCGTCGATTTCACTCACGGCTGCGTTCGATTGCAACACAATGTCATTCCAAGTTTTGATATCACATTGATATCCCCATTTCCAATGTAAGCTGGTGCAAGCCTGGCTTGAATTTAGAGTAACAAAGAATCATTCATGTGCCAATTCGAGGCGGCCGGACGCTCGATACGACTTGGTTCTAAAGCGCAAGCATAACAGGTTTTGTCACTCCTGATGAGAATGCGGCCCCACTTCATGGGATCACCTTGGCAGAGGGTGCAAAGCTGGAACCAGCGAGCTGCTGGTTTCGGGGTCGTGTAATAACAGAGTGTGTAATCCTTTTCCACCTTGGCGAAATCTTCCTTGTGTGCAATAAATACCATGTCAGTAGAATCGTCTGGTCGGGCTCCGAGGGAGCCATAAAATATTGTCAGGTTCATGGCAAAGTGTGACTCTAGGCTTCCGGGCAGAGTCACAGCAGATGCATCGTCGACGGCATCTGCCTTGATCTCCAAGGTTGAGCGGTCTCGCGACTTAGAAAGCCACTCTTTAAAATCCAACACGTTGCCGTGCGGGCATGCAGGTAGGATTGCGCTTGCCAGACACATTTCTTGCATTAGTCGAAACCCCATTCTCGCTTCACAATGACGCCCTTGTTCGTCATTCCAGTCGAAGACCTGTACGGCTTGAAAAGCATCAGAATGGAATCCAACCATCGGCCGCATTTTGGCAGTGCAGATATCGTGCACGTTGTGTGCATTTTCAAATAGGGCACTAAGCTGCAAGCTTCTACCTTTCAGAGAGCTGGGTGGCCCATCAATGATGCGAGGTCGGCGTAAGCCTCGCCGTGAAGGAACTCCACGAATCACACGTATGGTCGTCAATGCTGCATCGGAGGGGTCACTTGCATCTACTCCTCCTAGAAAGACACTCCAACCCCAAGCGCTGGCCAGGACAGCTGGCTTTACATAGTCCAGTGGATACTTGTAACCCAGTAGTAAACAGCATATTGTTTCAAAGGATGCTGTCACGGGCATACCCCCAACGAAAAAAGGATCACCTGCGGGACTGGGCGACTGATCGTTAAGTCTCTCCATGTCCATTGCCAGTGGCATGTCTTTGCAGTGCTCGAGGTCATCACAACGAACTCGAGATAATGACAACACGATACCCACCAGCATATCTACTGTTTCTGACTCACGAAAACTCTCAAATTCACAGCCTGGATGTTGTCTGATAGATTGGGTGACCTGGGTTTCAACACTGTTCATAGCGAATATGAATTGACTTGCCCTGATGATATCCTCGTCCGAAGGAGGATTTCGAGATCTTAGCCGCATATCTTTGTCAGGCAAACATTGTCCGTAGAACCATGCAATGTTTAAACAATGCTTGATTATTCGGTTTGAGTACGATACTAGGTCAGACAGCTTTGGTTGCATAGCTCCAAGTACACGTTTACCATATCCATAAGCTTCGCAGCGCGGGTCATGAAATATAGGCGGGTCCTGAAGATCATTGACGAGGTTGAAAAGCGGCTCATACGGAGCAGAAGGATCCATGAGACAGGCAGCCGGCTCAACAACGCAGCACTCAATGAAGATATGAGTAGGCCCTTTGCCGAATTGCGTCTGGACTTTGCCCTGGGCTACCGTTACAGTCAACCCAAGAATGTGATGAGACCAAACAACGACTGTGCTGATACCATCGCGGCATTGTAGGTGCAGCATTCTGTGCTCAGGGAACGATTGAAGAGAATTAATCCACATGATGAAGGACTGGAGAACAGGGAAATCGAGGTTATGGCTTCTCAAGGGGAATGTCCAGTCCGGTTCCTCGACCGATTGGGTCGCCCTCCACAGCTTCCACTCGACAGCTTCGAATATAGGCGCCCACGAAAAGGTCGCAGTTTGTTCACGACAAGCTCTTATGGTTCCGAGCAATGACACATAGTCAGGAACCATGTCCAAATCCTTGCCGGATTCTTTGACGATCTTCTCGATGGCTTCAACGATGGCGTTGGCCAGCGACTCTTCTTCATGTGAGAAAGCTAGCGCGGACAGCTGAATCACCATTGAAAACAAAGCTGGATTTTTGAGCGCTTCCCGTACGGTAGGACCGGCTCCTGACTCTAGCACAATGTCTAAGTACCGCGAGATGATCGATTGATCCGACTTGGCAACTTGCTCCTTAAAGTGCCATTTTATGGCTTCGTCAATGCGATGCCGGCCTATCAGAGATGCCAACTTCAATTCGGTGATTGTATCAGAGCCAGCCTTTTTCACAGCATCGATTACAGCCAATGAGCCCACTGTTGATATTGCTTGACTTAAGGGGTTGACAATGTTTGTAAGCTCCAGGCCGAGCTGAAATTGTGCAGGCATTGGCATGATGTGCCCGGTAGAACGATTTTGAACGATCAGGGATTGGACGATAGCTCCGAGAAGCTATCTATGTCCCAGACAGACAATTCACAACGGATCACAAGGCAAGACACGCTCATATTCTCCGAGACATGTCGAGCGTTGATGGAACGTTCAACTCGGTCTTGCGCGCATCAAATCAGGTGGTATCTACCCTCGCATCATGCTATATGCTGAGAGCATGGGAAAAAGAAGATTCATGGTGCACAAGTAAAATATGAGAAAGTCTGCCTTGCAGCCTTGCGAGCGATGAACATCGCTGACGTCAGTCAGGGTCAAATCTCTTGGAGAGTCTTGGCAAGGGACGAATGCTCCAAGTACCGAGCGAGATCAATGCTTGGACTCATCAAGAGGTCCATGGATTGTAGACGTTGTTTCTGAACAACGCTTATGGTCTTCGATGAAAAAGGCTACGGTCCTTAGGCAGCTAGGCTTGTGCATCTTGATTATTGGAGAACGATATGTATACTACGAAGCTGCTTGGCCACAAGTTTTGCAGCTACATGATTAGTCATCTTCACATACGATAAGGTAAGGCCAAAACGCGTCTATCAATTATGCGCGTCACAACCGACAAGGTTCTGCAAGTCATCACTCTCAATATCTCACCTACGTTTCACGCTCCAAGGCACCGAGATGAGTGTCGAGATAGATGGCAGATTGGAAGACCCGGGGATATGTCCCCGACTCGGACGAAGAGGAAGATTCTCAGGAAATAGAGGGAAGGGAAGAGTCAGAAGCGACAAATCTGGATGTGCCCAGCAATGACAATGCAAGAGGTGATGCGGATGCTGAAGGAGAAAACATAACAGATCCTGCCTTTTCAGCTGATGATGTCAGACTGGGGCCATCTCAGGCGAAGCTAGTCGAAGTACGCATACTACAGGACGAGAAATCAACGTCTGGACCCGCTAGCCAGAGTCCTGATGAAGGGAGCTCGAGTCATGCACACTACTGCAACATCCCCGAAGGCGATATTGATGAGCTTCAAGAGGATCATTACCATAGACACCGTCACACACAATCGCAATCTTACCTGCCTGGCTCTCCGAGGCTTTCGAACGCCATTTCTCCTGTGCAGCATCATCCGGCCCATGATGAACCCGCACAGATCGAGGTTAATCGATCGAGCACTCAACTCAAAACACCATTTGGGAATGTCGGCCCAAATCCATCACATGGCTCACCTTCTTCTGAGCTATCTTCACTGCCGGATACGATTGAAGCACTTGAAGTGGAGGCTTCGTTGAGGAGTGAGGGGGTCCCTAGCTTCCAGGTTGCTGGAGGTGACAGTTCCCAGATCCAGATGATAGAGTCCGCTGCGAGAGATCAAGGCACAGCCAAGAGGTCGGGACGCAGTCTACGCCAAAGAAACCCCATACAATTACATCCTTACGCGATCGAGGATGAAAAGTATCGACAGACCTGGAAGGCTCGCGGCCTGAAAGCTTTGCGCTTCGCCAACGCGGAGTCTCAGGTCCGCGCCGATGATGACCCCCAGAACCGGGATTTCCAAGCCAGTCAAAGCTCACGGTCGTCGTCGCCCCGCGCGGAATCATCATTCAACCATGCCAATGATGCGCAAGATGTTGACGATGGATTTCCAGACATGGAGATGTTGTTACGTCGACAATCTGATCAGTTTGTAGCTCGAGGGCACAAGCGGCGCAAACTGGAGAATGCATTCAGACTTCCGCCAGCAATCCATCCGAGACCTGGCTCCCGGCAAATTGAACCGAATCACGATGAAGCATCGAACAATGAGGACCTGTTCGATGTTCCCCTCTCTCCTCCCTTGTCCCGCAGTCATACTCCAACTGTCTCAAACGTGAGGTCGGGGTTTCGCATGCCACCAGCGCTTTCTCCCAAAACGCTACCAACCCCTGCCACTTCTTCGGAGCCACGAAGACCACCGCTGATGGACGTGCTGGAGAATGCCTCGTCTGAGGCCGAGGACATAGAGGTAGTCCATCAAAGATCTAGATCCTCTTCCCAAAGCTCGCGACATGAGTCTGCGGATTCAATACACCATGCCAAGCGTAGGAAACGGGGGGTTCTGCCGGCATCCTGGCTTCGGCTTGACCTCAAGACTCAAGCGAAGAAGCCGGACAGGCACCTGCAATCGACAAGCTTATCCCCAGAAAAGCCATCTACGGTCAAAGGCGTCGCCCGTCCGGTGATGAGAATTGTCAGAGATTCTCCTAGCCGACGTCAACCTCCACCGTCAATATTTGAGCTTTCTGATGATGATAGTATCTCGCTCAAGGAGAATACTCGGTCACACCCCAGCATCGAGCATGCGATCGTCTCCATCGACGACGATGACGACGTGGACCCCCTCAGCCGCTGGGGTGAGGCAACGGAGAATGACGAGGTCGATAGGATGCTCCCACCCATTCAAAGAACTATTCGTCGCTCTAAAACATCCAGGAAACGTCAAATGCGTATGGCAGACTTTGGCATTCAGGCGCAATCAACAAGCTCTCCAAAATCAAGTGCGCGTCGAATACCAAATGCCCCTCTAGAGACCAGTCTGTCGTCCCTTTCCGGTCTTAAAGTACCTCAGCGAAGGGTCCGCCCTCCCAAGCTCAGCATCCTGGACGCTCCCTCAATGTCTCGCGATCTGGCCCTTCATCGCACCCCGCCATTTCTCAGGATAGCTTCGCGCACGGCTCGATCTAGGATAGACAAAGGAAGACACAGCCCAAGTCACAAATACCTTAGGCTGGCTTCAAAGAATGATACAGATGATGTCACTCGATCACTGCAAGATTGGAGATCTGGAAGCATAGTTCCAAATGCTAGTCATGCTAGATCTAATCCAACGTCTCGTCAAGCTCTTCTCCCTCGGTCAGCGAATCCTTCAGGTCCAATTTCTCAAAAGACTCGTGGAGCCAATCACTCATCCCCCCCGGAAAAAAGTGGGGGACCAAAAATGTATGGACCTAAAGCTCGCAAGATCCAGTCATCTTTGGATACTCTTATCGATCGTCAGAAAAGACCGAAGACAATTAGGGCTCATACAAGCAGACCAACCAATCTTCCGAGCCATAAGCCAGCAAACACGGCAGCACGCCTGACTTCCTCTGTCAAAAGCTTAGGCAATGCAAGACCGGCAAACCTGGAACTCAGCCAAGACGGACTAAGCACAAACCCATTGAGGGCTGCCCTGGATAGACACCTAGGTGGGACAATTCAAGTTGACAACCCATCGACCATCCATCAACCGTTTTGGAGTAAGTCTACTGAGGACCCAGTCCTCATTTCGAATCCCATATGGTCTACTCGGGACCATTCCACAGCAGATATAAATGATTCAAGAGTTCCCAAAGGAGCCAGGAGCTTTCCGGAGCCTCGAAAGCGACGCAAAAGAAAACCTCGACGGCTCCAACCTGTTGAGCACTGGTTTGAAGAGGTCGATCATGCGACGGAGAACATCGAAAATATATGCGAGCTGTCACCACGGCATGTTGACCCGGAGTCGCCTTGTGAACGGGGGCCTCTTTTGCTCGGCCTCGGTCCTTTTGGGACAAAATACACATCTACGTTCGATGTAGTGCCTTTCCCGCAAGGCACGTGTTTCCATCAAAGTACCTTCCTCGGCAGCGGCGACTTTGACCGATCTCTTCGCATACTTTCTCACGACATTGACCGTCCACGGGGCTCAGCAGTCTTTTTACACGGATATCGATCGTACCAATGGGGAGCTTGGACCGAGATCACATCGGCCGAATTGGATAATCTCGTGCATCAACTACAATCATCTGCATATGAAGATGCGAGCTGCGCTCCTGTGGATAAGGCCGCTGTCTTCCAAAGACATCTGATCAGCTACCTCTCAGATCACTTGAGCTTTCTTGATCCAATCGATCGATTGCCTTTTCTTCACAAGGGTATAGAGCTTATGAAGATCCTCATGTCAGACTCGAGGAGTGAGGATTTTGCGCAGAACGATTGCCAGAGCGATTTGTATCGACAGGCGACCCCCAATATGATTGTCATTAGAATGTACAATCTGGTTTTGTTCAATCAATTACGCCAAATAGGGGATCATCCTGTTGTATCACATGATATAAGAGAGACACTCTCCGGGTTGTCTAACGTTTGTTCATCAATTCTGGGAAACGTGATGCAAGATGACTTGCGAAGTTCCCTGTTGCTGACAGCGAATAATCCTACATCGGGTGGCGCTCTCGTGATCAAAGACGACCCCACAGCCGAAGCATTTGTGGTCGCGAGGTGTATACTTGCTCGCGATGAGCGCGCCTGGAAGAGTTTTTTCAAAGTGTTACTTCAGCCGCCTTGTGCAATCCCGCCTCGTCAAGAAGTCCATGTTGATTTTCTGGAAAAGCATTGGAACAGAAGTTTTGCGCTCCAACCTTGGCTGGAGTTTGACTCACAAGGCGTGTCAAAACCTGGTCGACGATTCGAGATGCTTCCGGAAGATTGGGCATGTATCAGATCACTAGTGACCCCAGTGCTCGAGATCTCCATGTCGAATGCAGTTGAACAAGCGCCTAGCTTCAACTCTTACTGCAGAGCCATATTCACCAGATGTCTATATCTGTTGAAGGCCTGGGGTTGGCGGCGGTGCGAGACCATGATTGGCTTCTTATTTGATTTCTTTGCACGCAATGGCCTCAATCATCTAAGGAACGAGGAGAGCCATGGATCACCGGCCTTTCTCGAAGATCTCAGCAATTCTCTTGACCTTCAGGCAGAGCCCGAAGACCGATGCTTCCATCTTCTTCTGAAGATCATAGGTACAGGAATAAGATTCTTGCGCCAAACATCTGCGGAGAAGAAAATCCGAGACCTGGTTTGGAGGCTCATGCCCAATCACGGTCGTTCGCATCCGAAAGATGAGACCATACATCAGCAAGACTTGGACGCATTACGAAATCACCATGACCTGCTCTGTACGCTCTATTGGGCATCGCCACCAGGATTGCGGCCCAGACTCTCAGTCTTACGGAATCTTGTACACATCGAGAATTCACATAAGGAGGTCTGCCACATCAATATTCGGGCTTGGTCGAACCTTGTGAGGTATCAACTCTCGACTGACGAACCATTAAGCGGACTTGAGCCCTTTGTGGAATGGCATGTGGATTTGGTGCAGCAAATATTGCGGCAGCACAGTCTTGCACGAACCGAGGCAGAGGAGCAAGTCAAGTCTATTCAAAACGCGCAGGGGCTTCTAGTGTCTGAGCAGCTACTTGAATCAACGATCGCCAGCAATCAACGTCAGGTCGAAGCTGTACTAAATGATGCACTGACGTCTCTGAAACGAGCCATGAACTCTGCACGGACAACGGCAGCGGCCACCCTCCTTCTGTCCCGTAGCGTGACAGCAGCGTTTATCATCTATGACTCTACACGATCTCAAACCGTGTCACCAATTGTTGAATCCTTGAATGTCGTGCTGAGCTACGTTCAGAAATGTCACGCTCTAAATGAAGTCAGAACCGTTCAGGATGATAATGATGACAGTCAGGACTATGGCGTCTGGCCGACTGGTGGTGAGGATAGCAATGATACTTTAAATGAGGACTTGGAAAATGCAGCTCTCGAAAAGACTCAGCAACCGCTTCATCAACTGCTCTCCAACTGCTTTGGAGCAGACGTGCCCCCACCTGACAATCTACTATCCCAACTCGTCCGTGTCTGGACGGCGGTAGGCCAAGAGCTTGTGAAGCGAGGAAGGAGATCCTGGACAGACTACATCGGCAGCTATGGTAATGAGACTTGGAGCTCTCTTCGTGGCACCGATCAGACACGAAAATATACTGCTTGGTATCTGACCATGCTCCTTGAGACTGATCCTGCAATATTCAACCAGAACAGAGGATTTTTCCTTCGTTTCTGGATTGGATCGCTCATGGAACGCGAGTCCTTACTGAAGTTCCAGCATCAATTAACCAGCGCGCTTCTGAACACTAACAGTGGGGATCCTCTGCTCGAGAGCCTGCCTTTCTGGGAAACGAATTCAAAGATGAAATACGATTTGACCGCAAGAGAATTTTCGGAGCGGAGATGTTCGCTCATTTCTTGCGTTCTATCCAACATGCATGCCTCCCTGGACGGTTACCAGCAACGGTCTCCGACCGAAAGAGCAAGCCTCAAACAGGAATATAGAGATCTCTTGAGATTCATGATGTCTACTATGAAACACAACTACCAAGAATTGGGCCGTGGATCCATGGTCAAGGGCGCCTATGTCGATTTCGTTCACAAAATTGTGGAATTTCTCCAGCAATATACGTCAGCCATCTGTCCTATAGATCGGTACTTCACGGACGATGCATCCTTCCCTCTACCAGCAACAGATCCGACTTATGTTGTTGGTCAGCTCAAGAATTACGGCCTGCGCTTACAGGATTCCGGTGCCGGCAAAGAACTTGCAGTGTTCCTACAATCCGTATCAGAGCGCGCTGCAATCGATGGCCAACAGACTTACTTGGTTGATCAGCTATACGCTGCCATGGCTGACTCTTTTGAGAACGACTCTGAGAGACCCACCTTGCGAGCATTCATCATCAAAACCATCGTACCTGCGTACATGGCGAGTGCTTTTACGACTGCCTGTGGCTGGATATTAGTCTCTCCTTTCTTGGAGGCGGCCTGCAAGATCTTGGACGAATTGCTCCTCAATCTCGATGGACGCGATATCGCAAGCGTCCAGAGCGTAGGATCTGTGATTGAGACATTCCTGGGTACCATCGAGGCTGCGGTCAAGCCTACCCTAGACCAACCTCTACTCTTACAAAGAGCACCGACGATTTCGACGTTGCAGTTAGCATACGCCTGCATCACCGCTCTCCTACCTACTCTCGACTATCTGCTCCGGCTTGAGGCTTCTCTTCCACACGCCATTGGATCTATCAATTTCTTCACATCACTATCCATCTGCATTACCCAAGATTTCGCGGACCCGATCGCCTTGCATCAGCTTCGTGGGCAAGACGTCAACCGAGACATACCACACGACGAGCTGCCCGAGATCCGCCGCTTCGCGACCGACGGTCTAAGCCAGACGCTCGATCGCAACTGGACGTCTGTTGATGGGCATTATTTCGCCACAGTAGGTGCGTCGAGGCGGGAAGTCATGGTCGACGTGGAGTTGCTCGAGGAGGAGATAGAAGAATTGAAGAGCAAAGTGCAAGTGTTCTGGGCATGTTTGGAGAGGATGCCGGGATTGGGTGGTGAGGTTGATTGGCGTATGGATGCAACGATGGGCGGTTTGCTGGCTGACATGGAGGACTTCGTTATTTGAAATGGCGAGAAGCGTTGACTAACAATGTAGACTTCGGACTAGCAGGGTGTTGCGGCGTTTGGATCGAAGATAGATAGGAAAGGTAAGGTATCAAACATTCTCAACCGTATCTCAACATATGAAACGCATAATGAACAGTGTATCCCACGCTTCCATTCGTGATACTGTTCACAAGCTTGCGTTGTGACACCATTCACCCAGAGACTCGAAGTCTTCGAATACGACTCACCCTCGATGCCACATGAACAATCATGCAACGCAAGCATCAGCCACCAACTTACCTCTTCCCAAACCTTGAATCTTGCCCAGCCATCTATATCAACCCCTATCCATCACCATCTGCACACCCTCTCTCTTTCCAAACTAGTGCTCTCACGCGCATCCATCGCCTCAATCCAGCCCCCTCCTCTCACGGGATTGCACAGTGATATCGTGTGCCAGATCTGCCCCATCCTCAATCTCCAACTAGGTCATAAACAATATTTGAATGACTCAGCTCACCAGCAGCGCTGAAGAGGGGGTGGAGAAGTGACAGGGGGGTGCAGTGACGTAGTAGGGAGTTGGCTGGTAGGTGAGTCGTTAGTACCGTGAGTGCAGGACGGGGATGTATTGAATATTTCCGGAAAAGTGAACGGTAGGAATCTTTCAGATCTACACAAATTTCTCGCCTTTAGCAATGCTTGATATCCTTGAGCGACGGGGTAGAGGGTCCCTTCACCATGGAAGACCAGAAGGAAGCAGGCACCAGGCTGAACACTCAGAATCATGTTTCGATACTCTGGAATACCATTCGTCGAAAGCCAAAATACTAATGACGTTTGATAACCTAGCACGATACCCCTTCCTTCTCGTTGCCCGATTCCCATACACATCCCAACCAAAACTTCTTATCCAATACCAGTATAGCGTCTTCCCGAAACATCATTCGGTTCAGAGCTGCAAAGTAAAAGGATCGGAATCAGTGCTTCCGAGGTAAGGAGGGGTTTCATCGGCATCGTTGTGCAGGGATGGTGATGGTGTCGAGGACTGGGTGGAAAAGTTGCACTAATCAGCGACTCGTGAGTGAGCTGTGCAAGGGGGTATGTACCAGCAAACGTAGTGTCTCCCGCGAACGTTTCACCGCCACAGAGTACGAAAGTGTGACCCTGATCAAGGGTCCGTTGCAAGTTTGTCTTCTCATCCAGGGTTATACAGTGTCCAGTGGGAGCGCCGGAAAGAGTCTTCTTCGTGATGATTGCTCAAAATCTCATAAATTGGACAAGTTGGATGTGGGACACCAAAATAGGTAGCAAGACAACGTGGCATCGACAAGGTTCGCAAAGAAGAAGGTTCGTGAACGGAAGGTTCCCTCATCGCAATTCTCGATTTCATGCCTCACAATTGATACCCGAGCGCGAAGGGTCCCTGAAGGCTCGTTACCACACTCCAGAGATACTACCAGCGCTGGCAGCCAAAGGTTCGACACGTCGTCTTCCATTCTCGGTTCTCCTCAATGAGACTTGCTGTGAAAGAAAATCACAGCATGGTCACTTGGCCACCGGTCACGAGCGGAATTGCAAGAGGCGTAAGAAAGCCTCCAAGTTCACTAGCTTCTTGAACGCCGAGGATCTCGTTGCATTTGAAATTCTCCGCTCCCAAGTCATTGATGAGGCATACATACTGCAATTGAAACGGTACACAGGAATAGTATCTGGATCATCATCGTCTGCTCACAACAGCAAAGGGTGAGTGAGAGCCCATCTTGAGTTATTTGAGACTGTAAAGTTGGTTGAGGACCTTGGAGTTGTCCTACGGAGTATCTTGTCGAGAGTACGCGGGGTAGTTCGTACGCTGCACCATACCCAATCCATCAAACAAAACGCATCTGGTGTTGCCCAGTTTGGATCAACATATGATCTCCAGCATTGAATCCGGGGTGCAACAGCGTGGCAGCACCTTATCCTTTTGGTCGAAACTGTCAGGTCCAGCGTTGGAAGCTTGGCCACTCTATTTACCCCGAATCTTTAAGCAACTGAAAAAGTAGTTGGGGGGTTGACACCTTTCCCAATCCATCAAATACAGAGCATCTGGCATCGAAGCTGGGGTGCAATAACGTGGCGGTACTATGCCCGACTTGATCAATATCTAACGTCCAGCTTTGAGAGCTTGGCCACTCTGTTGCCCCGTTCTCAATCTTTGTTCAGCTGTAAGAGTAATTTCGGGGCGGGGGCTTACCCAATCTGGTCCAAAATCTCGTCCAGCGTTGAAAGCTTGGCCAACGTATTACTCCGTTTTGACTCTGAAGCTTGAGTAGTCTTAGAGTAAGATAGTATATTTCTTCTGAGAAATCTCAGCAGCGCTAGAAGAATGGAGACGGTCTGTACGTCGATTAGCGTGGATACAGTGAAGATGCACTTAGATCAATTTTTTCTTGTGGTTGTCGCAGTCTTGACTGATGAGAAGAGGGTCGGAGATATGAAAGTTCTGTAGGATCACGAATTTGACTCGCAATGTGGGACCAGACTGAAGAGGCTTAGAGAGACACATGTTCCCGTGTTTCGCACGTCTGGGGCCACGTGAGATAATGCATAAAATATGCGGACAATGATTGATTATTCCCCCCCTTGAACTCTCGTGTGAGACTGACACGGTCTTCAGCTCATGCCAAAACGCCCGAGGATGTTGACCACAGCTTTGCAAGTGGTCGAGTGTGACGCGATACTTTTTCAAGAAGGTTGTATGATGAGAAGAAATGCGTAGGCCGAGGTATGAAGCCAGAGGATGCAAGCAAAACAAATGCCCAGGCAAATGCTACAACAACTTTTTGCGTTCATGATCTTGGTAGCCAAACTCACACATCAAGTTGTCTCATCAGTATATCGAATCTTACATTGATGGGCTAGCTCCTTCGCAGCTGATGCGACCTTGCTTGAGCAGGCACGAAATGAACGTCACGCAACGTTTCTCCGGACGCCACACACAACGGCACGACCCAACAACGGTCTATCCAAAATCTGTTGCGCCTCTGCACCACGTTTCCTTCTTCACTTTCAGACATGCCAGACGCGAAACCTCTTGCACGCCCGCTCTTCCAGCGCTCATTTCAGGGCGAGTCGATGGAGACAATCGAATCATCTGGCCCGGCACCGGTATATGCCGCGCCCGACGAACCCGCAACACCAGGGACGACACTCGAACCTGTCGAAGCACCCGTACCTATGCCTGTGCCTGTGCCAGTACCTGTACCCGTGCCAGTACCTGTACCCGTGCCAGTACCTGTACCCGTGCCAGTAACTGTGCTTCCTCCCGCAAGCTTCATGCCACCCATTGACTGATCATACGATCCCGTAACGTTCCGATGGTGGTCGCGCGGCGGTGGTACCGCGAACGCGCTCAAGTGGTAGATAGGCTGGCCATTCTCGTCTGTGTTGACAATTATGTCCATGAACTTGGGACCCTGGGCAGCTTGGACTTTGGGATAGGCGGCCAGGATGGTGTCGATGGCGGCTTTGACCTCGGTGGTCAGGTGCGAGTTGTTGCGTTGTCGTTGATGCTTCATTGAGAGGAGGGGCATGCCGGGCCCCTGTTGGCTATGAATACTTTTCGTTGCGCCGCTGCCCGAGGTGCCGGTACCGACGGGAGCGGATGCGCCTGTTCCGGTACCAGAGGTGAGGTCGACATTCGTGCCATCACTTGTGGTGTCAGGTAATGTAGTGTCGGTGCCGTTTGTGGTTAGGTCGGTAGTATCTGCAATGCCTGTGCTGTTGTCACTGGCACCTGTGGTATCAGGTAATGTAGTGTCGGTGCTGTTTACAGTAAGGTCGGCGGCATCGGCGATGTCTGTGCTGTTGTCACCAGTGTCGGTAGTATCAACCGAACCTTGAGGAAGTGCGACTGCAAATGATGCGAGTACAAGCGCGAGGTATAGTAGCGTGGACCTCATCTTGATATAAATGAAATGGAGATGTGAGAATTCAGCTTTCAATGGCAAACATAGGCACTGGCATGTACGAGGTCAAAGATTGTAAAAAGCAGATGATTTCGAAAAGGCAGAGGTGCTCCGCCAAGCTTTATATATATCTGTCCGTTCATCAGGTCGCATGTGAGTGTCTTGCAGTGACTCGCTGTTCCTGAATGCAACATCGCGGACTTAGTACAAGCTTTGCGCGAGATATGACATTCGGCTTTGCCGAATGCTTAGGAGGCAAAATGGCGCTGCTCGAGCTGGCGGATTGGTCACGTCTGCGTTGATTGGTCTCGACCAGACATGTTCCGAACGCTATTTCAAGGCCTCGTCATCAGTACGACTTTCAAACCATGAGCGCATGAGTGTGGGGAAGGGCTCATCAGCCGGTTGTGGCTGTAATTAGTCAACGTGTGAGAACGAAACGCGCGGTCGGCGATTTAAGGATCAGGAGACAAGGGCTAAAACATGTCCATCAGTTCGGAAGACTCATGGATAGCGTCGCCGGGATGGAGCTAAGCGGAGGCGACTTCTCTAATTTCTCCTCGAGTGGCGCCAGTAACAGCGTACAGTACAAAGCTTCTACGCTCACAATGCCATCTCAACATCCCCTTGCAAAATCACGAGCAGTCTGCCATTATACGAGTAGAGTCTGCATGAGTTCTCACGTTCTTGGATCTGAGAGCGGGACCTAGGGGAGATCGCTCAGTCGCTTATGCGCCAAGTCGCAAATGTTTCAGAGGGTGGTGCGACTGCGACACGGGAAAATCGGATCGCTCAACGCAGCAAAGGCGAATCGTCATCGAGATCTCATTGTCTCTAAGAGCTTCCATCCAACCAAACTTGTCCTTTTCAGGAGCTTGACGAGTTTGTGGCTTTTGGTTGCTACTTTGGGCCAACATTCAGATCATACAAAGTCAACGTCGAATGAAAGCTTGATATAGACGCCCTAAGCGACGCTAGGTGCGGCTGTCCGCTGCTCCGGCCCGCAATTCCACCTATCAAGATACAATCGAGCTTCCATAATGGATCCGAGAGTGACCTTTGCAGATGACCTCACAACTTTTTCAGAGATGGTGATCGATCGTGCTCCGCATTCTTCCTGATGTGGGTGCTCTATCACCAGGCAAGAGGTGCATATTGCTCTACCTCATGACGTAATGGAGGAAGAACTTCTTATCTAGAAAAGTGCTACTCCATAATTCTGTGCCAGGACCTCGACGCTATCAGTACTATCGCGACTCTAAAATTGGGGGATCACTTAGAGTCACACACAATTCTCCACCCGCTCCGACTCCATCTGCACCCGGAAAATGGCATCCACAACCCACGCCCCCGCTCCACCACCCTCCAAAGACGCCGCCGCAAAATCCCGCATCATAACGCACATGAACCACGACCACCGCGACTCCCTCTCCCGCTACCTCGAACACACCCACCACATCCCCTCCTACCGAGCCCGCCACGCCGCTCTGACCGACCTCACCTTCTCCTACCTCGAGATCCGGCTTCCCCCACTCACCACCCCCTTCGGCTCAGGAATCTACTACAAAATCCCCATAAAACCACCCATGACGTCCTGGGCCGACGCCCGCCCGCGCGTAGTCGATATGGATCACGCGGCGCTTTCTGCGCTGAACCGGAGCCCCACTACTGTTAAAAAATACGTTCCCCCGAATCGGGCATGGATGATCGTGGTGATGGCGTCGCTCGTGGGTACGTATGTGGCGTTCACGCGACGGGCGCATTTCCTGCCGGGGGATTACTTCTACGAGACGCTTGGGTTGGGACAGGTGCCGGGGTTTGCGAGGTGGTGCTATGACATTCAGCCGGTGCTGATGAGTTTGGTTGTGGGGATACATACTGGAGAGGCATGGTGGTTGCATCGGACGAGGTTGAGTAGGCATTCGGTGGGGACGTTTTCGGGGGTGTGGTGGGCGTGGGTCGTGAGTGCGTATTTTGAGGGGTATGGGGCCAAGGTGAGGTTCGATGAGCTGGTCAAGGAGGAGGAGGTTAAGAAGCAGAAGCAGGCGCATTGATTGACAACACCCCTTAAGATCCAAGAATGAGGATATGCGGTCAATCGTAAGGTCCGCGTGTGGACTGAAAGGATTCGGTCTACATTCCAAAGCGCCAAGATTGAAACCAAAATATGAGGTCAACCTCAACGAAGGCCTTTGATATGGCGCTGAGATGCCTTACGCCCTTTGATAGCGTGCTTCTCCGCTGCTGCGGGGGCTCTTATTGAGGCTGAGGGTGATTGGCACAAACAAAAGCCGCCCAAGACGCAAAGAGGAACTTGCGGGAAGCTTCGTGCCATACAAATCGATTCTAAGGGGGGCAATGTCTGGAGAATGAGCGGCATGAATGCCTTTGTCAATGCTACAATAACCAAGTCGCTGTTGCACCCCAAATCCAACGCCGGACGCCCTCTATCTTAGAACGGGGTGATAGAGTAGCCAAGCTTCAGGGAGGAACTCAGTGGCCGAGCTTTCAACGCTGAACGTGATTTTCGACCAAACAGGGTATAATGCCGCCCCCAGACTACACCTGCATCTCAGCAGAGGTTTCGACCGCGGCAAGAGAGTGGCTAAGTTGCCCAAAGATTCAGAACGGGGTAATCCAGTGGCCAAGCTTTCAACGCTGGACGTGATTGTCGACATAATCAGGTAAGGTGCCGCTCCCATGCGTTCAACAATTCACATTGTTAGATTGCTTTAAGTTTCATCCAATCAAGAAAAACTTTTTGCGAAAAAAAAAGCCGTTAGCGCTCTAGGCTCCTCATCAATCTGCCTTGCACATTGGCTTCTCGCTCCCCATCAATCACTCCCATCACCCCCTCAACAATATCTCAAAGGTCCACACCACTCACCCACCCGTACAATCCCGACTCCCCTCTTTCCCCAGCGTACAAGTCCACAACCCCGTAATCGCCTCTGCCAACTCCCCATCCCTCCCCCCCTCCAAGGGAGTAAACGCACACCCCACACTCGTATACCCCGCCGCCTTCCCCCCCACCAAAAGATCAAAATGCCCCCTCTCCGTCCACCGGAACCCATACGCGCACCACGCGTCCACACAACCCTGCTGATCTACATTACTGGTCGTGACCTCGCACACCCAGATCCTCATCGCTAAGTCAAAATCCTGTGCGGATCCGCCGGCCATCACTTGCGCTTCCCCGGGGCAAGGGGATTCGGTCATGGAGCGCACGGAGCCGTGGGAGATGGTGCCTTGGGTGGCGGCGTTGGCTTCGAGCGCGGGGGAGCGGGTGAGCGGGGGGAGGCAGAATTTGGAGCGGTAGGCGTTGAGGGTGGGGAGGTAGTCGCCGCCGGCGTCGCTGCCTGATGATGATGAAGGGGTGGAGGAGGAGGAGGGGAAAGAGGGCTGTTTTTGGCGCGGGAGGGATTTGAGATGGCGGGATCTGAGGCGTTGGACGGCGGGGTGGTTGGAAGGGCAGAATGATTGCGGAATTCCTTGTTCGTGGGCGCAGCCGCCAAGGGTGGTGGTGGTGGTGTCTTGGTTGGTGCCGGGGGTGCTGTCAGTGCCTCCAGTGCCGCCGGTGGTGCCGCCAATGTTGCCTCCCGTAATGGTAGACTCATGGGTGGAGTTATTGGTGGACTGCTCAGCAGCAAGCTTCGAGCCAGGTCTAGTCGCAACGGTGTCTCCGGAGGGCTGAATACCAGAAACAAGTGTATTGCGATTGCCTTGATTGCCGGCAGTAGTTGACAGGCTATAGTCATCGATGGCATCGCCTGGGTTTCCATTGCTCTCGGTATTGGCCTGGATTTGATCGAAGGGAGAGTTGCCGCTGGTGCTGCTTACGGCAAGACTGCCTTGTCTTTTGACGACGGCATGTTGGTATTGATCGATCAATTGCTCTTGTTCCAGTAAAGGCTTGAGGACCGCTCTGGCTTCGAGCACGCCAACATGATTGTGCTTGCTAGCCAGAGCCTGCGGAGCCAAAGGTGAAGCGAAAACGCCGCCAGCGGCGAGGATAGAGAAAACAATATATGGTCGCATAATGACGTGAAACCTTGAATGTAAGCGGGTGTTGGAACCACACGTCTGTCATGGGAATTGGAGATCTTATGTATGACGCCAGATGGTCCAGATCTCCATCTCCGGTCATCCTCACCCTCCATCTGCCTTCGACCTATCGACTCGCAGAGCGTTATATGCATGTCACTGCGTTAGTGCTTTCATATTCCACCTGTCGGCAACGGCAACATCAACATGAAACGTACTCAACTTGTCAATGGCAAGCAGTAGTAAGAAATGGGCGATGATCATTGCCAATCGAGAGCGAAATGGGGCGGCTCATTCCCGCTGCTCAGTGTTTCATGAAGAGTAGATGCGGTAACAGACGGTACACATTCATATGTGAAACGACACTTGGCATATGCCATGCGAGACCCAAAAACCGGGAAGAGGATGTGCTTCTATGTGGCGAGATCCATATCATAGATACTACCGCAGCAGATTCTTATTCTTCAGATGATGGAGGCTTTAGGGGGCACTTCACCATATTGCCACAACATACGTCACGCATCACCATGTGCGGGTCGGTAGAGCGGCCCGTGCCTTAGAACGGAAAGAAACTTTTATATACCCTTCGACGCTGGACGGAGCTGGTTGTTCGGATCGGGTATGGTGCCATTGGGAAGTGTCATCACCGTGTGGTGGTGGTGGCGGTGGGTGGCGAATTTGAATGTTTTGAGTACAGTGGCCACCGAATGAGCCTACCTTGCTCGTGACCAGGTGCAAACTGGGAGGTGCCATCGTTTCAAGCATACAAAGATGTCTTCCCATCATGAAGTGACCAAGCACACCCACAAAACCTGACATGCCAATGATAATGACGACTAACAGAGAGTCGCTGCCACCCACGACCTGACGTTCTAAATCGAAAAGGTCATCACAACTCACTGGATTGAGGTAACTCTTACCGATTACACAGGTGAGACATTGAAGATTGGCTATCAGGGATAGGGTTTGGTCCCCTGTGCAAGGGCTCAAAATCCTCTCTACGCTGACACTGACTCACCCGAGCAATCTGTTGCCGCGATCCACAGCTCATGTCATCCAAGTGCCGTATGCCGCGTGCGCCATCCGCTTGTCGTACGCCAAGAACAGAGCAAGACTTCCTATCTAGAAGCATGCTCCTTTTCGCTCCATCTTGGACTCGTCCCTCATGTACGCAGATCGACCAACCCACATCTCCCAAGTACAATCTCAGCTCCGTCAACTCCCCTTCCAGTGTATAGCGACTGCGACGTCGTCCGTTTGTTTCCCCTCTTATCCCTCACTCACGCAAGACGCAATCCTCGGCCCCTCTGACCCCCGCAAGCCGCTCACTCGACCCCGGCGATATCCTCAAATTATTGCCTCAAATTCTTCCCTCGCATTATTTCCCCCATTCAAACCCTCTCGCCTCCCCACCTTCCTCAACAAACCCACTTCCCACCATCCCGAACCGTGGCGTCTCCCTCGGTATCCTGGTCGCACCCCCCGCGTTGGCGACGTTGATTTCCGTCTGCCTCAGCACTTCGCTGGGGGATGCTGGAGCGGGGTTCGATGACGGAGTGACAGGGATCTCCGGGGATGATGGGACGGTCGAGGCAGTTGCAGGGTCAGAGGCGTGCTCACGGGCGAAATCGCGCTGGCTGGTTTTGGGGGAGTTAGTGGAATGAAGGTTGCTGCTTATGACAAAGAAAGGCTGGCTGAAAGCATGAAAGCAAATGGTGGGAGCCGGGTGGTCTCGGATGGAGTAGGGATGGCGTACGCATTCTTCTGCTCCTCGATCGCAGGCTGGAAGATGTAGACGCCGGTGCCGATACCGATGGCGGTGACGGTGGCGAGGGGGAGGAAGTTGCGGGCTAGAGACATTTCATATGTCTATGCGTGTGAGAGATCGGGGTACGTCCCAGCTAGCTATGCAATTAGTGGAGAGGAATGGATCGTCGCGTATGTACGATATATTCTTTTATCGGTGGTTGAATGTAAGACCCGTCCCAAAAGTGAAGATTCTTCGTTCTGATGGCGTCATTCGTCGCTGCACCGAGGTCGGACACAACAACAAGCTCTTTGGCTGCATCACGATACTCTCACGACATTCCCTCTCATTTTTTTGGTATTCAATGATTGTAAAAGTAAATTGGGATGCTCGCATTCTCGAAGCCTCCTCCGTCAATCCTTCACATTTGTCTCAAGTCCTGCAATTCAATACGATCGTGCCGCGCAACATTCGCATCCGCCGCAACGATGGGGAAGCGGAGTGATGCTTTCCGCCCCGCTGCGAGGGTAGCTGGACAGAAGCAGGATGTCTGGTAGGCGAACCCGTCATACAATGGTCATTGCTAACGATGTGGTGTATAGGACAATCATCAATGAAGCCGCGACCAATTCCCCCAAACAACCCATCATCAACATGGGGCAAGGTTTCTTGTGAGTTCACGAAGCCGCTTCCCCATCGAACAATCGGTTCTTCCACATCGGGGCCACCATCTGTCTTCTCAATGGTATGGAAAAAGTGGGGGGCCGGCTGACAGCGTGGGTGTGTCTCTCTCTCAGTGGCTACAACCCCCCGACCTTCGTCACCGACGCCGCCAAAGCCGCTCTCGACCGCGTGGATTGCAATCAATACGCCCCCACAAAGGTATCGTACCACCCCTTTCCCTCTATACCTCCGCCTTCCTCCCCCCACTGATTTCCCCTCCCACTCCCCAGGGCCGTCCCCGCCTCAAACAAGCCATCGCAACCGCCTACACACCCAGCACCCCCTACCTCTCCCGCCCCCTCAACCCCACCACCGAAATAACAATAACCACCGGCGCGAACGAGGGGATGCTCTCCGCGTTCATGGCGTTCATCGAGCCGGGGGACGAGGTCATCCTGTTCGAACCCTTCTTCGACCAATACATCCCGAACATCGTCATGGCCGGGGGTGTTGTCCGTTTCGTTCCCCTGGACCCCCCGAAAAATGGTTCCGTGGAGAAGACAAGCAGCGCGGATTGGACGTTGGATGTGTCGAAACTGCAGCAGGCGATCAGCGAGAAGACGCGGATGATCGTGCTGAATACGCCACACAACCCGATCGGCAAGATTTTCTCCGAACGAGAACTCCGCGCCATCGGGGATTTGTGCGTGGAGCATGGGATTTTGTTGCTGAGCGATGAGGTGTATGATCGGCTGCCCTACGTGCCCTTCACGCCGCCGCGGACGCTGTCGAAAGAGATTGCGGACTGCACGCTGACGGTGGGGTCGGCGGGGAAGAATTTCTACGCGACGGGGTGGCGGGTCGGGTGGTTGCTGGGGCCCGCGGAATTGATCCGGCATGTCAGCGCGGCGCACACGCGGATCTGCTATTCGTCCGTGAGTCCGCTGCAGGAAGCGTGTGCGGTGGGGTTCGAGAGAGCGGAGGAGTTGGGGTTTTGGGAGCAATCGCGCGAGGAGATGCGGGGGAAGGTGAGGAGGTTTTGCGATGTGTTGGATGAGTTGAGCCTGCCTTATTCGGAACCCGAGGGCGGGTACTTCGTGTTGGCGAATTTTGCGAAGGTGGAGTTGCCGGGGGATTATGAGTGGCCGGAGGTTATAAGGGGACGGCCGAGGGATTTCAAGTTGGCGTGGTGGTTGATCATGGAGCATGGCGTGGCGGCGATCCCGCCGACGGAGTTTTACACCGAGGAGAGCCAGGGGGTGGTGGAGGATTGGTTGAGGTTTGCGGTGTGTAAGGACGATGAAGTGTTGGAGGGGGCAAAGGAGAGATTAAGAGGGTTGAAGGGGTTTATTAAGGGATGAGCGATATTGGATATGTTTGATTGATCTTTTTAAATATATGGAACGAGAAAACGAAGCAGGAAACGCTGAACCGAAGTAGAAACGATAAGAGAAAAGAACTTGGACGGTCAACACGCTGACGATTAGATGATTCGCGATATTTGAGATGCTGGTCCCCCATATACTTCGTGCGACATCACTGGGGGATCTCTCACGATCTCTGTAATCGCTTCAGTTCCGTTCCTACTTTCCTCGGCGAGACTCGCTTCCGATATCTGTAGAGGTCTCCAGCTAGTCAATTTGGATCGGGTCAGGGCAACTGCCAACGCCAGATCCCGAGGCTATTGCTCCAGCAGCAGCACCAGTAGTCTTTCTGACCCGCTCTATGTATGGTGGAATCACGACTAAGATCGTCGCGGCCGAGAAGGACCAATCAAGCTCGGCCTGATTACCGTACTACTCACACGGAACCGTTAGTAGAGTCGATAAAGCAAGAGGCAATGAACACGGCGTTGGGACTGGAGCCTCTAGGTTGGTGGTGGAGGAGGAGGAGAGAGATATAGGCTTACACGAAGGCCGAAGTGGGCAAATTCCTCCCAAGAAGGGCCATTGAGCCAGATGATTTTAGGCACCATTGTGTGCGGCCAGGAACGTTGGTCCACGCTCTAAACGGAAAAGAGTATTCTGTCAGCGTCCCTTTGCTTCTAGATTGGAGGTTGAGTGTCCAAAGCAAGAGCAGACAAAAGAAGTCCAGGTCTTTGTGCTGATGACTCACTGTACTAGCCTCCTCCTCGTATCCATCGTTCGGCATGATTCCATGCATCTTGGTGCCAACAATACTTCGATCCCCATACCTATCCAATCCATATCCGTCCTCGTCGGACATCTCTTCGTCCTCGTCCTCGTCTGACATCTCTTCATCCTCGTCCTCTTCTTGAGCGCGCGTCAATCTCATTTTCTCGTTGAACTCATCCACGCTTTTCAGCTCGAATAGTTCCTTCACACTTAAACCGCCCCACACCGGGGCCCGGTGGGAATCATCTTTTAAGACTGGGCGGACGGCGGGTTTTAAGCCCAGAGAATAAAATGTCGTGAAGACTGCCAAATCCACGCCTTTGAATGCCGCAGGAATGGCTTCGCGGCCAGCGTCGTGAGTATGGGCATATTGATGGTTGCAGAAAAATCCAAGCGTGCCCCCTGCAGAAATCATCAACTCAGCCATGTAAGGTCTATAGGATTGATTGGACGAGGCCAAAATGGGATAGGGAGATGGACTCATTTTATTGAAGTCAAGTCGCTCACCTCCAGGCAAAAAGGCCCTATTCTCCAGCAATTCCCTCACCTTTCCGTACAAAGGCAGGCGCTCCGGGTCTGCTACTGGTCTCCCTAGATTGGCGGTGGAAGTGCGGTATAGGTTGTAGGTTAGGGTTACTCTGTGGCCCTTGGTAACCTCCAACACTTCGTGCTCACAGTCACCAAAGAACGCTGCCCAATAGATGGATTGCGGGTTACGCTCACCCCAGGCAAAGTCTGTGGTTTGGCCACGATGTTTCACACGCAAGGTGCCACCTTCATGAGCGTATGGCAAGCACACGACAAGGGATCCGAATTGTTGCGGGCCACGCGGAGTGTCGACATGGGCATGGAATTTCCCAGATGGAGCCGAGTATACCTGGGGAGAGGAGTCAGCAAATTCGACTAAAACATCACGTAAATTTATAGGAGACAACTTTCGAGCTGTAAACCTCTTGACAAAGACAATTGCACGTACATTGAGCTTGTACAATTCTGCGCGTACGCCATATGACCCGGTTCCGAATCCTAGCTTCTCGACAGGCACCGTGCTGGGGAGTAGGATCTGCTGGACCGCATCCACGATACCACAATTGTGTGGATGGAAGTCAGTGCAAAAGATATCTTTATCGAGCTTGCCAGCTTTGCGATATGTCTCGTCCAACACGTCTTTACCTTCAGCACCGAAGGTAGCAGGCTGGCAGCAGTCAAGCAACGCGTTGAAGGCTGCACTTGCTGCCTCATCATCAGATTGGACCGGAAATGTGACCTTGGACACTGCTATCTGATTGTCGGGTGAGTCCCAGCGAAGGGTGACGGGAGGATTGACGAGGCCAGTCTTAGATCCGATGTTTTCATAAGTCGTGACTGGAATCGATCCCCCACAGGCGAAGTCCGCGGTTACTGCCTCGCCATCAATCGCAGAGGACAGTTGTTTCAATAACTCGATATCGAACTTTGATTTGGACGGCGCCATCGTGCCTACCTCACGTGCACGTATGTAAGAATGTGGAAGGAGAAAAAGCAATCTGGTTGATTGAAGAGGAGCTCGAGGTACGGTCTTGATGAAGGAAGTGTTGTGGAGAAATCTTAGGCAACGACCGACACCTTGCGTGACTGATGTGGTACAATGACGCAAAGTCATAGTGGCGGACAGCATTGTTTCAACCCAAAATGATGAATCGCGGATGGGGATCCTAATTGGTTTCCTTCCATCTTTCGACAATCTGGATTGACCAATCGTGTAAACATGACAGGCAACAAAACCGGGTCTCGACACTCGATTTCGGTCAGGAGACTTATCATCACTTTGCGATGATGGACGAATCGCGCTAGGGTACGTAGGCACGTGACGATTGGGCCTGCTGGGTTATCTACATATCCAATGGGTTCGATTTCTGGAGGCGTTATCTGGTGGTCAAAGTAGGTTGGTGGCTTTTCCCGCTGCTGCCTTGGAGATGGAACAGTCGAGGGCAAGGAGGGGTCTCTTTGCTTGGAATTGACTATGCGTGCCGTTTCTAAGTTTGCTTTCGTCATCCGCCCCGCTCGAAACCTGGTTGGCCCACATGTTTCGCAATTATCATTGGCTGCGCCAGGCTTTGATTGCCATCAGGGTCTCCATTCTTGGCTTCGCGCCGGAAAGGATGGGGCCGGGGCTATTCTAGGAGGCCTATATGAGGTTCGTGAAGCGCTTTGATGGGATTTTACTTGACCATCATCAGGCCTTCATCAAAGACCTCGTGCATCTGAATCGAGACGAGGTTTCCCATTGAACATAACATCCAAACCCGCCCGGCATCACATTTGCAAAGTACCTCGAATACAATGGACACCTCAACTCGCGCAGCCCTGACCTTCGGTCTCACCGCTACCGGCATGGTCGCAGGGACCAACGGATGCATGTCCATTTTCGCGGTCCCTCCCATGCTCCTCGCCCCCAAACAGCTCATGGTCCAACAATGGCGGAACCTCTTCGACCTCGGCCTCAAAGTGGTGCCACCGAGCGCCATGCTAGCATCGGCAAGTCTCGCCTATGTTGCATACACCTGCCGATCTGCTTCCAAGAGGGAATTCGGTGATGTAGGTGGTACCGCTCCTGGGTGGAAGGGCATTGCCTTTGCAGCCGCGACGATTGGAGGCTTCGTTCCGTACACGCTGATCTTTATGAAATCGACCAACGACGCCTTGATTGCCGAGAGTAACGGTGCAGGTCAGTTGGCGGAGAGAGAAGTGAAGGCCTTGGTTGGGAGATGGAGCCGACTGAACCTTGGAAGGGCTTTGCTAGCTATGATAGCTACGGTGGTGGGGACTTGGTCGGCGGTAGGCTTGAGGTGATTTTGTGGATGCTATTGGCGTTGTCCGCCTTGAAGCCACCGCTCGTGTAATCCCCAGACAGAGTCGAGCCAATGTTGATGTGTGGATGTGCTGCAGTTTGCAGCCAATCATCTTGGAATTACTTTTCACCCTTTGGCAGATATTGCTGGGGCCAATTCACCTGCTTTCGTCCTCCCAAGTCCGTCCTTTGCATAGTAGTCCATCGGATAGACTCCACCATTCCCCGTCGTCCATTCATCACGACTTTCAAGGGCGATCAACGCCTCATAGGGGGTCAGAAGCGGTCTCGGGAAAGCGTAGCCCCAATCAATACTCAACCTTGGACAGGCGACTTGTACCCAGCAATCCACGTCGTTCATCAGTGCCAGCTTTCCAGGGAAAATTTCGCTGAGCAGAATATTGATGAATGGAATCCCCCGCTCGTCCAGGGTTTTCTCAATCATGCTCATCGTATGCGGATTGCCTTGTCGTCCCAGTGATCCAAGAATGAGGCCCCACCTCTTGGCCTTTTTGGCAGTCCTGATGGCATCTCGACGCATGTCCTGCATCTCATCGTGCTCGTACCGTTCTCGCGTGAGCTTGCGAGAGTACGGATCATAGCGGTATGCCGGCAGAGAAGGATTGTGGATCATTGCAGACTCAAGGTGGAAACGGCCGTCACCAAGATAGAGTATCAGATCGGCAACGTGGTCCGCAAGGCGAGGTGAGGTGCAGCCAAGAATCTCGCCTTTGCTCAATGGGGTGATTTGAGGGATCAACACCTGAAAGCCTGCCTTTTCCAAGACTGGCTTGATGGCGTGGAGCGTGGAATTGAACTGAATGGTGCCAACCATGGCGATCGTCTTGCCGGCTTGGAAGTTACGCTCCAGGGTTTCCAAGAGATGGGAGGTATCGATACTGATGTCGACAAAGACATAAAGAGTCTTGATCTTGGTCACATCTACTGGTATGAGGCAGCTATGGGCGTAGTGGACCAGCAAATCGCAGCCCAACGCTCGAGCAGTATAGTCATCGATACAGCACGCTCCGTACGTAACATCACCCATGATCAGAGTCTCCGTTCCAGGGCAGAAGCGGGTGAGGATATCGGATATCGTGGTTGCGAAGAGTAGTAATCCCTCCGGCATCTGCAATGCTATCTTCTTCGAACTAGAGGTCCGGATCCGATGGATGGTCTTGTGAATCTCGAAGGAGTAGTTTGAGGGCAGTAAGGCGATTGCATCGTTGATTTCCGTGTCATTGAGGATCTCTGCCGGGACTTGGTTTAGGGTGCGGGCAGTCCTTCTTGGTTGAGCAACTGATGATGCCGTCAGTGAAACATTCGCCGATCAGAGGATCTGGTTTGGGAACCTTGGACGGCTCCAGTCTCCTCGATCGAGGCAGTCGCTTTGCCATCTCGTTCGGCTCTCTCAGCAGCTGCCCTTCTTCCAACAAAACGTTTCTTGGGTTGTTTTGGAGTGTCCGGAACGTCGGCAAGCTTGGAATTATTTGTTGATATGTCCGGCCCAAGGTCTGCCTTGGCTCTGTCGGACTCCATCCAAAATTTGACGCGTTATACTCCTGAGATATTCAAGTTGAATATGGGCAGCTTTGTGGCAGCGATTTTTCCCCCCGCTCACATTTTGGGCTTAGCGCCTCCGCCTCCGCATCAAGTCCGCAACATCAAGTATCACGACGTTATCACTCATGCAATGTAATGATCGTTTCGCCCCTATGTCTAACGGGTCATGTCATTTCGAGCTGGATTGCTGAAGCTCCCGAAATCGCGATGCTCAAGCGCGCGTCGAGCATTCTCGACAACGCGGGCTCAGCATGCGGGGGAAGTCCGAATCGTGGAAGTAGGACCAAGAGATGGATTGCAGAATGAGTCGCAGATCATAGGATTGGATACAAAGCTGAAACTCATCAGGCGCCTCTCGAATACTGGGGTCAGGAATATTGAAGCGGGGTCTTTTGTTGCGCCCAAATGGGTCCCGCAGGTAATGAAATATATGAAACGCTCTGGGGTCATTGTGAGCCAGCTGATGAATGTTGGCTCTCATAGATGGCCAACTCGGCGGAGATTCTCAGTTCGCTGAATACACACCCTCCCGCTGCCTCAGGCTCCATAGCATACAACTTTCTTGTCCCAAATCTCAAAGGGCTTGAAAACCTCCTCAAAGCACACAACGCTGCCTTCCCTACCAAGAGCGAAGACCCAGCATCTCAACAACACCGTGATGCACCGCTCACACCACCGCCTTCGCCCAAACCAGGTCAAATGGCCTCGGAGCCAGCACCCATAACATCATCGCAAGATCCAAATGCAATGGCCTCGGAGCCCCTTCATAACTTCAGTAAACCATCTCCTGACCCACCCCACACATACGAAATCTCCGTCTTCCTCGCTGCAACCGAAGCCTTCTCCCGCGCCAACACGAATTGCAGCGTCGCGGATTCCATCGACCGCTGCAAAGCCATCATCAGCCTGGCAAAATCCCGATCCCTCCCCGTGCGCGGCTACGTGTCCGTCGCGCTCGGGTGCCCTTACGAGGGCCCCTCCACTCCTCCTTCCAGAGTCGCCGAAATCACGGCCTCGCTTCTCGAGATGGGTGTGGATGAGGTGTCGGTTGCAGACACCACGGGCATGGGCACTGCGCCCAAGACTCGAGAACTGTTGAAGGCTCTATTTGCGGCAGGGGTATCGCCCAATGATCTGGCATTGCATTTCCACGACACGTATGGCCAAGCGCTGGTGAATGCGGTAGTTGGGCTCGAGCACGGGATCAGGACTTTCGATAGTAGTGTTGGAGGGTTGGGCGGATGTCCGTTTTCCAAGGGAGCGACGGGGAATGTGAGTACGGAGGATTTGGTGCATTGTCTGCATAGCCTGGGCGCGACGACAGGGGTCGATCTGGAGGAGATGAGTCGGATTGGGGGTTGGATCTCTGAGGAGCTGGGGAGGCCGAATGAATCGAGGGCGGGGAAGGCGATATTGTCGAGATTGAATTCGTAGGGATCCGTCAATGACATCCACCCTCGATGACCCTTGGACTTGACTCGTCCCAACGGTACTTTCAATGGCCGTCGGTGCTGGAGATAGTAGACCGCATATTCATCGCTGCTCGTCTCTGACCTTTGTGTTCAATCCTTCGCAGTATCAACAACAATAAACCTCCCCACAGTCCTCCCCGCCCTGGCCAACGGATCCCACTTTCCCCCCAACCCATCATCCACCAACCCCTCCCCCTCCTTCCCCTGCTCCTTCCCCTCTCCCTCTTCCTCCTCCTGCCCCTTTCCCCTGCCCCTCCCCTTTCTCCCAACACTAACAACCCTCCCCCTGCTCCCCACCCTCCTCTCCCCCTCCAACGCCACCTTGATCTCCTCATCCTCTAACCCCACCTCCTTCTCCCTCACGCCCTGGGCGGTCTCATCACGAATCACCACAAGCGGCTCCACGCCCTCGGTATGCACGTTCTGGATCGCATCCACGAAACGGAGTTGTCGGGTTAAATCGGCGAGGAGGCGGGATTCCTGTTCCTGGGAGGTGGGGAGGGGGAGGGCGGAGAGGCGGAGGAGGTGATGGAGGGTTTCGCGTGATACTTTTGTGGGGGGTTGGGTGGTCGGACTGGATTGGGGGGATACGGACGAAGGCGGAGGAGGAGGAGGAGGAGGAGGAGGGGAGAGGAGGTTGGACTTGACGGACCAGGTGGGGCGGGAGAGGTAGGCGGATATTTCGTCGGGGGTTGTGAAAGTTGAGGAGGGTTTGGTGTGAGGTGGGAGAGGCAAAGGGTGGGATGGGGGGTGGAGAGGGACGGTGGTGCGGTGGAGAAGGGGAAGTCGAGGCTTCATGATTTTTTGTGGCGGGTGATTGGTGAGAGGAGAGGAGGGGCATGAATGTTGATGCCGAATTTTGGTTCATATCTGGTGCGTGCAAATTGCTGGTGAAGTCTTGGCATTGTGGGGCGTAGCAAGCCCCTCTCCACGCCTCATCTTCGTAGGATTTCGCTATGTATACCCTCAGCGTGCCAATGAGTCGATGGGCTGAGATGGCGAGAATCGCCGCACAGCATCGTGTCCAAGCCTAATTGTAGCTTAATCTTCGAGCTGATAGGATGGGAATTGTTGTATGATCTTCAAAAAGCAGGGTCTACCCTGTCAAACGTTGCGATATGGATCCTGTCCAAAGGTATGGTTGCTCTCTGCTGCAGACTCTAGATTAAGAGGAACGAAAACAGACATGGAAGTCTCGGCTGTGTTATCTGCGCTGATCCCGACGACTGGCTGGCCTTGTACCGTCATGCTGACATCGGGTCGCTTTCTGCTGCGGTCTTTGGGAACAGCCAATCGTGCAACTCAGGCCCACACCCTGCTGGCAGTCCTAGGTGTATCATACAAGCAAGGCAGGATGGTGGCGCTACTGACCCAACCTAGTCTAGTTCCATGCAAGGTCTGCGCCCTGTTAGTATGAGAAAGGTTCAGATCGCAAGAACAACAAAGATATGAATTAATTGAAGTGCCACAGAGAACTTCACTTGACGTCGGTACAGTCGAGAAGTGCATCTATCTGTCGTTCTGGTTGCAAATTGTCTCAATGCCATTCCAATTGACTCCGCGCAGCGAAGGTCCAGGATCAGATCTAGTCCGCTTCCAGCAACAAGGCCAAGTCGACTGGACACGTCTCGGCGCTGACAGCGTCAATGCTTCTATCCAGATCCTCTCCAGGATCTCGGCAGCTGGAATAGACCCGTTTACCATTGTCATGGGTCAAGCAATCGGTGGGAGCCTGTTGTGGCGAGACGAAGGTCGGAACAACTTTGACCAGGCATTACAATCATGTAAAGGCCTTGCAGGCTATCGGGACGTACTTTGGTTCGGATTCGGAGTCAGACACATTGCTCACGACTTGACGGCCACTGACCAAGGGGCACTTTGCGCTGGACTCTGTTCCTGCTTGGCTGAATGCTACACGACTGCGTATGCCGCGGGAATCATGATGGAAATGACCAAATTATCCAAACCGACGACCGAAAGTACTCCTTCTTTAAATCAGTGGCGGAGTCTGGTCAACTCTTGTGCTGGATTGGTCAGTAACTCCACTTTTGCTCTCCGTGCGGAGCAGCTCATGCGTTTGAGCGGGCATTTGCGGGTTGCCAGCAGGCACTCCCGTTCCGACTCTAGGTGGCCGGGTCGTGGCATATCGCATAAGTCGAGCATTGCAGAGGCGTTGCTTGGACTTGCCAAACTGTCGAGAGGGGTGCTCTTCCAGATGACCATTGTCGGAGGAGCTGACGCAGGATTCTTTGCGGCGCTTGCTGATTGGCTTCTTGGCCTGGACGTTGAGGTAAAGGGCGGCAAAGATCAAGAGACGCTTTTCCGCAATTGTAGTCCTGATAAGCAGCCACAGCTGATCATAATGTGTGATGACGATGCTCAACAGGAAGGCCTACACTGTGTAGGAAAGACATATCGTCTGCCAGATGCCAGTAGTTTACTGACTTCTGACGATTTTGCTCTGGCATCGACATATCTCGGTGGTCGAGTGCCTTGGGATCATGCATTGGATTTGACCTTTGGCGAAGACTTTCGAAAGTTGATGGGGATGAAGCAGGCATTCGGGACAGCTATAGGCGGCGCTGCACGCATTTATCAGGGGCTGTCCGAGGGAGACGAAGTTTTTGGCGATGCAGAGGAAGATTGGCGCTTCCAATGCCGAACATATTTTCCGGACAGTCATGGGCTCGCACTTGTCCATTTTATTACGCAGCGTTTTCCCGAGCTTGGAGACCTACACCAGACCATTGTATTGAGTGCAAGGGCATCAACCGTCCAGAAAGCTCGAATGGAGCTCGAAGCTTCAATGACCTCAATTCGCACCGGCTGTGGATGCCAAAGATGCAGCGACGAGCTGGCGCGTAATGAAGATCCCAATGGGCAATTTTGCCTGGTGTTTCTAGTCTATACTATACTACACCTTTCTCGGGCATTGTCTGGGATCGTGACGGAATTGTGCCCCACACGGGTTGGTCTTGAAATTGTCTATGATCTGGTACTTGGTGACCATGTACTTGATGGGGGGCGTAAGTATCCTGTGGTAGCAGAAGAGCACCTCATGGAAAGAGCACATCCAACCAACAATATAGTGACATCACGGCATCGACTTCTTAGGGCACAACTGATATTCGGCGGCAACATAGGGCATGGGCAAGCTACTCAAATGACAAGTCTCTCTGGTTGGACCTCAGCTGTCGCAATCAACGGCTTGTGTTACTGCTACGACATTCTGCTAGAGCCTTCCTCTAGCTCAGCGCAAGCTGCTCGGATCCATGTTATCAATGGGCGCATTGAGCACCGTGGAAGAGGTTACGACCATATAAGGGACCGTGGTGACAATATATCACCCTCCTCGTGCCCATCTCCTGGCGATTTGCTTAAACGTCTTGCGGGCAGTATTGGCAGTCATCTTGCAGTAATTGTCTCAAAAAGTTTCGATGGCCTAGCTTTTGAGTATGCTGTGTGCAAAGATATGGACACGCTTATGACCTTTGGTCCTGCAAGAGTGGTTGATTCCATTGTTCAGAATGAAGGCTTAGTTTCGTGTGCTAGGAAGAGTCATTGTACTCAGTCTCCTCAAGTTCCTGACTTGTTGAAAGCTATAGCGTCATGTTCTCAGAAGAAGTTGCCGTTCTGTCATTTAAAACACGGTCAGGAAGAGTTCGTGCTTGTGCTTGGTGATACTATTACTAAGCTAATGGCAGCTGAAACGGGTAGGCTGACGGCGGGTCTACGGAAGTGGACTCCAATCATTCAGCGAGACGAATGCCTAGCATGCTGTGTGAGATCAGGTGTGAGGCGAGGTAACAAGAACATCACAATAATCATGAGCAATGGTGGAGCTTCGGCTGCGGCTCTCGCCTAGCCTCACAAAACTTCAGGCTGGCGGAGAATCAGGGAGTATCGAAGTCGCTTCAAAAGCCTGTTCAACAGACGTGAAATAGAGTGAAGGGAAATCCCAGGTTCATTACCTTTGTCAAAGCTCGAGAAATTCCTTCTTTTGCCTCATCACTCGCATGGAATGTAGCTAATGAGAAACGCAAGATACACTCTCCTCAAGTCCCCTACAAACTACTTTCTCACCCTCAATGACTCCTCGTATCACCGTTCCATTCGAACCACATGCCAAGAGATAGCCACCACGTAAGCCAGACTTCTGGATCAGCAACTCATGCTGAGAACATACCCGGCTTACAATTGTTGTACATGTAAACAAGCCATCCGACACCGACTTCACACGCCTACAAGAAGCGGGAGAAGGTCGACTCCCCATTGCTTCGGCTGATTTACCCTGATTGGCAAATCAGGCCGAAAATCATACCCAGCCCACCCACATGAACAGGACGTCTCCCAGCCTACAGAAGCTTACGTCCTATCGCCCATGCATGACTTACCTATCTTGTGCCGAGATCTCCGGTCGATACGCCTACAAGAAGCTGGGACTTTGTTCTATTGCTTTCCGCTGATGGAAGGGATAGAAGCTGTGTGAGCCAGATTTCTCAATGGGGAGATCAGGCTGAACAACATAACCACCACACTCACATGGACAGGACGTCTGCTTTTAGATCGTAGGGAACTTAACAGCTATCGACGATGCATCACTTACCTACCTGATTTATTCCCCAAACACCCCAGCAAAGGCAAGCAAAATTCCCACCAGGCGATCTGTCAGAATCATCGCCAAACACAATACAGAGGACTCGCTGAGCATGAACCGCGAGAGTGCGAGCACCTGTCTGAATCCCCGCATTCGTAAGAATAGGGATGGCAATTTCATTTTCTTCCATACTTGCCGCTACCATTGAGAGTATCTACGAGATGAGAAAGGGGACGATCAGTGTGCTTGATGGTTTGGCGAGTTGCATACACATGGATGATGTGAGCATCGGGATACGGAGTGCAATGATTAGATGAGACATATCACAAATCGGCATAGACATTTTGTAAAAACATAAGTAATTTAGGATCAAAGGATATTCGTCCATCGTTCCATCGACGCCTGTGAAGCAGCCCCGCAACTGAGTCACGAAGCTCAGCGCCAAAAGGTACCCCAGTCCTCACTCTGCCTATCATCGCCTCATACAATACAAAACCCCAAATATTGAATCAAATAAGTTATGATCACAACACAATCTAACGTCCTCTAGCGATTTCCACACCCTCATATCCCTTAACTCATGACCCGCAACCAATTGCACGACTCACCTCCAGCCTCTCTCAAAAACCCTATCTGATCTTGGCTACCACACCACCGGCAGTAGATATGCAAAAGAATAATACACAGCAAGCCAACCATCCTTCCATACAACGCCCGTACAGGCTGTCCTAGATCGAAATTAGATGGCCAACTTCAGGATCGTTGATAGCCTTTGAGGTGGGTCCTTGATGAAAGATTCTGTGGATCCTGCGACGTTGGTCTTCTCACAAAACGGCAACGTTTTGCGATACGGTTCACATCTGGAGACTCTTGCCTTCCGAGAGGTCGAGCATATGGCGGTCAGTAGCACTAGATGGACTACACACAACGCGTCGAGGCAATGGAGTGTGGGAGAAGAGTTCATAATAAAAAATTAATGCCGTCTTTGGGTATCTGTAACGTAGAAAACCGAGATCTATTTTTCCGGCCAACAACAACTTCTTCAGAGCCCAATCCAACCGAAAATGAGGACCACACCGCTCTAAAACACAATATCACCCTTCCCCATCCACCCCCTGCTCCAATTCCCCATCAACCTCCGTCCCCAAATCCGCGTCCTCCAAGAATTCGCTCCCGCTTAACTCCTCGGGCAAATACTCCTGCTTCACCTTCCCGCCCCGAAACCGCGGGTTATACTTATACTCCTTCCCATACCCCAACTCCTTCATCAACCGCGTCGGCGCATTCCGTAGATGCACGGGGATCGGCAGCCCCGCCACACCGGGCTCCTTCAATTTCTGAAACGCGTTGTTCAACCCTCGATACGTGCGCGTGCTTTTCGGAGCAAGCGCGAGGGCAACAGCGCAGTGTGCGAGATTGATGCGGGCTTCGGGGAGACCGACTTTTTCGGCGGCGGCGTAGGTGGATGTGGCGAGGCTGAGCATGGTATTATCGGCTAAGCCGACATCTTCGCTGGCGATGACGACCATTCGCCGCGCGATGTAGAGCGCGTCTTCGCCCGATTGGATCATGCGGGCGAGGTAGTAGAGCGTGGCGTGCGGATCGGAGCCGCGGACGGATTTGTGGAAGGCGGAGATGGTGTCGTAGTGCTGATCCCCTGCGCGGTCGTAGACGAGGGTTTTGGTGAGGGAGGATTTGATGGTGTCTTGGGTTGCGGAGGGGCGTTTGGAGAGGTCCATTGCGAGTTCGAGGAGGTTGAGGGCAGTGCGGGCGTCGCCGTCGGAGAAGGAGGCGAGGTAGGTGAGGAAGGGGGCGTCGATTAGAGAGGTCGGTTCGTAGTTGGGTCCTTCGACTTTGAGGGCGCGTTGGAGGATGGCGATAATGTCTTCGGTGGTCAGTTTGGCGAGCGTGAAGACTCTGCAGCGGGAAAGGAGTGCGGATTGGACTTTGAAGCTGGGGTTTTCGGTGGTGGCGCCGATGAGGGTGATGATGCCTGCTTCGACCGGACCCAGGAAAACGTCCTGTTGCGTTTTGGAGAAGCGGTGGATTTCATCACAGAAGATGATTGTCTTTCTCCCCGTCAATCCGAGCTCCCCTCTGGCCTCCCCGAATATTTTCTTGCACTCGGCCACGCCTGTGCTGGTCGAATTGATCTCCACGAACCGGGCGCCAGACAGATGGGCCACCACTCGGGCTATCGTGGTCTTGCCAGTTCCGGCACCGCCCCATAATATCATGGAAGGTATTCGGTCGCTCTCGATTAGACCGCGGAGCACACCATTGGGTCCTACCAGTTCCTGACCCTGGACCTCATCCAGGTTTCGCGGTCTCATGCGCTCGGCAAGCGGTTGTGCATTTTCAAGAGCACTTGGCTTTTTCCGCTTCTCGGGTGGCGCTCCACCATCCGCAGGTTGGTCGGGTTTAGGAAGGGAGAAGGCCGGGTCTTTCTCTGATTGAGGTGACAGAGATCGCTTGCGTTTGTTGCTGGCAGGCGCAGTTGGCGCAGGGGTTGACAATGGGGTAGGGTTGTCTTTGACAGGGGTCGCTAGGGGCGATGGTGCTGATGGTGCTGATGGTGCTGATGGTACTGATGGTGCTGACGGAGCGGACGGAGGCGTGCGTTTGAAGTCTGGATTGAAGGAAGGGGTGCTTGGGGGAAATGGTTGTCGAGCGTTTCGAGTGGTTGAATTGAAAGGCTTGTCGCCCCATCCGCCTCCTATCTTGACAGGTCCATTTGAAGGCGCCCCATTTGGTGGAGTGCTTGTATTTTGATTGGTCTTGCCATTCGATTGGGGCGTTCGAAAGAAGTTCGAACCCCTGGGCGCAGTGGTGACCGCTTGCCCTGGAGGGTCTGTGTCCAAAAAGTCTTTGCAGCCGGAATCTAGATGGGGATTGATGTCGGCTGGCTTGACAAGCCTACCGCAGATCGGGCATGCGACCATGGTAGGAGATGTTCCAATGACTCAAGACCCAACGATTATGTTACATCCTTGATATGTTACTATCTTGACGCGTTACACCAGAAAACGTAACCGTCTGAGATTCTCCACAACGGCTTGAACGGCACCATGGCGGCCCGTCGGCAGGCTTGCAGGTATGACGTCAACGTACATATCTGACAGGCTAACAGCTGCCAAACCAATAGGCTAAGCACGAGCCATGCAAGGCTTAGATCCAACTGTCCAAGCCTCAATTTGGTCGACAGGGACAAGCACTACAAGCTGGATTTTACCAAGACAATATTCATAGACCGACCATCAGTAGTACGACCAGAACATCCACCATTTCTGCTCTGGACCCAGCAGAATTATATCCCTCTCGAACATAGAATTACGGTTACACTAAGCTGAATGATCACAAGGCAAAATGTGGTATATCCATGTCCTCATTGGGCCCCGAGAACGCCATGCCAAATCAGTGGAACAAGTCAAGAAATACCAGCCCGCCGTATGCATCTCCTGCACGTTGCCTTGCTTTCACTTTCAAGAGCCCCTACCCTCATCCTTGCTACCCTCATTCTTCCTCTCCCACGGCCCCCATACTTCCATTCAACCCTCGTACCTTATCGAGCCGACTCCCCACCCTCCCCAACCCCAATGAGCTCAGACGCTTTTTCATCTTCCCAGTGCCTGCCACATTCGTCGTGGAGCTGCTCTTGCTGCTTTGACTTGTTACCGGCCTCTCCAAGCTTCCGTTGCTGGTATCGTAGCCGACGCCATTGACTTCCTTGCGCACGGTGGTCGGGTGGAAAATCGGTGGAAGCGTCGTCATGTTGTTGCTGTTGTTCCGAGAGGATGATTGGTCGGACGGGGCGGAGATGGAGCCATTGGGCTGGGCTTGCTGCTGCTGTTTCGTCGAATTCGTGGATCCAAAAGAAGGGGCTTTGAGCATGCCAAAGCTGAGACGGGATCTGGAACCATTTGGGGGAGCTGTGGTATTGGGAGAGACAGTCTCAGGCATGGGAGGAGGAGCAATGCCGGTGGTGACAGAGTGACCGTTCGTCAGACTGAACGAGGGTTTCCCCATGGATGTAGAGGTGAATCCCATCGAGGAGGGTGGAGGAGATGCTAGTGGATCTTGGAACTCGGGTTGCGGCGCCTCGAGAGCTGGAGGGGCGGTTTGCAGGAGAGTCATTTCGGGAGCAAAAGTATGATTTAGGCTATCGGTGAGGGAGGATTGGGTGCCAAGATGGGTGGGTGATGAGTAGTGGGTGAGACAATGCTTGATCATGGACACGTGATCTAAGAGGGCAATTTGCAGAGCGTTCTCCATAGGCGACAGTTCCGGACCTGGAGAATCCTCATCTTCTTCATCTTCCTCTTCGGCCTTTCTAGGCACCAGTCCGCGATACTGCGCAACCGTTGCCACGGACGTAGGATCTACTGATGAGATGATGCCTTCCGTCAGGTTGGAAAAGCCACTATCGTCTCCGTTCAGCACTCGTCTTTCAAACGAGGCAAGCTCGGCAGTCTTGCGGGATGTCCGCTCAACGGCCGTTTGAAGCGGCGAAAGACGAATGGTATCAACTGAGACAATCTCACTTCTCCGTAGTATTGTGGGTAGTGGCTCCTGGGCGACATATACCGTCTTTTCAATCCATTGGTCCTGGACCCTAGAAGCTGGAGAATGTCGCTTTGACGTCACTGCAAAGCGCTGCGGTCTCGCGGAGGTGATGTAGTCCCGCGTGGATTGAGCAACTTTGGGCTGCTGATAGATAGGATGTTGCAGATCCCGGTAGACACTGACAGGGAAGATTTGCAGGTATTGGCCTTCCATGTCTTCAGGCTCGCCCTTGGAAAGGATTTGCGCAGAAGGATGTAACTGCCGCATCCGATCCGTAAACGCTGAAAGCCGCTCTGATGGCTCACCCTGGTATATGAATTCACGATTCTGGAGATTCTCCTGGAACCCCAATCCACGGTAGATGACTCTGAAGTATCGTGGTGGCTGCCATTCGCCCTTTCCGACAGTCTCATAGATGGTCGCCATTGCTCGCTGAGTCCTAGCCAGCTTGGGGAAATCGAAATGTACCAGCTCATATTGATTGGCAAGCTCTCGGTATGCGGCTAGAGCACACTCCCACGCGGCTCCTTCCTCGAAACAGGTGATCATCTCGAAGTAAAGATGTTCCTTGCGCTCAAAGCTCGACTGTTCAGGATACTTCGGCTCATCAAGCGCTCTCACCGGCGTTGATCCCCACGAGTATTGGTCGGCATGCAGCTGCAACGCTAGGCCAGCTTCGGTGTAGTTGTTCATCTGTTTCTGGACATCCGCCAGCTGATGGACATAGCGAATAAAGATATGTTCTTTTTGCAGGTCTTTGTAAAAGTTCATCAGCTGTAGCGTATCCGTCACTCGTAATGACTCGTCCAAATCTTGACCGTGGACTGCCACCAGCATATCAAGCAGCTCATCAATCGTAGACACGGTGTCTTGAATGGTTTGCCATAGCGGATCGAGAGGCATGCGCGCCAGATACTCAAAAGCGTCCACCAGCTCATTGATAAACATCTTTTGCACTAGCGTGTTCCCGATCTCCTTGGTCTTGTAGAGACTGTCGAGTGAGTCGATCACCTCCGTCTGGACCATGGACAAGTCATCATTCAATGTCCATTCGCTTATGATCATAGCCTGTAGAATCTTGATCGCCACCCTCCTCAAGCCCTCATGGACACTGAGACACAGCTCAACGGTAGAGGCCACCAACCCCGGAACATATTGCACCTGAAACCCACCAAGCCGCGTGAGGCCATAGCGCTTCTGCTCCTCGGCGCTAGTGTCCCAACCGATAGCTTCCCAGCTTCGACGCAGCAGGACGGAGCCCTGCTCTCGTACGTCGCCAGCAATCTTCCAGACAACTCTTCTTTTCTGCTCCGGGAATGTCTCTAGCGCAAGAACATCGCTGCGGATTAGCAGAAGAAGCGTGTTGAGGTATTTGCTCCACAGCTCCGTGTTGAAATGTTCCGCATCGTCTGGAGATGGCACCATCTTGGCAGCCATGATATCGAACATTGACTCGAGGATCTGGAGCATGGATCTGTGGTGGTACACGAAGAGACTAAGCCATGACTTGGGGAATGCCTGGCCCGATAGCACCGAGCTCACAACATCCAGCACGTCTGAGACCATGTTGGCAGTCTCACTCACTGACAGGTCAGTCAAGTGATCAAACGGGGTCGCTGACAGATGTGCAAGGATGGAACTGAGTTCGATCAAACATTCGTCATACTCTGATACAGCTGTTGTAGGCTTTGCTGGAAATGGGTAGGCAGACGGGAAAAGTAGAGAGAGCGTTCCACTGTTGCTGATGAGATTGGATGCCTTCACTGCACAGTAGGATTCAATGACTTTGTCGAGATATTTGACGCCATCGAACCCGGGCTGATGAGCATGATTTGCAACGATAGAGCAACAGAGCCGGATCTGGTCGCGCCACTGTTGGGAGACATCCTCGCTGAAGCCCCAGTACGGTGCAATCCACCTGGCCGTGTTTGCAACGATCCGAGAACGAACATGGTCCTGGCCGAAGAGACTGCTGTCGGTAAGTCTGAAGATGAGCAGGAGCTTGTAAAGGATCAATTTGCCCTGTACATCCTCACATGCATCCACAATGTTAGATGCAAGCTGCAATATCTCCTCCTCCGAGAACACCGTCCTCAGCTCTGGGAGCCATGCTGGCATGTGCTGGACGACAAGAGTCCTGTCGCCTATTAAAGCGGGAGCTGGATTTCTGATCAGCTCCTCGAAGGAATTGAAGATGCCTTTGAGATCTCTCTTGAACGACGATTGAGTCGTCGTTCCAATGCCAGCTTCCTTGACCTGCAGCTTCTCCCGCGCGCGAATGATAAATTTGAGGATATGACGTCCGACTTTGAAGGCAGCGCGTACACGCCTCGAGTTGCGTTGCTTGGAATGATCGGCCACGAGGCGGGTGAATGCTCGGATTAAGCAAGGGGCAGCATAGGCATGATCAAACCGTGTCTCAGCATACTTGTCCAGGTAAGGCTCCAAATTAAACCTTCGATCGTATACGATACTCAGTGCCACAACAAGGGCATCAAAGACCAAGTCCTCGTTTTCTTCCACTTCGGCGTTCCCTATGAGTATACTGAACAAGGCGTCGAGCACGTCTCCAATCATCTTTACCACATCAATTTCCGGAACGAAGGAGAAGCGCTTGACGTGATCAAGGGTTTGCGCTTTTGATGGAGACTGGCGCCAATCCAGAATCGCTAGTAAGGTCTTGTCCTGTGAGAAAGTTGTACTGCAAAGCTTGGTTTCCAATTTAATCGTTGCAATGGGCCCGGTCAGCGCCTCGTCCTTTTCGTCATTATTCTGGCTTCTTGAACTCCAAGGGAAATCCATGTAAACACCTCGCCCCTTTTCAGAGGTTGATGTTGTCTTATCATACAGGTATAGCAGGGGTGCATGGTTACCGTCTTTAATAAATGTGCCCTCTTGCATGAGTGGAATCCACCCAAGAGCAAAAGGAAATCCAGGCGCTTCAGCAACGCTCATGATCAGGTGTGCTCCAGGAACATCTTCGTCCGGTATATTTAGCTTGATCGTCTGGTTCCATCGCTCCCCCCTCTCCACGGCACGTGTGCGCCAGGCCCTCAATGCTTCGCCGTCGGAGCTGGGAAATATGCAATTCTCTATCCGTTCACCAGATCCTTTACGAACCTCCATGGTCAACTGAATGTTTCTCAGCTCAGCGTTGGCTGCTAGCGGTACAACCCCTCTTTCAGGATGCGAGAAGAGTGCCTGGTGAGGGAGACTAGCCTCTGTCAAGGTGACATAGATGTCTGACCGTGGTCTCAAGGGAGCTCCCGTGAAGTCCATCTTCTGAGTGACTGTGATTTCCGAAAGAAGAGTAGGCGTCTCCGCGATCAAACCGTCAACCTCAGAATGTACGAACGACTGAAGGCTAAGCCGTATGTGATCAATCCCGGGAGCTTTTGTATATTTGTTTCTTTTGCTGCTGATCAAGTCCCGCAATATCTCATCCCAGGAGCCATCAGACTGCTCCATCCCTTCGGATGAAGCAGTTGCAGCAGTCCAGATCGGGATTCTCTGCTCAGACATTGACGAATGTTTGAATGTCATCCTGAGGTTCACAACGCCAATCCCGACGTTGCGCTTTACGTACTGTGGTCCTTGTTGTGTGACTGGCCGTATGCTTTCTCCCGTGTCTGGCCTTGAGGACTCATCAGAAGTCTCCAAAGTTCTTCCAGGTGACTCCTGAACGGGCTTCATGCCAGCTTGACTCCGGCTGCGCACACTCCCGAACTGCTTTTGCGCCCACATGAGGCTTTGCCGACCTCCTTTCGGGGATGAGCTCCCAGTATTGCCGGTCAGTGGTCTTGGCTTAGTGTTTTCGTTAACTCGACCTGGACTTTGCGGGGTCCGCGACGTGGATTGGACTTGTTGGCTTGCTTCCACCTGGATGACAAGATAGATATCCGAAGCAGGTCCGGAGACATCCCCTATATCATTTGCAGCAAGCTCAGCAAATAGCGTTCGAAGCTTGGCTTGCCCCGACGACGCCTCAAAGACGTCTGGCGGGGAGAGATCGATGGCGAAATTCTCCGTCACTCTTCTGGGCTGACATCCATGCTGGCGAGCACAAAGATAGAGTGTGAGTGAAGGCGAGGGCAGACCCTGGGCAGCAAAGCCCTTGATCTCTGCAAACAAGTGATGTAAGTGCAGGAGATCGTGCGTGAAGAGCGGCGGCTGATCCATGAGGCTCATGGTTGATTGGAGCTTGGATACCTCGAAAGGCGAGTCATCGCCCACCAGGAGGCGTCCATTCTGACTGGGATCGCGTACAATGACTTCATTGCTCAGCAATTTATTACCGCGAACCAGGTCCCAGACGATTTCCTCTCGTAACGAGCTCAGCTCCTGCGCCGTAAGCACGCCATGAAGAAGCTGCCGTCGCGCGACGTCGAGACGCTTGACCAGTGCGGATATCTTGTCCAGCACCTTGTATCGTCTTGCAAGCAATAGCTCATGGAGGTTTTTGGAATGCCATTCACGGAGACAAGAGGCAATCTCATCCACCAACGGCTCAGCGGTGGAAGTGGGGGTTTCGTCTCCAATCTTGAGCATTGGTACGGGGGCTTGAGGACGTTTGGCGGTATGGTCGCGAGGGACGTCGATGATGGGAGTGGAGGGATCTGGTGAATTCCTGAACTGCGCGTTGGATACTGATCGATGCGACAATTTGCGTGCGAGGGTAGGACTTGTCGAGAGATCTGCCTTGTGCTGGGAAGGTGAGCGCACGGCTGATTTGGAAGGGTTGCCATCTTTGTCTAGGTCTCGATTCGATATGCGATCTTTCACCAAGGATGGACTGTCGGGATCCCTTGGACGAGAAGAAGCCCGCTGCAGCAAGGAGTTTTGGCGTTTGGGGGTGTTGCCGTTCACCTTGGGACTGTCGCCATTGATCAGAGGACTATGGCCATCTCCTTCGCTTCCAGGCTCTCCAAGGTGTTCGCGAACATCGACGCAACATCTTGGGAAAATACCAGAGAAGACTCGAGCCTCCAACGTTTGCCCTTTTCCACTAGTCAAACCGGACAGCAGGGAGGGGGGAGCGACCAGATAGCCCCGGTACCAGGACCCATCCTTACCACCTTGTTCAATAATGTAGAGGTCATCCCCGATTTCCAGAGGCAAGTCTTGCGGGGAAGAAGCGGTGAAAGGGTACGTAGCGACGGCGACGGCGATCCGTGGTAGAGGTTTCCATGGCATCCTGAGGAGTAGGAGAGGGATTCGGTAGGGACGAAGGGGACAATGTCAGTGACGAGGAAGCGGAGAGAATGAGGAACTTCCTCCTCGTCGAGTCCCGCGCTCAGAGACACGAATCCGTCATGCGCTGGCTAGATTAGGATGCGCCCTTTGTCGTTCGTTTCGTTGTGCATGCAGCTTCCCGACATAGAAAGCAGTGATTAGAAAGTTGTGCGGGCAAAAAGTATTATGCCCATGGGCAGAAGAGAAGTGACAGACAGCCACGCCAGCAAGAAAAAGCAAGTATAGGTCAAATCAAAGATGTGAAGGCTGTCGGTGCAGCTGAGTGTGAAATCAGATGCGCGATAAGTTCCTTCGCTGCTTAGAACTAGTTCTACTATCAGAAAAAAAAGTCCCCTAACGCGTCTCAAAATCCCACCATTTTATCCTCTACGGCTCCTCCCGAGTGGGGAAATCCACCATTTATGGGATGCTTTCAGGGGGCCCAAGCAATAAATCCGCGCCCTTATTGCCACAAACCCTGGCGCCATTTCGATCAGGTGGCCCGTGGCACAGAAGAAGGAAAGGACAATCAACGAGGAGAGCCAACCACGAATCAGGTGCTATGGAAGTTCGTTTGTAGCTGCATTGAAATTACTTTCTATCATACAGGAAGGGTATCGGACGGTCAACATGCGTATCAAATGTTTTGTCTATCATACTCATCGGGCTGTCATTGTTGGGAAATTCCTCGCGCTCAGCAAAACTCCTTTCACCCCTTTAATCTCTGTCTTTATTTTGGAGATGCTGTCATTCGTCGGCGGGTGCGCTTTCCTTCTGATCGAATTGGGATTATCGGTATCCGGTAAAGCATTCAGATAGGTGCAGAACTCGTCGAGAGCCTTCTTCAGAGACTTATCAGAGTTGTCGCTGACCTCGAGGCCTTGAAGCTTGAATTGAATATCCAGAAGTTGAGATACCGGATCGACGGGTGTTGCGGGCGATGTGACCGAGGAGATTGAGGATTGGGATGATGACTGCGACAATCGCGGAGAGGTCTGGGTGGCCACGGTCCGGGAGAAGAAAGGTGCGCCATCGTCCACGGTATCCTCCTCCTGAGGGCCATAACCCTGGTTGGCGACGACCGAGACATTCCCTTCCAACTTTCCGTTGAGAGCTTGCAGATTCGACCGCGCAGATTCAAACAGTGAGTGCCTGGCATTACTCAAGGAGGCGAGCATGGGCTCTACCAGGTATTTGCTTGTTCCATAGAGTACTGCCGCTGCTCCAGAAAGTGCATAGCCTGCAGTCAGAAGTCGTTCCGCCGTGATGAACGGTGGTGGCTTCTGAGTATGGAGCAGGAATTCGGGGTAAGTTATAATGGGTGGCGCATCACGAGTGCTTGATGACCCAGATGCTTCCGGGACCTCTTCAGAACTATCAACCAATGTTCCCGAGTCCGACACCACCCCATTTTGTGGAGCAGTAACATCAGTCTTGGGCATTGATGATGTACTCGTAGACAAGAGCGACTCGATCTCTACATCTGATAGCCCCTTTGAGAGCAGAAAGTTCCTTTTTCTCTGAGTCGACGCGCTCCGTATTTCGTCCTCTTGGAGAAATTTGGTAGCCTTACGGAGCAGCAGGTGTCGTTCTTCCATGATGTAGGAATGCGGGCGAGGTGACGAGGTGAGAATGGTGAGAATGGTGAAGGATTTCAAGAGCCTCGGCATTCACTCAATATCCAGGTCTAGCTCTTTAAAGCCTAGCGTGTAATCGCCTGGCACGGCTTACCACTCGCGTGGCTTACCATTTACAACAGCAACAGTACTCCCCCGGAATCCGCAAGCGAGATCAGCCAAGATCTGGTCACCACTCGCGAGATCATTCTGTATTCGAATGACCAATCGCCTTGTACCCTTTAGCAAAGCCGATTGAGAAACCTCATAGGCCCCTTGTAGTAAACCTGCAGAAGACCTACCCGCTATCGTATGTCGTGCATTCCGTAGTGGACAAAGAAGTTCGGAGGTCACCAACTACCATTCCTGCAGGGCCGTTGCGAAGACATCCAATAAGCGCGAGAATAATCTTAGAAGGGAGGCTTATTCTTCTGTGAGACGGAAAGGGTAGGATTCGTACGTCGACATTTTCTATTCATGAGCCGCTGAACATTCGACGTGGAATGAGTGTCGAAGTTTGAACCTCCAATGGCCCGCCGTGCATTTCTTGCGCTTGTTGATTTACGAGGCCATAATCTGGGCTTGCGTTTCATACGTCAAGAATATCATCAGGGAGGCAATCACGTTTCTGCCCAAAATCCACTTGCCTCGTATTTGCCCTGACTCGACTTTCTTCCTTCTACAACACCATCTTCAAAGTCCAGATTTCCCAGATAGAAATTCTTTTAAGCTTCTTGCGCTTTGCCCAGTATCCAACCGCATCCGCAAAAAGAAAAGAACTCTTTAGTATCACAAAGAAGTAGTGTTCGGAATCCGAGTCGACTTCATCCAAAATCATGCCGCGCAATTCACCTCGCCTCAAAAATCTGACTCTCCCTACCAGCGAACCACCTGCGCCCCGCCCTAGACGTGCCAATACCAAATCAAGCGCAACAATCATTCGCGACTCGACCAAGGGTTCGGACACGCATCAGCCATCGCTGCGCTTGACCGTCAAGATGCCCTCTAGCAGATTGCGAGAAGCGACATCAGCCCGTGAAATATCGAGAGAGTCGCCAGCCCCAAGTGCAGGAGCTCGATCGACCCGGAACAAGCCACGGAAGAGTTACGTCATGGAGAGCGAGAGTGAAGACGCCGGAGATGACGGCGAGGAGGAAGCGGAGGAAGATGAAGATGAGCTGGAAGTGGAGGAAGATGAGGTGGAGATGTCTGACGCGAGTAAGCCCATACCCTCTCAAACATGCTAGCAGGACATCTAGGTGACAAGCACTCTATCTAATCATCGAGTTGAAGATTCCGAAGATCCCGACGTCGATGCAGATGGCGACATTGACATGGACGACGACGCCGACGATGGCCTCCCACTTGGCGCCCTCCCGGCTTCAGCACCCAGACCGCAACCATCACTGCCGACAACGACATCTCTCAAGATCAAAGGCCCAGCCGTGCCAACCACTCCCGCGCAAAGAAAGGCCGCTTCAACAAAGCGACCTACAGTCACCGTCACACCTGTAGGCCCCGTCTCCCAACCTAAGCTCAAATCCGTGGAAGAAAAAGAAATGTCCATGGCCAACGCTGGCGGCGACGAAGATGAGGACGAAGAGCTCTCCGAACTAGGCTCTTCCGACGACGGCGCTGGCGAAGAAGACGAAGACGAGGAAGAGGAAGCCGAAGACGAGGAGCTGGGCGACGAGGACGCCGAAGGCGACGAAGACGATGATGAGGAACTCGACGACAGCCGCAGCCCAGAACCACTGGGCAGTCGCGCCTCCACCCCCGACGTCAGCAAAATGACCAAGCGCCAACGCAGCCGGTTGGATCAAGTGATGGGCACCGACTTCTTGCAATTACCCATGGGTGAGTAAATCCTGAATCCTTCATGCTCCACTCCCCTTTCCTAAGACTGGCTCTGCCCGTCGTTGGGATTGAGATTACCACCAACCCCTCGTCATCTCTCCTCAGCCCGATTTCCTCTTTACGTGCGAAGTGGAGCAGACCCCTTTTTGGCGGAAAGCACACCCCCCTGACATGCCACGACACATCTAGAACCCCAGATCAAAAAACACCTCACCGCCGAAGAACACGCCATGCGCCGCGCCGAAATGGCCCGCCGCCGCAAAAACCTGTCCGAGAAACGCAACGAGGAGGAAAAAGCCGACACCATCAACCGGCTCCTCAAGAAACAGGCCCCGAAACGCCGGGGCAAGATCAGTCAGGCGGAGATCGCGGCGCAGGATCGCGAGGACGATGCCGAGGATAGTGGGCTTGAGGATGAGGAGGGCGGGGAGGAGGTGCGGGAGCATGAGCCGGCGAATCCGGTGTTTGTGCGGTGGGTGAGCGATCGGGCGGGGTGTAGGGTCGGTGTGCCGGCGGAGTGGTTGGGGAAGAGCGTTGGGAGGGTTTTTGAGGGGGGAGTAGGGAGGAGGAAGATGGTTGAGGAGGTGTGAGAGAGAGGGGCAACGGGGCTCAAAGTATGGGATTTCCACTGGGGTTGGGTGGTTTGTTGAGCAATAGACCACGAAAAAGCATTGCTGGAGTAGGGTGATCCTGGGTTGGAGATGAAGTCTTCATGCTATCCATGCCAGCCTATCCAGAGGCTGTCTATCATGGTTTGAGTCTAAAAAGTTGCTGGAAAGGAAATTGATCAATGCCTTCCAGATGCCTGCTCCATCGAGACCGCAGAACCGAACGCGCGCCCTCGCTCTTCCAGTTTGCTCAAAAAGTGTCTATCCGATGCCATCTCCAACCTGATATAAAGGCTACCTGATATTGAGAAACTGATGCCCCAGGTCTCCCCGCGCCAAAGACATTTGTATCAGCAGCGGTGATGAAGCATTCAACCCCCCTTGCTTTCGAGATGCAATAGAAAACGTCCCTCCATCCGCTGGACTTTCGCCTCTCCCCCTTTCCAAGCTCAGATCGCAGACGTCGATTTATTTTCAGGTTAATTGTAAGTCCAGTGTGAATTTGTATGTGTAAAAGCGTAGTTGTTGAATCCTGCCAAAGGAATATGGGGAGATAGTATGATGCCATGCTTCCTTCCTTTCCAATTGCTTTATGTCGAAGGGGAGACGTCCGGCGTCTTTCCCGAGATGAGAAGGTATGCGGTCCTCGGAGATGTACTGTCGTAAGAACAATGGAAAGGAAAAGAAATAAGAGATGAGAATATGAAGAGGCTCTCTCTCTCTCTCTCACACACAAAGGACACAGGCATATGGGGAGCCCGCTCCAGGTTGCATGCCCGGAATCAACCCATGAAGATTCCCCCACAGATTTTATGAAACTTAGCCAACGAGTGATGCTTCCCCATCTTCCCACAAATTCAACCCAAGCCCCGGGGAAGCTTTGTGGAAACAGCAGGATCGATCACATCAACCCACATCCCCCCCTCCCCCCACCCAAAGCCGAACCACTGACCGCTTTCCTGCCACTCGCCGTCGACGAAGAAGCACACACGTTCCTGTAGCTCCAATCGAAATCGATGCAGTGGCGCTTGTTCCCCTTCTTCTTTGTGCTGTCGCGCTTCTTGCGGGCCTGATTCTCTTGTGCGGCATTTTTCTCGCGGGGCTGGTTCAGAAGGGCGGCCGCATCGTCCGTGTCGGGGGTGTCGGAGAGCGTGGTTTTCTCCGAGTGTGTCGTGGTGGAGGAGAGGGAGGATAGGGAGCTGGTGCTGGAGACGGATTTGGGGGAGGTGGTTGAGGGCCAGGATTTGGGGTGGTGGCTGAATTTGGTGGAATCGGTGGATGTGGAGTCCGCGGGGGAGTGAGGCATTGTGGTATTGTGTCGTGGGGGTGGGTGATATGATGCTGGGGGATAGGATGCTGGGGTAGGTAGGTGTGCCTGGAAGCTTCAATCTGAGGGTATTGGGAATGTGATGCTGGTAAAGAAAAGGTAGTAGGATGCTTGTAAGTAGGAGATTGTGATGGCAGTAGAAATGTTGATATGTATGCCTGGGAATGAAAGGCTACATGGTATTGGGTCAGTGTCCGGCAGGCAAAGAAACCGAGCGGCAACAGTGCCTGAGCTGGGACTGACATGTTGTAGCTTGATCTTCTTGTCTGGATGGTGAGGTAAGATGCTGTGTAGATTGCAAAAATTTCGTTGAAAATGATGCCGTCCCAAGCCTGCTGGAGATAGCGATGCTAGCCAAAAGATTGTGTAGAAATTGGAGATGTAAGTGATGATATCCAGAGAAAGGAAAGATGCTCGTGTACTGATGTAGGAAAGATCAAAGAGCGTGGGTGTCAAGTTAATGTGTAACGTAATGATTAAGGAAACAAATTGTAAAAGAAATACTCAAGATGAGGTAGTATATTGTAAATAGTAGTGAAGGTCAAAGCGCACATGGCTGGCAGAAACGGCTGTTCAAAATAGGAAAGAGAGGAAGAAGAGAGTGAATAGAGGTTCAAGAGCATTTTCAATACTTGGAACTTGGTAGGTGGTGCACCCAAGAGGTGAGGGTTTGAAAGATGTTATTGCCCTCAAACAGATCTGATATGGATTTCGGCAACGATGGGACATGAGTACGGTCCCACAGCGGTCGTTTGCTCAGGACAGGCATGAAAATCCCTTGACAGGGCACTTTCAAAGGCTGACTCATCATGATCTGTTGACAGTACTTGTACATATCTCGTACTTCCGCTCTCGTTTGCGTACTTGGCCTTGCTCTATACAGACAATATGAGCGTCGTTCATCATTGCTTCATTGGCTTCCGCTTTGATCGACAGGTTTGCGGTATCCGGTGGATCCTCGTCTTGGGACTTCTTGCTCTGCGGATACGGGGTCGGGACCCCATCTCTCTCTCGTACTGGGCGTCAATTGGTCGTAGCCTGGTGCTGCCCGATATGACATCTGAGAAGCTAAATGGCTTGAGCCTGAGCCAGGAGGTTGCAATGAGTTACTCTCTGACGCCTTCAAGGTGTCGCCGAGTTCCAGTCGCTGATGTGGAGAACTCAGGCCATCATTTCTGCCTGCGGGAGAACTATTTCTGGATACCTTCTCTTTCAGCCGGGTTTCTGTTTCTTTCAGTCGCGCCTGAAGAGCTTCAAGCTCCTTGGTCTGCGAGTCGAGATCTTTCTTCCTATCAAACATCAGCTGGAGCAAGATACAATCAATTTCGGCTGTAAGCGCATGTAGTCTGCGTGCTTTGAGACATACTTCTGCTCGACGGATTGGGTCAAGCCGTCTAGACTGTTGTCTATGGCAAAGACGTCGTGGAGAGAAGCAGAGAAATTACGGGCAATCGTGCTGAACTTCACGTCAGATCTGACAGCTGTGCTACTCAAAGAATCTCACGACTGAGGCCGCCCATTGGGCTTCCAATCATCATCACGTCCGTCGGCCATGGTGTCGAGCAGGTTCCGAGCTTCAAGCAAGCAACGGGAGGCAACGTGATTGAAGTTTCCGCAATGATCCAAAATGCCAGGGTCGAGCTCTGTTAGTAGTTGCGAGCCTCTGGACAATTACGTGAATTGTGACAGAATCATAGCTGGCGCCGACCAGTAGCCGATCCAAAAAGGCGTCAGAAAGCGCAAAGAAGTTTCACAGCAGAGCCGGTCTTCTTATCAACGAAGCTGCCCCTAAAGCAATTGAGCAGCAGTAGATGCTGCTGGCGCAATTGATATTGTTCCACTGCGATCTGTGAAGAACGAGGGGCACGAGAAGCTCTCCGGATTTGGTGGATGCTATGCCCGAGGTTTATATCCGTCACTTTTCTTATCTCCGCCCATAGATCGCATTTTTGCTTTACTTTTGCACGACATCAAAGGCTTCAGAGGCCACAACCAACACAATCACCCCAGCGCAGCCGCAGCGCGCACATCATACGGCCTTTATATCGCTTCGCCGGCACCTGAACACCAGACACGGATCTCGTTGAAGTCTTGAAGCGATCTGAGAACGTGTCAAAGGAGAAGAACATTCGTCAACCTCGATTTGGACGAATCAGGATACGCCAAAAGCGGCGGGGCGGAGCATGGAGTGTAATGGCACCGATCCTTCACACTCCGTTAGAAAGCTTTCTCCTCCTCCAGACGCTTCACCTGGATGATCAAGGCCCTTCGTCGCCCAGATTCGAGCGCGCTTCAAGTTCGTTGAAAAGCAACACCCTGCTTCTCGACAATGGCCAGCATGACTTTGACCGCCTCAACTCGAACTCGCTCAAAGATCTCTATATCAGTCTTTTGGAGGAGCAAGCAAGGCTTGAACGAGAGACAGCATCGGTGTCCCCACCACCCAGCGATGGGAATCCAAGAAAGAGGAAGCTGTCCAGCCCGTCCTTACGGACAATAGATGAAGCATCTCAGTACACATACCTGCTGCCCCCTTTGTTGGACAGGCTATATCTGCAATACCGAGACCAAGCCATCAAGTCAATTGAGGATGAAGAGCGGCAGTATCGCTCCTTGCAACGAGAGATCCAGGCGTTGGAGCAACACACCAGCGATGCACGAGCTGCAAGACCGGGATCTCAAGGCGTCCCACCAATCTCAGCTCTCTTGCGCGAGACGGAGGACGTCGCTCCACCACAGCGGCCGCCGGCACTGCCACCATCTACCGAGACCTTCCCCAATGGCTCTCACCGAAACGAAGCTCATGTGCCGTTCCATGAAGCCAGAAACCTACACGCCGAGATCTACAAGCCTCTTCAATCCGGGCATGCTGAAAATGGGGCTCCAATACTTCCGCCACCTGCTCCTCATCCCCAGCAATATCCCTTGCCTCCTCCGACCATGGACAGGAGGATGTCGACCCAGAACCATGCGCCATCGCAAAGTCCTCGCCTGAACCAGCCCTCGTTACCTTCGTCAGACCGTCAATCAGCGTCTCCAATCATTCTGCCACCTCCGAAGGGCATGAACATGCATGGCGCCTCTCCGTCTGCCGACAACGGGGTAAAACCATATCGACCACCCACCATGCCATCACCTCAACAGGCACCCTATCCTCCACCTCGCCAACAGCCCGATCAACATCCATCCAACAGACATGCTCCACAGCCTTACTCATCCTACTATGACAACCGAGGATACCCTTATCCCAGCTATGGCCAGAATCCTGTTCCCATATATCATCCACACAGCGGACACATGCAACCTTATCATGCACCATCTTCCCACGCGCCGCCTTATGCCACCAGTCCATATCAGTCACCAGCGCCTTCTCAGCACTCCCCTTACTACTCCACGCCTACTCAGTACTCTCATATGCCGCCGTATGCACCACCGCACCAGCCGTACGCGGACGTCAGGACTCCCGTGAATCAATCGTCTGCCGCACAATCCATCTCGAGACCATCGCCCATTTCCACGAGCAAGTCATCGACCAAATGGAAGAATACAGATCCGTCCAAGTTACCGCATCCTCCCAAGTCACCTGTCAGGCCGTCATCTAGGGACGTCAGTCCGCTCAGTGATCCCGGCTCCGATGTTGAACCAGATCAAGTCACTTCTCCAAGGACTGGACAGGAGGCTACAAATCCTGCAAGACCAGGAACTGGAGAGCATGCAACTTCCACCCGGGGTAGCAGAGGCTCAAGAGCCCGCGGTGGGCGGTCGCGTGGGACTGGAGCTCGAGGTCGGGGTGGGAGAGCCGGAAGCGCAGGATCATCTACCGTAGCAGACTCCTCACGCAGAAGCCACTCTGCTGTAGACTCTCCAGCGGCAACTGGCAATATCAAACCCGAACCTTCGGGTGCGTCAGCTCACGATGATTCGGCATCGGTCGTGTCGGTCGAAGAAACGTCTCGAAAGTCTACCCGGCGACGTCGAGAAACTCTACGTAGCCTTGATGCGGACCCTCCTCGCATCCATACCAAACGCAAGCGAGAAGATGATCTGACATCAATACCCAGGGGTAAGGCAAGGGAATCACGGGCTTCGAACTCGCCTCCAGCAACGCCTCGTCGGCAACCCATCCGCAAACCAGGGCACCTTCTGGCAACCCGTCATTTTGCACGGACAACGCTGCCTCTGATGAACGAAATCACGTCTCACCGCTTGGCGTCACTTTTCGCCAAACCATTGACCGAACGTGACGCTCCGGGTTACAAAGACCTCATCCGGCGGCCGCAGGACATGAAATCGATTAGAGCTGCCATCAATGCAGGTGGACGTGCTTTGAATGCTTATCTCGAAGACTCAGGTGATGCTGCCGGTGAGGCTCGGGAAGTGTGGGTTCCGGAAAGTGAGGATTTGATGCCTCCCAGGGGCATAGTCAATACTGCTCAATTCGAAAAGGAGCTTAACCGCATCTTCGCCAATGCCGTCATGTTCAATCCAGAGGTCGCCGACAATCGAGGTCTGGGTCCAGCTTTTCGCACGCGGAGCGCTCGACAGCGCTTAGCACGTGAAGGTGGCGCTGCGGAACCGGAAAACGAGACCGAGGAAGTCGGAGATGACACCGATGTGGCCAACAAGTCCTTCGAGATTGGCGTTGCTGCCCCCATGGAAGGAGACGTAGTGGAGGAGACCAGGGAAGTGGCTCGAGACGTGCAGGAGAGCTTCACCGCCTGGCGGGCCGTGGAGAAAGCTTCCAACGACGAAGCTGCTGCTGCCGGCGACGATTCTCCTGCGAAATCGGAGGAAGATGACGCGCCGGACGACGAAGAGGAGGAAGGGGTGAAAGAGAGCGTGGAAGAGGAGCAGGGCGCCGCTGATGGCGAAGCAGAGCGAAGGCCAAAACGGCCGAGACGGAAATAAATCCACTCAGATATCTTTTCGACTAATCTCAGCATTGACTTTCTTGATGTTGAAATATCCCCACCTTCCTTTGACCCCTTTATTACTTACCTTCCTCCCTATCCAGTCTAACCAGGCAAATCAATATCCACCACCCACATCTTCTGCACAGGTCTATACTCCACATCCATCACACTCGCATTCACAAACACCGTCTCCTCCCCCCACCTCACCCCGCCCTCCCTCCCATCCCCCCTCAAATCCAATCTCACAAAACCCTCTCCTCCCTCTTCCCCTCCCATCCTCACAACCTCCTCCCCACCACCACCACCCCACTCCACCCTCCTCGCCCCCCACCCCTCATGAATGTGCCCAAAAACATGCACCCGGGGCCTACACCTCGCCATCGCCCGCCCCAGAAACTCACACCCCACACTCCCCGCCCCGACCACTTGATCCAATATCCCGAAGGGCGGCCCATGCGTCACCATGATATCCACGGCGGGCCAATCCGGTACCGGATGCTCGACCCCATCGGCGGGATTGAAGCGATCCACATCCCTCTCGTACGCGAACGCCCAATTCTGGAATGCCGGGGTATAGGGGGATGTATACAGGGTTATGTGGGCGCCGTTGGGGAGGGTGAGGTGGTGTGTGCCCTCATCCAGAAACCGCAGGCCTTTGTTTTGCCATATCGGCCGGGCCAGCAACTCCTCAACCGCCTGGTGCGCATGAAGGAGTAAGAATTCCAACACCGTATCACTTTTTACGAAACCATTGAAAAACCTCAAGCCTTTTTTGAGAAAGTGTTGATTCGCAGGGTAGTCAAAAGGGGAAGTAGAGAGTAGAGAGAACTTAAGAAAAACCTACATTACTATCCACCCTCCCCCCAGCCCCATGAAACCTCCTCCAACCCCCCTTCCGCTCGTAGAATTCCCTGTCCATGCTAACGTCATGGTTCCCCCACACCACCACTTTCACGTCGGCGTCGGCGTCGGCCAGGTATGAAAGTTGGGAAGTCAGCGAGGCGAGGTCGCCGGTTAGTGTTAAATCGCCTGAGTGGATTAGGATGTCCGCCCTAGGAAGCAGATGGGGCAGAGGGAGGGCATTGTGGGTATCGGAGAGGAGGAGGAGGCGAGTTGGGATTGTGGAAGGTGTTGCCCTCGACGGCCCACCCCCAGCCTCAGGTCCGCCGTCCTCGGGATCGGCTAACGACTTGAGGTCAGCTCGAAGTTCAGGAACAAGAAGATGTCGGCCAACGGACGACATGAGGCTTCGCTCCTTGACATGGTAGGGACGTCGTCCGTCTCTGCATCAGGCCTGGGGGCTTCAGTCGTTTCTGGCCCGTGAGGAGCCCTTTGTCTTTGTCGCGCTCGGTATGCGGCCTGGCGCAGACGGGCAGACTCCCGTTTTGCCGAGGCCGATATGGCACGGCGAGGCATGGCGGATCGTGATTGCCTTGGCAGTTGTGAATGACAACGGGCAGAATGAAATACGACATCACGGGGCAAGGCATGGGGGTGGACTGATTTGATACCCGGGAGATGGGGGGAAAGGGGGAGTTGTGGAGGGGGGTGTGGAGAAGAGGAATAGTTATTGTTGGATGGGAGGGGGGGGGGTTTAATGGAGACTTATGGGCACATTGGGTGGGTTGCGAAAGCGATGGCTTGACGGACGTCGGCTTTATGGATATTTAAGACGATGAGTACTTGAGAGCAGCGTTTCGTGAACGTGTCGATATTGGGGGTGATGAGATACGGGGTTCCTGCCCGTCCTCGCCTGCCACTTTCTCTCCACAGTCCTCTTTTCGGGTGTTCCAATCGGCTGGATTGCTGAAGAAAGAGACGGATCCTCTACGACCAATGCAACATCTTGAGAAGAGAAGGTCTTCAAGGTTAAGCTGCAGAATCTGATTCGAAAGTCTCTCATCAGGACCAGGGGATTGCTGGATGCTTGATGCTTGATGTGGAACATGGGAGGAAGGGAAAATTGTGAAGGCGACTTCATTGCCGTGGGAATTCAATTGCTTCTGATTTTGTAGAATTCACAAAGGTTAGCGAAGAGAGCTCGCTTCCCCTTTTGCAAGCGATCCAGGAGCCTTCTGTTCCGGATCACCCCACCATTGAGTTCTCTACTTCCTGATCGCCCTCGTGTAAAATGCCAACTCTTCTCCCTCCAGGATGTATCCATCGCACCGGCCCGACTGCCCTGGCCGGCTGCTCACCACCGCCAACAGCCTGCTCGCCTCGAACTGCCTCTCCAAGGCCGGGTCCACCTTACTTGTCGCGGCTACCCTCGCCTGCTGCTTCTTCTCGATGCTCTTACTCTTCTTCACTTCTTCCTCCTCCTTCTTGGCCTGTCTCCTCCTCCCCAACGACGTGCCATAGTGTGCCTCGAACCACTGCCTGAAGGGGGTGGCATCGACCTGAACGATGGAGGCTTTCGTGAGGGTGTTGGTGCGGACGAGCTCGTTGTTGGACGGGTGGAAGGACACGCTGATGACGCGGACCTTGCGGGTCACGCCCTCAGACCCCCAGGAGAAATTGCCGGAGTCAAGGCGGAGGGCGCGGAATTTGTGGGAGCCGCCGCGGACGCGGACCATGTGGATGCGCTTGTTGCCGATACGGGTGTTGGCTGGTTGACGGCCCTTTTCGAAGGCTCTGGGAGTGAACAGTGAGTATGCGGGGTGAGAAAGGAGGAAGGGATGTTGTGGGGAATTAAGATGCTGTACCTCTTCTTGCGGTAGTATGCACGCTTTGCACCAGTCGCGGAGCGCTTGTGGCGCGAATCTCGTGAGATACCCATGATTGCGGTGGTTCAAAGACGACTGTATTGGCGGGGAGCGGTCAGCCTCGTCTTTGTATCAATTGGTGATATAGTGAACATGAGGAGGATGCGGGGGAAGCTTCGAAGGGCTGCCACGCAAGGGGGATTGCCAACAAGGGTGATAGTTGGCCTACCTGTGTGACTTCAGTCGTCTGCCAACGCAGTAAGGGTCAAGATACAAGTAATTGTGGTGTCTGACGGCGGAGTTCACGTTTGGTGTTCCTCAATCTTTTACACGCCCGCAAAGTGCTCTTTCTCGCTAAGCCCTACGGGTCAAATCACGCTAATCCGAGAGGCGTTAGCCCGCCCTTCAGTAGGAACGTATCACCACTCACTGATGTTCCAGTCTTGCTTGATAAGACCTATCTGTGGTATATGTCTCACCGAGCTTCGACTTTGCTATCTTGCACATTTACGTACTATTTCTCTTGACAAGGCCGCATTGAAAAAGTAAGAGCAAGGGACTGACGAGCAAAGGAGCAGAAGATCCCATGCCCAACTGCATTCCTGAATCTGTCATTATTACAGCCTACAGCACGAGATGTCCGAAGACGTGCAGGTAAGCCAGCAGGCTGGCCTCCTCGACCAATCATCGGCGCATATACTCAAGGTATTTGATGCTCCATGCAGAGCACTGCCTGGATTAGATTAATTGCAGTATGGATACACTATCGGAACGTTTTCTCACTTTCTCACAAGAACAATTGTTGCCCTGACATTGCATTCAATCTGTGCTGTGCTTTCCCAATTTCTGCGCCCAGTTTTGTTCTCATCTCGCATCTCTCTCTGTCAATTAGCGATAGCTCAAAGATGGTTGGTAAGTTCTGGCCCTCGAGAAGTAGGTGCAGAAGTCACGATTGAGTCCCAAAATTGCGGCGAATGCTCGTTAACTGATGTTTGATACAACGTGCCCATCAACCGAAATGAAACAGGTGCTTCGTACTCAGCTCGATCTTCTTTCCTGTGATCGCTCCTTCTTTCAGACGACTGAAAGGCTCCTGCAATTGATGGTTTTACCCTCTTCTTGTGTCGACAACCATTCGCAGGCTGTGACTGTTTCCTGGCTTACAGCTGCTGCAATGTTTTCAAAACCTGCAGAAGGTACATTCAAATTACAGTGTCACTGTGAACAAGTAGCAAGAAATTAAGTCAATCTAAAAACGCAGATACTCCTGAGCCGCAGTACAAACGGGGTCCGCAGTAAGAAGCGGCAGTGCGGCGCTTGTGGACATTACAGCACTTAAAGGAAGACTCCACCCTGCTTTTAAGATTCAATTTAAGCCAGACGATACTGTAGGGGGCTTTGCACATCGACATTTTCACAGCTTCTTCCTTGCATCGCCAAAACATATATCTCAAGATCTAGTATCACTTTGAACTGTGTCGAGCGGGGTATGTCTGACCTATTGCCGACCTTAATTTACCCTGCGGATTCATCAAGTGGTCAATCGTATTCCTATAATTATAATGATATTGTTAACATCTCCTGGTCCTGGGACGGGCCCCTCGGAGCCTCAGTCTCCGCAATCCTGTGGCTTTCGACTTCGGGTAATTCAACATTGTGGCAAAGTATGTAGTTCTCGTGAACTCCATGACCTACCATCCACTGTTCTCTACTGAAACCTGAGCCTGACTTAGGGTTGAACGGGACCGTTCTCACCGCTGGGAGCGGATCGTATCCTTCACCCCTTAATTACAACGACGTCCAGTACCCAGCATACGGTCACTTCAACCTTGAGGTCCGCTTCGAAAATGGCACGGTAGTTTGGGCCCCTAACAGCGCCGATATCATTGTAATAAAGGATGAGGCGACGGCCTCGCAATGTTGTAATTGCACCGAGGAGGCTTCAAACTCGATTATTTCAGCGTCACCGACCATTGCCAGCACGTTGAACAGCGTAACCACGCCAGTCGCCACCTCTGGATCGCTCATAGCGTCGCCACAGCCGACACCATCAGGTGGTGGCCTGGGGGTTGGTCCGATAGCAGGCATTATTGTCGGCATGATTGTGGCATTTGTAGTCGTGGGGTTCCTCGGCGTCTTCTATCAGCGCAGCAGGAACGGAGGAAAGACATTGCAGCCGATGGCGACAAATGAAAGGGTCCAAGCGAGCCCGCAACGAGCATTCCAGGAAAGTCTTCAAAATGTACATTGTCCTTGTCATAAAACAGAGCATGGAGGCACAGAATTTTATGAGATGAACGATTCGGGTCGGCTGCCAATGGAGGACTCGAGTGATTAGCCGCAGTTGTCTACCGCGGAGGTGGGACAGGTATTGGTAGCCTTCACCGAGGTCGAATCCAGAGAAATGAGAGCACATCATGACGGGGTGAGTGATGAGTATCCAAGGGAGCAGCCACACCTGACTGCCTGTATTCAGGATGCCCGCCAGACCACATACCCAAAGGATGTGTACCACAATTGTACCGTAGGGGATTAGCTCCTTCACAGCCAAGAAGCCAATATGCGTCAAGCGAGTATGACGAGTTCTGGTATTCCTCACTCCCGTACTTGCTGTCTAGGATGATTGAGATGAGGTGTTTTGGACGCTTTGATCTAGCTGGGATCTTTGGTGGATGAGGGCGAAATTGCATCTCTAGATCTCCATCGGTGATGAGAGGATACACGGATCACTCGCCGCTCGAGTGCATGAGTCTACTCTGCTTGGTCCTGATGAAAGAATGTTAAGAATACGAGATGTCCAATTTACGGGGATTGATGCAGTTGAAGATGCTCTAAAGCCGATTGGAGTACGCCACGTGCTGCGCGAAAGTAGCGAGATGAGTGAAGCCCGCCGCTCGAGCAAAAAAAATCACTTCGGAGACTAATTTCCAAAGTTGAAAGGAGCCCGGGAGATTAAGCAGCACAAGACTTGAAGCTCGAGTACACCGGCGTTTCTCCGACACGACCCTCAAATACAGGGCGAGAATGGCAGACTTGCGTTTCCAGCAGATGATTTCAGGTTCTAGCTGAGCAAAGAGAAATCCAGGTACGAAGTCACCATGTAAGAGAGCATAGAGTCCAATCCGTATGAGCATGAACTTATGGGCGAGGAATGCGGTCCTGAGCTCGATCACCTACCAAAGGCTCGTGGGCACGATCGCGCGAGGAAGGAGGCAGTACGGGCCGCAGTGCGTGCTGGCCCAATGGTATGTATCATCGTATTATCTAGAACCATGCAGTGTGACGCACGATACAGATCGAGGGGATCGTCAGCCTTAGAGAGCCCCATCGACGCAACCGAGGAACGTTCGCACCCTGCTCTCAATGAGACACTTCTTACTTACGACTCCGCGTAGACAGTCAAAGCGATAGCTTCAGGAACGTCTTCGGCCACGGATCAAGAGGAGGCATGACAGGTTGAAGTTAAGGCCTAGGCTCAGCCCAAGAGCTTGAAACTGAACAGGAAGAGGGGGCCTTCCAACACACTGAGGGCGACAGAGCCAGAATTTGATCCCTCAAAATGCCCGTTGAACCCATCAGCTTGAGCCTCAGCATTGTCGCCCTGGCCAGCCTCTTTTCTACCTGTGTCGAATGCTTCGACCTCTTAGATGCGAGAAGAGGTTTTGAAAGAGATTATGAGCTTCTCATCATCCAACTCCAGCTCGAGAAGACCCGTCTGCTTGACTGGGGTCAATCAGTGGGCCTCCTACAGACCGAAGGACTGCAGCGACCTGTAGACTTGGACTCCCCAATACTCAGACCGGTGGTCGAACAAGCCTTGAACGCCATTCGTTTACTTTGGACCGACACTGACCAACTCATATCACGCTATGGACTCGAAGAGAGCAAGTCTAACCAGATGTCCACGACCAAGAAGCCGCGAGTTGGCTTGTTAGCCAACTCATGGTTCAATGTTTCTTGGGCACGATTCCAGGTGAAGACGAATGCTAATCGACGCCAAACACCTTTGATCAAGAGAGCTCGATGGGCGTTGCATGACCGCGCGAAGTTCAGGACCCTGGTCGAAACCCTTCGAAGCTTGGTAGATGCCCTCTTGGCAGTGACCAAATCGCCTGATGTTGTAAAGCGACGGCAGCAGCTGATGAGGAGAGAAATCAGAAGCCTTCGAGATACCACCGTGCTTAGCCTTCTTGCCGAAAACACATACGGAGTCGATCGGGATTGGTCCGAAGCAGCAAGTCAAGCACTAGGAACTTCAAGCTCGGACGAGAAGGAAAGACTGAAGGTGTGCAATTGGCTTGAGGCTGTGTCCTTAGACAAGGAGCCATTCCTTCTACCAAATGGTCAAGAGCCCAGGGCCAGTATAGGACTGTCACCAAAGATCACCGTCAATTGGACTGTTACCATCAGTCGCAGTGAGCTTTGCATGTCTCTTAAAGCTATAAAAGAAACACCAGAAAACGACAAGTTGATGATGATTTCCAGCAGGACCGGGTTAAGCGACATTGTTCAAGAAAGAGAAAAGATGATCCGTTCCCTGAAGGCATTTTCACCAGCAATCGAGCAAAAGTACTATGATTGCGCTCGAAGAGATATCTCTGCGACTCCGGGCGAGCGTTCAGACCCAAAAAATTATGCCTTGCAGTATAATTATTCTCAAAGGCTGGAAACCGTCGACAACAAAGTAACTCCCTGGTATTAATATATTTCATCGTGGTAGGGCCTTGGAATGGTTGTAAAACAGAGTATCGAGGTCATGGCTCCTTCTCGCTCAGTGCCTGATTTAAACCTATTTCTCATTTGAATCAGTCGCAGAGTAGGGCTCATCATCAGAAAGGTACAACGCTGCTTCTTGCTACGTATACTGGAAAAGGACCAGACAGAAACAGCTGGCGAGATCAATATATCTATACTTCCGCGCACGTGAGCGAGAGCGAAGTGTACAGATCTATTGAAAGAGTCCTTCGCGGTCAGGAATTTTGACGGAGCACGTCCCTGATTATGGTTCGCTGGTGTGGAGCAAACTATTAGCGTTAGTGCAATTTCACTGTATTACACAATGCGAATTTTGAAAATAAGGACCTATGATGCTCAAAAGTATCCGGTGTAGAACGGGATTGGGTATGTAGTCTTGATACGTGGTCTTCGCCTTGTCATTGGTGATCTATCATGCGTCGTGCGCTGGTACGATGTAACATGATTCAAGCATTCGAGACTCAGCTTTTCAGCAAAGCCACGTTCCAAGAACTAGTCAGTACAAACTCTCGAGCTTTCCCGCGCTCAACATTTGCGTTCAAAAAACATTCGCATTATTGACATGGCTTCCCGTCTTTCCAAGGCAGTACCCATCCTTTCACCTTTCCGAGCTTTGGGACAAAGCATCATTACATCTTCTTTCCACATGTGCAATCTTCGCCGGACTACTAGCAATCTTGGTACTTTGAACACTTGTACTGGAGGCTGCTCACTGCTCCTGTCAAAATGGGGATTCAACATTGATATGTGAAAGTAAAGTCAAGATCAAAACACAATCTTGCACTCTTGGCTGATATTATACCATAAGACCCTTGCATTCTGATACTCGACTTAGAGTCCGTAGCAGCAGCAGCCGGAGCGCATACCATGTAGCTTGCGACTGCAATTCATACCAGAGCGTATCAGGAAATACCAATATACCCACATTGGCGTGACAAATAGGCGGAGCAACCCTAGACTCAGCAAGAGACGGTTTCGGGGTTCCACATGCTTTTAATTTCTCCAATATTGGAATAGGTTGAAAATTGCCTGGCGAGATAGGGAAAAGGGACTTTCTTTCTTTCTCACAGGAATATTTTCGGCACTCGGACTCCAAGCTGCCGACGGAAAACCATTTACAACAAAGCTGCTCATATCTGTAATTGCACTTGTCAAGACGCAAGAGTGAGTCCACTCATGTAGACGTAGAGTCCATGGGTGAAAAAAACCGCAGGGATTTTGGTGCCAAGACTAGCGCCAACCGCATAAGGAGCTCTACAGGGAAAGCTAAGCCTATCTGGGCCTAGAGCAATGATAGACAACAAATGGAAATCGGCTCATGTCATGTAGTCGAGCTACACCAAAAAGAAAACGTCATGTTGAGGTTACGGAGTAGAGAGCCCAAAAAAACAAAATGATCAGAGTGGGACTCGAACCCACGACCTCATCCGTGTTAAGGATGCGAGATAACCAGCTACTCCACCCGACCTTACTGAAGATGCGCTTGACATTTAAAAATATATACCTTTTACATTTGGTCTGAGCTCATTGCAATTTTCCAATTCAGCATCTCGAATACCCATCATTTTCAACAGTCATGTTTCTCTCAAATCTCAGAAGGACCTAATACAGACAGAAACACGCTCTGATGGGGACCTGACATGACGCAAGTGTACGCATTCTCAAAATTGATCGGTCCCACCATCATCGACGAAAACAAAGCCGTTCATAGGCTCAAACGTCCTACCTGCCAACCTTTTTCACAGAAGAACATAGTGATACGTGTCACTGTAAGGATACTGACAGACCAGACACGATAAAAGTGTTATCACTCTTCAGAGCAATTGAAGACATTCGTGGCGAGCATGCATCGCTCACTTGCTGAGATGTACGAACCACCATTATCGGTCAAGAAATTCCAAGATCGCCTACAAATGAAGGTTGTCTTCATGAAATAATCGTTTGATCCATGGCTCTACATCCATCACTTTGCTGTTTGCCTTTCCCCTTCTTTGCGAGCCCCCCTCCCATTTCCACCCCACGGCGATCGCCATCTCAATGCAACGATTGAAAAGTGAAGCAGTCCAAGGATATTCATGAGCGCAATAAAGGAGGGTTTCTCAGCGCCCCTGATGTTCCCCAGGCAAAGAGACATCATCCAGAGCAAAGATCGAGCATGCTACCACCTGGACTGACTTGTGACATCAGTCGAGCGAATAAAAATATAGCAGATTGTCTCATGCACTTCTCAACATGGGATGATCAAACACTGAATCATTTGCGAGACTCGCGTACAAGCTCTGAGGACCGTTCTAAGAAGGAAATAAAGCCGGTCCGAAGGGGAATTGTATGCGAGACTGTTCAAACTGCTGCTTGATCCTCTCTCCATCCCCAGAAATTCCAGGGCTAATAAGATCCCCAAAACCATCCGCTGTTCACCCTCTGGATTCTTCAAGGCACACCCTGAATCTCTATGTGAAGAGTTTGAAGCGCAGAACGGACAAGGAAACCTCGAAGAGTACGACATTAATAAAGAAGCATGTCCGGATGATTTGGAGCATGCAAATAATGTCAGACGGTGGGAGCGGCTACGCAGCAAGGTTCCGTCATCATGTCGTAGAGGACAAAGTAAGACGTGAGGGACGTGTCGCTGGAGGAATTTTCACATTAAAGGCCATCGGTTCAAGGCATTGGAGAGCGAATCATTTGACTTCGATTGTGATTTGTGTTCTGCTTTAGGAGCTCCACGGATGAGCTCCTTGTATATAGATCTATCCATTTGTATAACAGTAGTGCTCATCAGCTGCAGACAGTTTCCAACTTCAGCTCCTCGAATGTGGGCGACGTCGTCGAATGAAAAGCAGTGAGAAGGAAATTTCGAATAGGCAGAGCAGGTGAGGATCTCTGTGAGACTGGATTTGGCCTGGTACGACCAGAGCGAAGTCTTTTCAGTGCTTTCAAGGGGGTGATGCTGACTGCAGGATCATTAGGCCAGCTTGGGCGGTCCTTTGGGTCTCTGGTTCCTGGTAGATTACCTACTGTAAGAGTGCTAGTGATCGCTGCCAGATGACGAGAGGTGACTTAGCCTTCACACAGACTTGCAGTCGAGGGGCTCACAGGGCTCTCTGTCTTTAGATATCCGAGTGACACACCTCGTATTATTGCCCAGGTTGTTATCAGGCAATGAAGACCGGAATCTTGCTCCCATAGAATTGAGGAGGGGCAGCGAATATCTCTCCAGCCCTTGGGCCCGACACCCAGCTGACCGCGCGATGCCAACACATTGCCCTCAACGCCAAAGTCCACCAAGCATCTTGGACAATGTCCGAAGCCTTTGGTGTCTCAGATTCCTTGTTCAGGTCATGAAAACCTCTTCGCGCCATCTCCTTTACAATCTCGTCCATACGATCTATGTATGTTTGCATGGCGAAACACAGCCGCGCATTCCAATGGGAGGGCAGATCCTCGTCTTCGAGCCTGTTTGGTTTCTTTGCTTCTTCCCAGAGATCCGGATACGAAACAGATTGCAACATCTGAGAGCCTACGAGATCAGAATAATTGAACGCCTTCTGAGGTTCTCGAAATTTGCGCTCAAGTTGTAGGAAGTACTGTGTTGTCTTGTCCCAGACTGTACGGAGGCCCTCGATAAATGTAGCTGGGCGGGGGTTCTGGACCTGCTTCAACGATGGTCCTTCCATCCACATCATGCCATACTGGCTCCTCATCTCGTCAAAAGTCTCATGGACCCAAGCGATTTGCTTTGAGCGAGTTTCAGGAGATGGCTGTTTTGACCGGCTCCAGAAAACGCCAAAGCCCTCTCTGCATCTGAAAGGACTGTCCTCGACTGTTGCATGCGGGGGGATAAGTTTGACGACGGATGAGCGATAGAGCGGCATGAAAGGGGCCACAAGTGGCAACAAATCGGAGAACCCAATATAATTATTCTCGCGCTGCATGTAATTGCAATACTTGTCCTGAACGGATTCTAAGCCCAATACCTTGAGCGCATCCCGCACCTTGTTGAGTCTGTTCGTCTCTTCGAAGGCAAAATCTGGAAGGCCAATACGCATACCATCTTCTTGAATGCGACCAAGGCCGCGAGCACCGGGGATGATTTGAAAGCCAAGCTTGTCGGCCGCTGCTGTCGGTACGTGGATCTCTTTCAGTAGATGCGATTCGGGTTTCTCTGCAGCCTCATCATTGGTGAATTGGAGAAAAAGACCAAAGCCTCGTACGGTTGTGGAAACGATGGAGAACCCATTGCCCTCAGCACGCATGATTCCATCAGATGGACGTAGTTCGGTCCAGAACATGCCCAGACGATGAGCAAGAACGATTATGTCGCCAACGTTGCTTGTAGCAAATGGTCTTGTAATCTCGGGCGGCATGAAGTCCCAAGAGCGCTCACGAAAAGTAATTGCTGGGTATGTTTGCATCTCAAAGTAATCAAACCTGACGAAGTTGGGTGATACTTTCAGACCAAATGGCTTCGTATACTTGTGGATTTGATTCAAAAGCCTCAGCCAGCCGACTAGATCGCTATTCTCGTCGATGCCCTCAATAGCTGACACGTAAGTTGCCCGCCGACAGGATTCGTCTCCCCCAAGATACACTACTCGTCTTTTCCCTATAGCAAAACGATTGGACAGCAGGATGTTTGGAGTCTTGAACCTGGTCTCGAATCTGAATTCACGCCACCGCCATTTTCGCTTCGTATGGGTAGCCCATTCGCCGATGACCGAGGCCTGACAATTGCGATAACCCACAGCGGTCCCAAAGATTGCTTGCAGAAGTTGCCCAACCGTGACAAAAAAGGCAATGGTCGCGATCACGATTGCCGCAATTGACGTGTTGTTTTGGGTAGACATCTCTCGGAAGCTACGTTAGTAGGTGCTGAGCCGTAGGATATAGTGAGAGCCTCTCTGAGAATTGCTGTTTAGGCTAGACGCCGTCTTTTGGTTCTACCCCTCCTGAGCCTTCCATAGACAAAGAGATCGCGACGGGAATCGAGTTCTTGAGTTTCATGCCCAATCTAAGCTCATCTCACATTCAAGATGCCACTTTGCGGACGCGCGATGCGGGTCGTCGTTAGCGCGAACGAAGATCTGCACGCCACACATGCGCCTTAATGTCTAGTGCTGCTCCCACCATGGAGGCAGAAAAGTCAGCTGCGAAATCATCCTGGCCTGATCTTGAGATACCAAATGAGAAAGACCAAGGCCGAATGCAGCAGCTGTGAGGTTTCGACATGAGTAGAAGGCCGCTTTGTTAAAAATGCAGCGTCCGTATGTCCAACGTCAGTACGTCTCATTTCTCATGTTCGTAACATTCACTTGACACCACCACCATCTCGGGATATCTGGATCCGTACCTTCTCCTTTGTTGCCTTTGATTTGGCAGGCCTGGTCATCATCCCGAGCGATTGAGGCTCCAGAATATGATAAGAGCTCTGCCAAATCTGGCTCATGTCGTCTCAAGTCGTTCTAGGGACAAGCGACGTACTTTGAGGTTGTTCATATTTACAGACCATATCTCAAGCACCTGTGGCGTTTCTTCCACTGTTGGCCTCCAGCATCGCGTGCAATCACTCCCCAGGGTCGAAGTATCCAGCGGAACGGTGTGACTTTACGCTCAGGTGAAGCATGACACGATCCGTGAAGTTGAAGGTGACGAAGCGGATGCTCGACCAGTGCACGATGCCCGCTATGTAGAGATGTTTATAACATGGCCTCTGTCATGGATCTCGCGACCTCGTCTCGAACAAAAATTTATGCCAGTCAAACTTCTCTCTCTTCTTTTTCGGCTTGTCAGGGTCGGACCAGAATCCGAAGGCGCTGAAGACCCATTCCCGGAAGGAGTACATCCATTCAAGGTCTTCTCTGTCCTGCTCATTCCGTTCCCATTTGTAGAACAAGAAGGCGTAGATTGCAATGACTAGATTCATCAGCATACACACATCACCTAGACCCTTGGCGAGACGTACAACTACAGCCTCCGACCTGTAGGATTTTGGTGGTCCTCATGTACCAAGCCGGAAAATACTTGATCTGTGACCTGCGTCTGTATTTTCGCTCGAAGCGAAATTGATGCTTCCTCGGTAGATTGGTGAAGTCGGGAGGCCATGTTACCCTGCTTTTGTATGGATTGTTCTTGACTGTAAGAGGCGTTCGAGCTTTTGGAGCTGTCACAGCTTCAGCTAGCAGCCTCTGACCCGGCCGCAGCATGGCTGGCATGCTGGATGCCCAAACTTGATCCAATTGAGGAAAGATGTGAAATGTCAGTTCAATGAAACCATCCCAATCCATCAAGCTAGATTAACGCCGAAAGCTAAACGCCGTGAGACTCTTTTGAGTGACGCATAATTCATAATTCATAATTCATAATTGACCATAATGTTTTCCAGTCATACATCAGCCCACAAGAGTCATAGACTCCTCAAACAAAACGAAGCTCATACATCTCTTGTGGCGCGCTCAGCGCGGTCGCTCCTTGGAATTTGCGCGCAGCATGGCAACTACAAACGGGATAGATCCCCAAGCCAAAACACTGAAGCTTGAGAACGTAGGCTGTTCTTTCTGGTCGATGACTTGGCTGACCCATTGGACTAGACCGAGAAACGTGACACCCTCATCGCTATCGAAAAGAAGTACCAGAAGTCCTGGCAGGATGGTGGCGTCTTCAATGCTACACCTCCCCCAAGCTCTGACACTCGAGGGCTCTCCCCCGATGAGATCAGAAAGAAGCACCCCAAATACTTCGCTACATTCGCTTATCCTTACATGAATGGCACTTTACACGCTGGTCATAGCTTCACCATTAGCAAAGTCGAGTTCACGTCCGGTTTTGCGCGAATGGAGGGAAAACGAGTCCTATTTCCTCTGGGATACCATTGTACCGGGATGCCAATCAAGGCGTGCGCCGACAAGCTCACCGACGATGTACGGAAATTCGGGCTGAACTTTGAGAAATACGATGAGGAAGAGGAAGGGTCTGGGCTTCCGGATGGACAGCCCCCGGCCCCTACCCAGGCGCAGACGAAAGAAGATATCACCAAATTCACATCCAAGAAGAGCAAGGCCAATGCAAAGACTGCCAAGATGAAATATCAATTCCAGATTATGCGAGCCTTAGGGATACCGAATCAAGAAATCCACAAGTTCGCAGATGCCCACTATTGGCTCAAATACTTTCCGCCAATATGTCAACAGGATCTGAATGACATAGGCGCTCGAATAGATTGGAGAAGAAAGTTTGTCACCACCGATGCGAACCCGTATTATGATGCATTTGTACGGTGGCAGATGAATCGATTACGTGAGCTGAACAAGATCCAGTATGGGGTGCGATATACCATATACTCACCAAAGGACGGACAACCTTGTATGGACCATGATAGAACGGAAGGTGAGGGTGTAGCACCTCAAGACTATACAGCCCTGAAATTGAAGGTGCAAGAATGGGCCCCCACAGCACAAGAGAAGATCAAGGGCAAGATCCCTGAATCTGCCAATGTCTATTTCGTTCCTGCAACCTTACGGCCAGAGACGATGTATGGACAGACCTGCTGCTTCGTGGGACCCAAGATCAACTATGGCCTTTTCAAGGTCTCGGAGAACGACTATTATTTTGTGACAAAGCGGGCTGCCTGGAATATGGCATTTCAAGGAACCTTTTTCAACAGCGACAAATTTCCCAAAGATATAAGCGAGCTCCCTCTGATCGTGGAGATGGTGGGGTCAGATGTGGTCGGCACTCTCGTGAAAGCTCCCTTATCCATACATACTTCCGGCGTTCGAATCCTACCCATGGAGTCAGTCCTCGCCACCAAGGGTACGGGAGTCGTGACCTCTGTCCCATCTGATAGCCCTGATGACTACGCAACTGTAATGGATCTTGTCAAGAAGGCTGAGTATTATGGCATCCAAAAGGATTGGGCGCAACTGGAAATTCTCCCTGTTATTCAAACACCCTCCTATGGCAACATCACAGCCAAGTTCTTGGTAGAGAAGATGAAGATCAACTCTCCCAAGGATGTGAAGCAGCTTGCCGAGGCAAAAGAGCTCGCCTACAAGGAAGGCTACTATAAAGGCACAATGCTCGTTGGCGATTACAAGGGCCAATCCGTGGAATCTGCCAAGCCCAAGGTCAAGGAAGCGCTGATCAAGGCTGGCGAAGCCTTTGAATACGCCGAGCCGAACGGTCTCGTCATAAGTCGGAGCGCGGACGAATGTGTGACTGCGTACCTGGGACAATGGTTTCTGAACTATGGGGAAAACGATCCTCAATGGCGTAATACTGTCCTGGACCACGTCAAGACTGGCCTCGAGACATACTCCGGCGAGACCCAGAACGGATTTGAGAAGAATCTGGACTGGCTGAATCGATGGGCATGTGCACGAACGTACGGCCTTGGCTCCAAGCTCCCCTGGGATCCCAAATTTCTCGTCGAGAGTTTGAGCGACAGCACAATCTACATGGCATATTATACTATATCATACCTTTTGCATAGCGATCTCTTTGGCAAAGAACCCGGTCAACTATCCATCAAGCCATCACAGATGACAGACGAAGTCTGGGACTACATTTTCTGCCGCACCACCTTCACATCGAAACTCTCCTCATCCTCCGGCATCAGCAAAGAGGACCTCGAACGCATGCGCGCCGAATTCGAGTACTGGTACCCTCTCGACATGAATTCTTCGGGGAAAGACCTGATACCTAACCACCTGACCTTCTTCCTCTACATCCATTGCGCCCTTTTCCCACCCGAATATTGGCCCCGCAGCGTGCGCGCCAACGGCCACCTTCTCCTCAATGGCGACAAAATGTCCAAATCAACCGGCAACTTCCTCACCCTCTCGGACGCCGTCAAGAAATACGGTGCCGACGCCTGCCGAATCGCCCTTGCCGACGCAGGTGACGGCGTAGAAGACGCCAACTTCGAAGAAACGGTCGCCAACCAGATAATCCTGCGCATGTACACCCTCAAAGAATGGTGCGAGGAAGTCCTCTCCCCCCCCGCCTCGCCCCCCATCGCCAACGCCGCCAACACAAACCTCCGCCCCGCCGACTCCCCCTCCGACACCAACTTTTGGGACCTACTCTTCACCAACGACCTCCGCCACCTGGTCCACGAATCGCACACCCACTACTCGGCCCTCAACTTCAAAGCCGCCCTGAAATCCTGCCTCTACGACTTCACCTCGGCCCGGGACTTCTACCGCGAAGCCACCACCGCCGCCGGGGTGGGGATGCACGCCGGCCTGGTCCGCAAATACATCGAACTCCAAGCCCTGGTCCTCACGCCCATCGCCCCGCACTGGGCGGACCACATCTGGCAAGCCGTGCTCTCACACCCCACCACCATCCAAAACGCACTCTGGCCCACCGCCACCCCCTTGCCGGACCCATCCCTCAGCGCGGCGCGCGAATACGTCCGCGCCACCGCCTCGTCCATCACCTCCGCGGAAGCGGCGCAGCAGAAACGGCAGGCCAAGGGCAAAACCACATCCTTCAACCCCAAACTCCCCAAGAAACTGACCATCTACTACGCGCCCTCGTACCCGGCATGGCAGGACGAATACATCGAGCTGGTATCAAAGAACTTCAACTCTCTCAACCTATCTGTAGACGAGAAAACCGTGGGGGAAACCCTCAAGCAAAAAGGCGGCAAGGAGATGAAGCGCGCGATGCCGTTCGTCCAGGGTCTGAAGAAACGATTGTACGCGGGGGAAGACCCATCCAGCGTGTTTGAGCGGAAATTGCCGTTCACGGAGGTGGAGGTGCTGGGGCAGATGGTCAAAGGGTTGAAGCGGACGACGGGGTGTAAGGTCATTGAAGTGGTGGAGGTCGAGGGCGAAGGGGCCGAGGGCGGCCAACAGGAGACGAGGAAGGGGAAGGTGGTTGCGGGCGATGGGGAGGGGGAGGTGCGGAGTGGGTTGCCCGCCTTGGCTGGGAACGCCGTGCCGGGCAGCCCGGGGTTTAATTTCGAGAACGTTGGGTGAGGATGTGGGTAGGCGAGATGAAGATCGCATCTCCAGGTCTTGTTGTCAATTGAAGAGAAGAAAAGCAGTGCCATTTTCCCTTGGTACGTATGTCTGGTAGATTGGGTTGAAATTCTTTGAGCCTGGTGTAATTCCTCTTTCGCCCTCCCAATTGCTTCTCTCACCACCCATAGCAAGTAGCCAGACAAGGACTCAAAAACTCTGCTACCTAGATCATACATGCTTTGTTCTATTGCAAGGAAGGGGGTATACATGCTCGCTAAAAACCCAGATTTGACATCTCCTGTACGCTCTACCTCCCCCACGTTCCGAACGCCGAATGGAATGCACCTGCCCTGGATATCTATCTCACAACGGTTGAAGTGATGTCGCGAAAGGAATGCCACGTTGCGAAGCTGCCCGAGGAAGAGTCCCCGGCTGTGAGCTGGGAGACCAAAGCTCAACGCGAAGCCGAGAACAAGGGCAATCGAAGCACGTGGATGACAGATATCGCTCCTTACTCCCCAATGGCCTTCCGCAAGTCACTCCACTTCTGCTTCAAGCTCTCATGCTCAGAATTCATCTACATTCGCATGGATTAGCACGCCATCCGACATCATACTCCGAATACGCATATAATACCTCGGCGAACTGCATCTTCGTCTCCACCAGCACCTTCTCCATCTCCGCCATCTGCTCCTCCAGCCCGCGGTTCTCGTTCTGCACTTCGAGGTTCCGCTGCATGATCCGCTCCATTTCGCCCTTGAGCCGGGTCTCGACTTCCTCGGTCTGCCTGTCCACCATCACTTTCATCTCGTCGGCTTGAAGCTTCAAGCTCTCTACGTTGTCATGTAATTCTTGGTTCTCGACTTTGGTGCGTACAAGCTCGGACGCCATTTGGACGTGCTCGGTGTCGGACTTCTCGGTTCGTTCTTCCAGTGAGCGGACTTTCGCAGACAAGGTAGCGTTCGAGGTGCGAAGGCTTTCCAATTCGGCCTCACGATCTTTCTCTACACGTTGCTTCTCTTCCCACTCACTTGCGTAGGCCTTGAGCATCTCAGGTGTGATCTTGATTGTGCAGGCATCCTGCACGAGGATGTCTGCCCGGTAGATTTCCTTGTCCGCACCTCCTGAGCTGCCGAAGAAGCCAGATTCCAAAAGCGAATTATTGGAAGGTGCTTGGTCGATATATGCATCGAACAAGCGGTCCTTGAGGAAGTTCGTGAGACTTGCCATGTCATTCATGCCGAGTAGCGTTTCAGCGTTCTTTTGTAGCAACACGATGCCAAATTTCAGTATGGCCCCTTCCAGACCTTCACTAAGGATTAAATCATATATCCGAAGTACTAATTGCAAGGGTAAGCGGTATGCGAAAAGCGTGAGAAACCATTGCGTGGCATATAGCTGTGGAGGGACCGATTTCCGGTGAAGGTGACAAAACAGTGCAGGTTCTAGGTCTTCCAGCAGTCGTTCGAATTGGTACAAATGGAGGTGCAGACCAGGCATGTCCTGTATGAACATCTCCCGTAGATGATACTGATTCATCAGCCGTACAAGTAAGCAAAACGCCTCTTCTTCGGGCATCTGGGTGCTTTGTTAGCGCCTAACGATTCGAGCTTCAGGGGGGTCATACGTTAAATAGCAGAGGCATGACCAAGAAATTCATGCCCTGGGCGTATCCGACACCTTCATCAAACAGAGCATAGGCCTTGCAGACGCCAAACAAGCCTTCTTGTAGGCCCGCTGCCACCGCATACTTCGAATAGCTTGTCCGAGCACCAAGGTCGCGGCGAATGACTTTCTCAAGCTTCTGAACCGCTAATTTATCTTCTTGTGCCTTTTTCTTCCTCTCGGCGATGACGGATGCTTGCAGCTTTATCGCGCTCTCAGCGTCATCTTTAGATGAATGTGGTGGAGAGGCAACGCCATTGGTTGATGTCGCAGGAGTCGAATGATCTGAATGAATGGATGAGGCCGAGGACTTCAGAGATGGCTTCTCCATCAGGCTGCCATTGGCAAGGCTTTGCGAAGGTACATGGCCTTGAAGACCCGCAGTCAGATCCCGATCTTTGTCTGTGCCCCGTACAACCAGTTCACGGTAAACGCCCTCCAGTTCCTCATTCTTGCTTTGCGCGAGGACTTGCCAGACGACACCTCGTATAGCACTGGGAATACCCGTTGATATTGCTCGACCGAGTTCTTCTGCGCTTGTTCTTGCAACGGCAGCAGGGCCCTCATACACAACCGCTTGCCATAGATCCCAATCAACAGGTGCTGATGGATCCGTCATTGCAGATGGTCCAGCTGCCATCCCAGCCGCGGTACCAGGAGCCATGTTTGAGTCTGGTGCGGGCGGGATTGCTCCTGGGGATGCAGCAATTGGTGAGGAGACAGGACTCGCAGCAGCCAGACCGCCTTCTTTTTCATCCGCCACAGAAGTTGGACTTCCAATACCAAGCCCAACAGAAGCACTCCGGCCAATCAGGCCTGCCAGTGCTCCACCAGATCCGCCGGTTGTTGTGACTTCTTGACCGTCCAAGGATTGTATGCCAGCCTCTTCTCTCATTCTCAGCATCTTGAATCGATCTCTCAAGCTGCTCCTCTGCTGCTTTGCACTATTCGAGCTATCCGAGTCGTTTGCTTCATCGAGCTTCGATAGCATGAGCTCAGGATTCGAACTCATTGAATTGATTGAGGTCATGGTGTTCCTTCTCTCGCTGAGTCTCGGAGATTTGATCGGGGTAGGAGCGGGTGGATTTGCGTCGATGGTAGTAGATGGCTTCCTTGTAAACCACGAAAATCCTGTGCCCGTCCTTTTTGAGGTTGACGCCGGGGATGGCTTCAATTCGGGTGGCTTGACCGCAGCTTTAGCGGCCCAAGGCATTGACGGTAGGTTGCCTGAAAGACCCCTGACCTTGGGCGGAGCATCTCTATTTGTGTCTGCTTTTTCAGGCGTTTCACCCACAGCAATCTCCTCGTTACCCGCGCCATCGCCCCCCAAACTGACATTTTCTACAGCCGAGCCAGAAGCGGAGTGGGCTGTGAGCAGTGGTGATTTTGGAGGTGGGAGATTTGAGTCTCCATCAGTAGTCTCTTCTGATGGGCTTATGTGGGGCTCTTGCTCTGTGTTGCCGTTCGCTTTTGATTCAATAGTGGAAGTTCTAGGCGTGGACGTGGCTGACGAAGGGCCGCCTTCTAGGAGAGATCTTGGGAGGGATGAGTTGGACTTTTGAGATAATTGGGATTGTGGGCGTTCGGTGGTATCTGGTGCATCTTCGAAAGTGTCCTGACACATGTCAGAAGCTGAAAGAAGTCTACCATCTGAGTGTAGCAGGCTGTTTACCCCTTCGCTGTTAGCACTCGACAAGCTTCGGTCTATGTCGGTCATAATGGAAGCTGCCAGGCCAAAGGCAAGGCAGGAGAACGTTTTTCACCTGTTCCCAGGAGAGGTTGCCGTAAAGTAGGAACAAGGAGACGCCCTAATCAGCCATAACGTCTTCGGTGTCGAGATGGTGTCAGAAGAATGAGACACTAAAGGGGATTGCTTCCCGTTCACGCTATGATTACACAGATATGGCGGGGTAGCGGTTCAATCAAGAGCCCAGTGGCAAGTTTTGTCGAAATGATGGGACTCTCCAGATTCTGAGCGAGACATGCATTTCGATAATTACCTGATTCGGAAAGTGGATTCGAGCTCACGTGATTGGTCAATTTGGATCGCGAAATTCTTTGGCGCGCCTCAACCGTTCGTCGCCGGAATAGCGTCATCATCTACTCACCACCACTACATGATCTTTTCGACTTGCTTCTTCTGGCGTCGGATCCCGTCTGATCGATCAACAACATCCCTCGGTCCAGCGAGTTTGCTTTGATGGCTTAATGCCACGCTATTTGACTTCAATGGTGAAATCGGCAAAACATCCTTCAATTTTGGGTCGAGATATATGGTATGATATCATTTACATGTTGGCGTTTCGAGCACTATGAAAACCCAAGCAAGATGCTCATAACTCCAAACGCCCCACTTATCGCTAGGAGCATGAAATGAGGGAGGATTCTGATTGCCCCGGATGCCGTGTTCTTACCACAACAGGGTCGATTGTATGTCACATTATTGTGCTGGGCAGCAACTTCAAAGACGGAGCCTGGAAAGCTACCGCCATTGTAATAATCCACAAGCAGGAAATTAGGAGGCCTTGACCAAGTCTCCACACAGGTGTTCGCCATCAGACCAAGACTGCCGAATCCAGAAACCGCATTGGTCTCATTGACCAGGGTGGTCGTGGGCGTCAAGACACTGGTTCCAAGAAATGCAACCTCTGTGTTCAGATTATGGTTGGCCAGGTACATTCTGTCTTCAGCATCTTTCCGATCCAGACCCGGCGGCCGCTGCTGAGAGCAGGGAAAGCTTCGATTCGTGGGGCTGAATGGCGTCTCCCACACTTGACTGAATTGGTCCAGGATGTATGGAATCTCAGTTTGGTTGGCGTTGTAGTCCATGAAGATGACAACGCGCTTTCCCGTCAGTATCATCTGCCCCAAACTTGGCCAGGAGTCGAGAGTCATGGGCATTTGTGACGGCTCATAGGCATACTGGGTCAATCCTGAATCGACCAGGGGAGCAGTGTAATTGCCGACCCCAATGTAGTCCGAATTGACAAGCAAGAGCGTGACCACATCGTACGGATGCCGCCGCACCCAGTCTGTGATGTTCGAAAAATACTCCAGAGCCGTGCCCGCGTCAAGCAGATCACAGGTTGTATGACAGTAAGAGATCGTCTGAGTCGTGCTGTTCCAATGAGTCTCCCCCTGCAACATTCGGATGCCGTCATTCAATTGGCTGAAGACCCCCAATTCTTGATTTGCCCCTACGTTGTTGGGTGTAATGAATGGTGAGTTGTGCGCCGCGACAAAAGTGATGTTGCTGTATTTGCGACTGCAGAGCTCTGGGTAGTTGTTACATGGTTGTGTATTTGTGGGAGCGGCAGATGTTGTTCGGCTGGCTGTTGAGTTGGAGGCTGCCGTGGCGTTGGTTGCGTTAAGAGAGCCCCCACCAACTGTTCCCTGAAGCAGACTGGCACTTGATGCTGTGGCTGGTGTTTTCGGGGCTGTGGAATTGGCGTTAGCAATGGTCATAGCGATGTCGGCGATTGTTCCGTTGGCGTCGGTTGAAGTAGTAGTGTACGAGAGATACGAGCCCGTTGGAATGCCATCACTCCCCACATTCGGGGCCGTTAGAGTAGCTGCTGCGGATCCAGAGAGGACCACCAGTGAGCCAGTATCGTCCTGAGCGTGAGAGCCGGGTATTTGAAGCAGGCATGCGCAAAGCAAGACAAGTACATTGCGGACGAACATGGCAACTCAGGATCGGTTTTGGCACATCATTTTCAGAGTCAACATGCTTCAGGACGCTATTCTCGCAGCATGAGGTAGCCTTCGATGAAGTTGAAATTGCACTCTGCCTTAATTTCACTGATTTACCCAAGGACTAGGTGCGTACATGATGCTGATGACGTATGTTGGTGCACTTAGACTTCTCATTTGACTGCCGAATGTCTGGACCATTCCGACATTAGTAATATTAACGCGCGTACGACTGGATGATTGTATAAAAAGAGTTGTTAGAGGATGGATGTTGTGGAGCTCCTCCGACTTAGAAGGGTAGAAAATCTGCTAGTGTGAACCTACTGCAGGTGGTCGGAACGTCGGCAATGACGACGATGGAGGGGATCTGTTTGCAATGCAATATCCAAGTTCTTATTCAATACACGATTACAATATTCTTGGAAGAGTTCATGAAAGACTCACCTAGATGGGACTGCTCATAGTGAGCGATATGACCTCATTGACGGTCCTGTCGTGAGCATTTTCGGGCACCCTGCTGGCTGTCCTGTGTGACGATGGCTCTCCCATCTTTCTTGACGACTAGATCCCCACGAAGACGGCATGAGCAGCAAACCAACTCTTCCTCCAGCCAGGGTTACGTTCCGAGCCGTCCTTCCAACCGAGCCATCAAGTCAGCCACAAGAACTCGCCTTATTTTCTCCCTACTCACGACATTTCTTTTCCTTGTTGCTCTTGTTTTCCTCATTCTGGTCGAAGTGGGCAACATATCGCCCTCCAAGTCCGTAGTAGGGTCCATTTACTTCCTAAAACTCGACGTCTCTCACGTCATCCCACGATCAGTGCCTCAGGCTCAGCTCATCAACAGCATAGCCCGCTCGCTGGGCCTGCATGACTTTTATCAGGTTGGACTTTGGAACTACTGTGAGGGTTATGGCAGTGACATCACGGGATGCTCCAAGCCCAAGGCTTTCTACTGGTTCGATGTATGTAATCCATATACTCATCGTTTCAATATTTCTTATTTGTGGGATCATTGAGACCCCAACACGTGATGAGTAAGACTGAATCTAATATCACGTTACAGCCGGTTTCAATCATCATTTCGGAGCTTCTGTCAGGAGCTACAATAGCCCTGCCATCCACTGTCATCGACGCATTAAAGCTGGTCCGGGTAGTGAGCCATTGGATGTTCGGCCTCTTCATCACCGGAGCTTGTTGCTGCTTCGTTTCCATCTTTCTGACCCCATTCTCAATCTTCACGCGCTGGGCAACGTTTCCAATTGCAATATTCGCTTTTCTGACCGCCCTATTCACCACTGTGGCAACGGTGATTGCCACGGTCATGTTCCTGATTTTCAAGAAGGTGGTCCAGGGGGCAGAGGATACGGTCAATATCGTACCGACGATAGGGATCAAGATGTTTGCATTCATGTGGATCGCGTCCGCTTGCACGCTCCTCGGATGGACCGTACAGATGGGCTTGTGCTGCTGCTGCGCGTCCAGACGTGACATAAGAAAGGGTAAGAAGGTGGGCAGGCGGAGGGCTTGGAGACAGTCAGGGGAAATTGCTCCAGCGGAAATGCATGAGAAGCATAGACGAGGCCTGTTTGGGAGGAAAAAACAATAACAGGAGTTCTAATCCCTTTTGACTAGAACGAAAACATGCCCTCATGACCTTGCCCGCGTGTTCAAGTAACGCTTTGCCAAGGACCATATATGGAGCCCGGGACTTAGCTCGATCAATTCGCGCAATTCGCTGGCCGTGTCGATTCCTGGAGTATTGTCCCTTCGAGGAGAAAGAAGACTCAGGTGAGCGAAAAGCAAGGGAAGGCAAACGCGAAGGCTGTAGGCTCATGGCTTGCGTATGGAGTAGCATTGGGATTGAACTAGGAGCGTACTTGTCTCCGTCCAAAGCCTCTCAGCAAGGACGTCCTCCCCCTTCTAGTCGTCCAAGCCCTTTGAATCGGCCAAGAGTCTGCACACACGGTCTCCATCTGCTCTCGTATTACAGGTCCAGCTTTATGCTTCTCTCCCCTTGTTCGCCTTGATTACATTGTAGACTGTCGACTTCACCTTTTCCACACCGCAATGGCTGTCCTTTGATTTTCCAATCTTGCCATGCAATCTTCATGGCCTTGCTGCACTACTTGTTCGTGCTTCTTCTCCTACTGTCCTTCAGTCTCCTCTAGGTTTGCCCACGACATGCTGGGCTTCTTCCCCGGGGAGAGTCTAATGCCGGCAACACGTTGTTGTAAAGCGTTGCTCAACATTGGCAATAACGTCATGCACTTTACAGATTAAGATGAATGTTACCTGGATGAGATCCATAGAGGTTGGGGGACAGAGATACCCGCCGACCTCGAAAATTTGGGGTATCTCGCTCCGACGCTGTCCTTTGACTTTTTCACGATCTCAGAAACATCCTAGAAAATTTGGAAAGGGTATCAAATATATGGAGATAGTAATATTTGGTTTTTCAGAAGATTGATGTCACCTACCCTCGGGCATCACTAGACTCAAGATAGACTAGCGTGTGCAATCACTAATCAAACGGCCGATTCTAGCCGAAGCAAGGGGGAAAAGGAGTTGAAAGCAATCGTGAATTTGGGCACAACAAAGATCATTTGGCAATCGTAATATATTGTCTCGCATGCGTGGAGTCAGTCTATCAGCTGAAGGCTTGGTCGGTTGAGTCTCTCATCCAAGCACTGCCATCACAAGTTGCCGCGCTCCTTCTGCTCTCGCTCAATGGCCTCGAACAATGCCCTGAAATTGCCCGCTCCAAACCCATCAAAGTTGCGGCGTTGGATGATTTCAAGAAACACCGTTGGGCGATCTCCAAGTGGCTTGGTGAATGTCTGAAGCAAATAGCCTCGTTCATCGAAATCAACGAGGATATTCAATCGCTCCAGCGTTGTAATGTCTTCCTGCAGACCTAGACCAGCAGCTTTCAGCTTCAGCCTCATTTCCTCGTAGTAGGTGATTGGGACATGGATGAATTCAGTCCCTCGTCCAACGAGACTGTCGATACACTGCACCATGTCATTGGTCCGAAATGCAACATGCTGAACGCCAGCGCTGCCATAATAATCAATGAACTCCGCGATCTGTGACCTCTTCAGACCTGGGGCAGGCTCATTGAGCGGCATCTTTATCACTTCGTTCCCCGAAGCCATGACAACCGAATTCATCGATGAATAATCCGATAGCATGATGCCGTCATCTGGGGACCAAAACCGGTGGAAGCCTAAGCTGTCCTCGTAGCTGTCGTACGTCAGTTGCAAGGTCAACCGTGAGAGCATCAACGTACTATTTGCAGGCTGCCTCCAACTTGCCCCAATCATGATTACCGACACAGTGATCGATTTCCTCCAACGGGACCGGTGGCAGCCCACTCGCATTGAGATCATCTTCTTGGACTCGTCGGAAACCTGGCAGAAAGGCGCCTTTGTATCGCGATCGCTCCACAAATGAGTGGGTAGTATCGCCATATGCCTCAATGATAGCGACGACCACCTCACCGTCCTCATCTCTCTCGACGGTCGGTTCCATGACGCTCTTTGCTCCTCTGGACACAGCCCGCTCATACACAGCTTTTGCATCATCAACCTCAAATGAGATATCTTTGACGCCGTCACCATGTTGGGCCAGATGTTGGTGGATCTTCGCCAATTCACTTCTCTCCATGTCGCTGATGGTATCGTCTGCTATGTCGGGCCCGCGCATCGGTGCCACTAGCACAAAGGTGCATCTGCCATTCGATACCACGTGGGACGCGATAACTCTTGAGCCAGTCTCCAAGCCTTGATACGCTACTCGACGGAAACCGAAGCGCGTCACGAAGTAGGCTGCCGCTTGCTTCGCGTTTCCGACGAACCACATTATGTGGTCGAACGCACGGTAGCTCTCTGAACGTTCTATTGCAACTATCTTATCAAATTCTTTGAGGATGACTTCTCCATACATTGTCTCTGTCGGCAGGTTGGAATGCTCTCCAATTGTGGGCCGAGTCTAATGCTCTTGTCGAGATCGTGGTCTGAGTGCCAAATCCTCAGTCGTGCCTTTTAAAAGTAGGGATGAATCACAGAGGTCAGCCTAAAGGATTTTCCAACCTTTCCCTTTGAAGGAATGAGACCTTGCCAAGATTCTTGGGCAACAGGGCAGGCGCGAACAGACAAGCACAATGAATCATGCAAATTGTAATACTTTATGTGAAGGACCTGGTTACCTTGAAAAGCTTCATCGATCAACCCACAATCGGCAAATGCTTCCAGCACGTCGAAAACCTTGCAGGGTACCTGCGTTTCTGGTCAATTGACCGCTGCAACGGAACATTCACCGATGTTCCGGTACCCTCGCAATAGCTTTTCGTCCTGCATGATGCCGTCTTGGGGCTAGCTTGGCGTTGGACATGGTTATTGGCCGGGTATCTTACGAAGCTTATGATAGCCTCTGCCTAGGTCGTCTAGATCTTTTCTGCGGCAGCACGTTTGAAAAGGTGACTCTGATCCTTTGCAAACTTCTAAGACCAAGCCCGCAAGAAATTGTCAGCGTGCGGTCGCTATGGAATTCATCAATGCATACGCAAGTGGTCTGAGAGACATGGCCGACGGTCTGTCATTTTCCGGTCATAGTCCAGTCAGCTGGTTTCAAATCATTTGAAAAAAATGATGCAGGATAAGTATACATGTCTTCAGCAGCAGCATCCGCATTGCTGAGCCTTCATCCTGAATTTGCCCACTCAAGTTCTAATCCAACTAACAGTGTCCATCATGTGCCAGTAGGTCTCAGCTTTCAGATAAATACACATTGGGAGCCCCAGCTTCGGTCTGGATGGTAGCCTTCAAGGGCTCGGTCAGCCGGCATGCAAGATCAAGGTTTGAAAGATTGAGTCACTCACTTCCCCTTCACTTGAGCGATCCAGAACCTCAAAAGACCAACCAAAATAGCGAGCAATGCATGAACAAATTCTAGAATGACGATATTCATGCAATCCATTCCAAGAGATTGAAGCCCCTCAAAAGTCGTCGTAGGCCTTGCAGTCCAGGGCGTCAACGAGCTCCTTCCCAAGGAGCGTCTCCATTTCTTCCATCTCTTCGGGAGGACTCTCTCTTCTTGCGGCCTCATACGTCTCTTTGCATGGGCTCCTCCAAACCTGGTCCATGGGATACTGTGGGAGCTGGATCCTTGATCTCCAGGCCACAGTCTCATTGCCAGGCATCCGAGGAACGCCAGGGAAGCGCCCAAATTCCGAAGTCGCCCGCTCATCACCTTCCTCTCTCATCTCTTCAATTGTCGGCCATGGAGCCTGGGGCTTTTCTTCTGACGGAACGTACTGCTGGCTCCAGATGGTTTGTTGAGCGAGGACGGCGCTGCGCCTGTCGTCGAAGCGCTTGCCGCCAAAGGCAGGACCAATCTTGACAGGTGCGAGTCCACTAAGGGGCCAGACATTGGGCGGGTTCCGTTGAGCTAGGCGTCTCGCTTCCCTTTTGGCCAGACCCTCAGCACGGTATCGCCGCAAGTCCATGTATCGGTGGAAGGTTTGGGGGACGACGGCCCTTTTCACGGGGTCGATGAACCTCATTCGGATGAGGTTCCGTTCGATTTCCTTCCATCTTTCACGCTCCACCAGTCGATTGTCCAACCATGTATGTGAATTGGTGTGGGACACTTGGAATGCTCGCGGTTGTCGTGGAGGAGTCCTGCCAACAGGATCAATCCTCGGAGTCGTACTTGTTGATTGCTGAGGCGGTGATCCTTCTGATCGTGGCTGTTGCGGAGTGCTCCTGCCACGGGTAGCAGCCACAGGAGTCTGGCTTGCAGATGGCTGAGAAGTCGAGTCTTCTGTCAGAGAAATGGCTGGATACGGTTGAAGGGGTGTGTATGGTTCTGGGGATGACTGTGGCTCTTGCGGAGGAGCCTCGCCTTGGCTTCCAGCAACGCGAGTCGTACCCGAAGATCGCTGAGAAGGTGACTCTGGTATTGCGGACATTGTTGAATGTGTTCGGGGCAGTGTGAATGAATTCGGAGTTGAGGATGGCATCGCCAGCTGCAAGTTCGGTCTACTAGGCTTGAATTCAGGAGTCTCGGCTGCCATTGTCAGCATTCTTCCCGATGCTAGCCGTGGCGTCCTACCTGATAGCACAGAACGACTCGACGGACGCTGCAGGATTTGAGTTGGTCGAGGATGCGGAGATGCTTCGGACGTCAGCGGTGCCATTGTACGACTACAGCGGCGATTCGTCAAAAGCCTACCACGGGGCGTGTATAGCTGCTCTTCTTCCTCTTCAGGCCTTTCCTCCACTTCCTCTTTGACGATATTCAAGGGTGAATCCATTTTCGTCGCTGAAGGGGATCGATAGCGGTTCAAAAAAGGTAGGTGAGGAAGAAAGTCCCCGTTTAGGACAAAGCCCGGATGTCAAAGAAACACGACACAATACCACTTGTTCAAGAAGCACAATAGACAATGACGATTGTTGTTTGTTTATCCATGTGACACAGAGAAGAAACACATTGTGAAACGTGTCCACGTGGAAAGGAGTGAAGTAGTATTGCGAGCGAGCTCACGTGGACTTGGGACAATAGCTAGGCGGAGCTTGCGCACATGGATCAATGGTGTATTCACTGTGTTGCCGTCAAAGGCACTGCTATTGTCCGTGGAGGCCGGGCAATCTCCGCCGCTTCCACTATTGTTTCATTGATCATGCTACGTGACTCAACAAGGGGATGAATACTTGGGCGGTGCTTATCATTCAATTCCCATTCTACCCGGGCTATGTCTGTCTCATTGACAAGGTAAAGTGACTGTACAGCATCGTCAGTCTCGCATGGTAATTCAGATTCGAGTGCCTAGTTCGGAGTTTCCACACGCAACCGAGACCCACTGGATCGGGGAGGCTTGACAACCACTTTGGTCAATGCCACTGTGCAGAGGGCGCTACTAGATCTCTCTTCTTCTACTCAGCCTCTCCTGCAACGATATAGCTGCAGGCCGGATTGGGTGCTCGGAGAGCATTCACAAGCAATCCTCTGTGACTCTGGATCTCTAAGTGCACCCATTTCGATTATATCTCCGCAAAAATGTAGATCTTGTTGTGGTCAGCCACACCGTAGATTACATGCAGTCGCCCATCTCCAACTTGAAACATCGCATGCCCCCTGATGCAATTACACGATGGACATTGTAGCACCAAAATAAACGTCATGGGCTGCTTCCCTCCAGGATTCGAATTCGTGATTCTTCCCCAATATTTGTTCCTCTGAAAGAAGCCCAAATAGGCTTCGCCCTGACAGCTGTCGCGCATGATGCCTTACCCCTGTCGATCAATCCACTAGCCGCTGCCAACGTCTCCCAGCCATATTGCTCCCCGCTCTCTCACAACATATCGATCCTCCCATGACTTGGAACTCCACATCTCTACATATCTCATGCTCAACCTCACATAACCCGAATCCCATCCGGTTCCACCACACATGACGTCATAGTCCCATAGACCAAAATGCCCTCCATACCCATCCACCTCCCCGCCCACTCCCTCGCCATCCCCTCCGACTCCACTCCATCAAACCCGCTCCCTCCGCTCCTCCACACCCCCACCGGCCTCGCCATCCTCGAAATCCAAGGAACGCTGAACCTCCCGCCCTCCACCACAAATGTACTTCAATCTTCCTGGGCCAAAGCGCTTAATCTTTTCATCAAAATGCTAGTGAGATTTGTATTTGGACGTCATACATGCTGATTTCGAGCGTTTTTTAGGACGCAAAGGAAAGTATACATGTCGGAAAATTGCAATTCCCACTGTACGATTACGGCAAAGCGGGACGCGGGGAGGAGCAGCACGGGGAGAGGTGGATGAAGCTGGTGTATCTGGAGGTGGGGGGGAGGCAGCGTATGACTGTGAGTTGTGTTTTTCTTTTCTTTTGGCAATGTCTACAATTCCGCTGTCTGTTTGAGTGAGCGGGTTTGGAATTTAGCGAGAAGGGGGGATTGAAGTCGGGATGTGGGGCTTGCAAAAAGTGGGCGTTTCAGGTCGTGATGGTGGAGGAGAAAAATTGATGGGAGGGGGAGGCGATGCTGACGATGAGCGTGAATTCTAGGGAGAGGTCAAACGACTTGATAAGCCGGTGGCTGTATTGAGGAAGAAGGAAGGAGCTGGGGAAGCAGGGGGAAGAGGAGGGGAGGAGCTAGAGATTGTGGAAGTGGTGAGGTGGAAGGTTATCTTTTCGAACAGGCCGGAGCCGGTGGGTTGAGTGGGGTTAGTAGACTTTCTGGAAGGTGAAGATGTTGGAGATGGTTTATGAAGATTCTTTTTCACTGTGGGATTAAACAGACGAACTTTTTTTTTCGGTCAGGCTGCGGACAATTTTACAGTGAATGATGCTTATGTTATGTGTGAAGATGCGCTTGGTTGAAATACCGAACGCTCACTTGCGCTCATAGAGAGGGTCAGTGCTTGGAAAAGGCACGTAAGTTGTTGACAAGTGTGACCTCGGATTCGATGAGTCTTACGAAGGGATGTGCTTGTTATAGGAGACACGTGGGAGAGTTGACATGGGTCAGCTTTACCTGAAGTCTTCACTTTGCGAGAAGATTTCGATCCAGTGTCCCTACGATATCTGTTCTTAAGAGCAGTACCACCTCTGCCTGAGCTATTCTCTCCCTTTACCCTGGCATTCACTTGCGAGATGGTGTCTTCCCATCTGAGAAGAACGAAGGATTAATATCTGATGAACATGCAGGTCAAGAGGATGCTAGGGACACTCTTTGTCCACTTATCTAAAAGGAAGCTCTACTGTGGCTCGGAACGCTGTCTGATACGCGCACAAGGCAGTACAGAATACAAATTGTCCCATCAGCCAAGTGAACGCTCTCCCGCAACCCCTACCTCTACTAATGGCCAGCATGTCGCGTAATGAACGTTTCTGTCAATGTAAAGCTTTGTGCACATTTCGAATGTATCTAGAACTTTGCTTTTCGTTTATGAGAATATCCAGATTCTCACATTTGTGCTTGTAGAGAGAAGAACAAGAGCAAAGCGTTGACTCAACGCCGTCAGCTTCCAAACCTACGTCATGGCAACGTGTTGGTTGCCCCGAAAACGCGGCCACAACACGTCCCCCACCTTCCTCCATTCCTAAAAAGGCAGCGTCAGCCAGAATCTGCTCGAAAGGGGATAGTGTCAGATTTCCGTCATCAGCTGGGGATGACGATTACCCTTTTGGGACGAATTAACCTGGCAGATGTCGAAAGAGTGGCGAATTTTTATATGCGGGCCGCAGTGGTCAGGGAGCCACGTGGAGGTTGCGCTAGATAGAGTATCAGTTGTGATGGTGAAGATTGAAATCTGGTGGATTTGCAGTACGGCCATGTCATGAGGTGGGGAAAAGGGCAAATGTAGTGGCGATGGTGTTGAGAGATAGGCGCAACCACGGAGAAAGACGGAATCTTCGCGATAAGTGCTGAGCATGGCACTGCGTAGCAGCAATGGTAAAACGCTGGCTGGCTGCACTGACTAGCATGACCTATGGCAACAAGAGAAGGCGACTTGCATGATAAAGAAGAGATATTCACCAATCGACTCACGCGTGTACTTCATCCAAGGAGTCAGCTGCTGCCTTTCAATCTCAATTCAGCTTGACCTAGATTCATCGCAGCAGGCAGCCTTTGTGGCCTCACTAGCAGATTGCAAGAGGCTGCTCATGACAGGGATGCCGCAATTGATAAGGCGGCAGAGCTTGCTGCGAGTTCTGAGACGCAATCTTGAATACCATAGATTGCGTTTCAGCCGATTACAAAGTTAGTAAGCTTACAGAAGGTGGCGGGCACGAGCTTGCACACGCTGCCAATGCTCTCGTGACTGCCCAGAATCTGGACAAAGATTCGCCAGAATTTTTAAACCTCCAGCAGATGATGTATGTCATCTAATAAAGCAATGACTGTATATTAGCGGTGAGGAATAGTCCAATCATGCCGGTAGCCTCAGGAAAGACAAAGCGGAACATGGGTTGGAAGAGTGGTTCAGAGCCGGCCCGTTCAATCCAGCGGATAATGCCAGGAAGTGGTAAAGGGCCAGTGGATGAATGTCGGGGATCGAATGGACAGTAAACGCATGCAGGTCGCATGAACAATGACCGTATACAGCTGATCATGATTACCTGTACGACATCAGACCCTCAAGGATGGAGATTTACAAGATCGATCGGTCCCAAATCCTCCATCCATCATCTCTGTTGATCCCCCAGTGCTCAGATTTCCTCTCGCAGAATCCACTGGCATGTTCTTTATTCACTCTTCTGCTTGACCTTCAACTGCCTGTTCCTCTTCTGTACTCCTCCGAGTTTTCTACGGGATAAAGGACACTTGCTGAGTCTTCGATTCCGGATCCAATTGAGGGCCTCTTGGAGTTTGGTTTCCCGGAGATTTGCAGTGACTCGCCTGATTCGAGACGATGAGATCATACAGAGTGATAGCGACCCGCCAAGTAGAGCAATCCCTCCCGGAAGGGGCCGGTCTATCCCATTGACCTTCCCCGTTCACGGCCGTTATTACTCCCCCCGCTCCGAGCCAATAGTCTCAGTCAGCCCGGGCTTGGGATGTGATGGATCCACAATAGTGGGCCCAAGCCGAGTGGGCCCAAGCTGGGTGGTCTCAAATCCCACCTGGAAGTCAGTCGCAGGTGATACACTCCATTCCACCTATTCAGTACTATTATTTACCCACGCAGTACCAGCAGGATCATACCTGGGGCCAGCAGATATCCTTTTTGGATCTATCAGCCTCTTCCGGGCACACCCTGGACCCCACTTTGTCGTTACGATATGTCTATACGATGGAAGACCTGGACGACCCACTAGACCAGAAAAGCATTCTTGAATCAATGCGACCGATCTGGATTCAAAGGCATGGCGATAGGCGTAGCCGATGTGAAGATTGTGGCAGAATCGGGATGAATAATCTCGAATGGTCGCGCCTACGCCCGCTCTGTTGGCGACCACTACCTGCAGCGGCACCGCCGACCCGAGCTACAGGCAGAGATACTAGTCGTATCATCTCATCGAATCCACGAGAGAACATGAGATTGGCCAAAAAGACATGGGCGAACATGAGAATGGGAGGAAAATTGTATTTTGATCATACCAACTGCGGACGATTGGCCCCGAAATAAATGGATTATGATCTCGTGTGTTGGACATGTTGGGGTCCTCAAAATCAGCAAGGCCCCTCGCCACCAACAACATACGACGCTCCTCCGGCACCCCACTTGGTACAAGCCACGAGGTAATGGGATCGTCCTTCACCGGACTTTGTCACCGATACCTTCACTTGGCAAGCTTGACGAGCTTTTCAACTCTCCAGCCAAAGAGAGTCGTTCCCAACCCCAACAGCCGAGAAATCATTTTCGGCCAGAGACCACGAGTAGCTATGTATTACAAACCTGCGATGATCTCTGCATATAATCTCAGGGTCAATCTATGGCTGGTACAAGCTTCAGGATTGATGGCGGTGACGGCATGGCAATGGCATTGGCGACTGGTAATATTTGACAGCAGGGGCGCATAGAAGCAAGGGTAGTGCAGTTAATGGGGCCACCAAGGTCTAGGCCGCATTTAGGACCTAGATGGCCCTTTCGAGTTTAGACTGAGTCGTAATACCTTTCCCTCCATTGACTCTGCAACTACCCAGGCAAGCCAGGCAAGGGAGTAGTCTTTTCAATCGGGCGAAAAGGGTTTACCCTTGCCATTCATGGGGTGTTTAATCATTATAAACCAATCCTTTCACTCAGACCTTTGACTTCTCTCTGGGCCTTGGTCCTACTCAACAATGTTCTGCTACAACAATCCTCTTTGAAAGACGAAGACGAGGTGTAAGGCTAGTATTTGAAGGGTGTCTCTGAACATCGCGCAAGGCTGCAAATGTCTGGCTCAATATGGAGTTCAGTAATATATCAAGTCACCTTGAGCAATGGAACACGCCCTCAGTGACGTGTTTGAGTAGTGAGATCTTACTTATGATATTCAAACTCCTTCCAAAGATGACACTTAGGAAAGTGTCCCAGGTCTGCCGGAGCTTTCACGACATGGCTATCCCAATCCTGTTCCGAAACATTGATCTAAGCATTTATCCCATCATAGACCTAGACAATTACCAACAACCTTCGCACTGGCCCATCTTTGCTCAATGGATCCTTGTACTCCAGTGGCGCTTTGCAAAGCAAATCGCACTCAACCAGTCCTATGCCTCCTTCGTCCGTACGTTTAAATGGACCATGGGGCTTGAGCACCATTTTCATTGCTATGATAGAGGCATCAAAAAATGCATCGATGTGACCCTCATATACTCCATGTTCACCCATCTGACCAAGGCAACTGATATCAATATTGATACGGGCAGCCATCTCCCTGAAGCGATCCCTCGAGTACCAACGCTGTTCCCGGCCGCTGAACACATTCATCTTGGAGGGAAGATGCACCACACCTTAGCCTCTTCCATCCTTCATGGAGACTCCAAAGCTTCCTTGATCTCGCTTACCTTGGACAACATCGTCGATGGGGTCTTCGTCTATGATTCGGAGACCGGTCAACAAGTCTTTCCAGGTCCGATGCGCCGTCTTCTGACGTCTGCTTCCTTTCAAAATCGCTGCCGAGGATTGCAGTACCTTTGCCTCCGCAAACAAGGGCAGCAGCATCCGGGCCAATGTTTTCCGAGTAAGGAATTGACTCATGACCTTGACGTCTATGATGAGTGGGCTTTGTTCATCAGAATTGTCAGGCCCAAGGTGCTACAAATAGCGCATCTGGGGAGTCTCGAATACTGGAGGAGATTTGGCTCTCACCTCCTCTCGCGTCGGATCCAAAAAATTGTAGAGCCAATGGACGAGGCATTCAGAGACAGACTTCTCCAAGTGTTGATGCACCCATGGCAGGGTTTGGAAAGGCTGGAAATAAGGGGGGTGAATAGGCGTGTACTCCCCGCGTCTTTAGAGAGATTGAATGGTGTCGATGTAGTAGTTGATGAGGAGGTCTCGCCTTGCTGGAATGCTGAGGCTGAGCGTGAATGACTTCAAACTGCATGACAAGCGCGGCAATTGATTGATGAATCTCTTTGTCCCGACCGACAGACTGGAATGAGCTACTATGGTTACCAGCATGACTCAAAATCGCGCGTTGCCTAGTAATCGAGTCCAAAAGCCAAACTCGGATATGCGTGCAAGCGATTGACTCACTTTGAAATGATGGCAAGATCACGGCTGTTAAGACTGATTGATCGTAGACGACGCAACAAAATCTGTCACCCACCATCGAAAACATATCAATGATTCGATACAATAATGGGGTGATATGCATCTTAGGGTTCCTGGCATTTTCGTCTGAGAACATGTTGGGGCTGCAGGGGCTCCAGCGATTGATGCCGAATCTGGGGAAAGTCATTGGCGAATCAGCTCCAAACATCAACAGTGTTCAAAATACTTTCTCTTCGATCATCACAGCACACGTTTGCCAGCCCAGTATGTCATGTGTGGATTTAAATGCAAAGTTGAGACTGCGTTATTGAGCTGGGCCCGCTCGCCGATGCAGTCGTTCAAGATCCAATCGTTCTCTGCTACGAGCGAGTGAATTTCGACTTTCGACTTTGACGCGTTCTTTTGGACGCTGCTAGACAATCTGCTTTCAATTGCTTCTCAAATTTCTGCACCGCAAAATTGTTGCTCGCGTTGCACTTGCGGGCGGTATCAAATATTCAGCTGAGAAGGCTGTTGACATGTGACTATGGCAGCACGTGCGACGGATGGATACCTTCGGCCACCTGTGGCTTCGGCGGCTTTCACAGAATCGTACCAACCCAAAAAGGCAATTCGAACGTCCTCAGGTGGCTCCCGGGTTCGACGCCAGAGGACAAGAATTTTTTCCTCTCGAAAAGGAAAGGCGTGGAGGAAGTGTCACCATCGTGGCGGTGGTGGTGATGGAAAATCACCGCTTTCGGGCGTCTAGCCACAGTAACATAGGCTTTTCTGGAGGACAAAATTCATACCCAAATTATTGTGGACTGCTTGGGCCAAACAAAAAAGGGTGCTTCGCAAACAGGAGACTTGGACATGGCCGCGAGCTGGTGAGTGCGAGATTCAGAGAACGCTGAGCGATTCTTAGACAAGCAAGGTTTATGCCAGTATGATCATACGATGAGACGCAGCGAATCACAGAAAAATGATGCAGCTCTGCATATTTTTGGGTGTACAGTGACGATATCAAAACAATCTGAGCCAAAGTCTTTCCCTGCTACAAAGCTTCTCCAGGGGGGGGGGGAAAGGGCTATTACAGCGCGGCAGAAAGGTAGGCTGAGGGATCCTTGACAATGTTCACAATATTTCCCCATGTGCATTCGTGCTCAAACTGACCTCTGTCGTTCGATAGGGCTGGAGTCTGTCCCATCTCGGCAATCTAGCCAATGAGCGCCGAGCGTCGGTGAGACCTCATGCAGTTTCTCCAACGCAAGGGAGATAAACGATTGGGGAGGCTACAACATGACGTGTGGGTTCCCCTCTTGCGCTGGAGGCGTTCCATACTTCCCGCCCGTCAACTTCTCTGCCCCTCACTCTTTAGATAGGCCTTGAGCCACATCTAATGTAGCAGTGTGGGCATTGAATGCTCAATAGTGAGTACATCTCAGAGATGCTTCATGTGGTTTAGTCAGCGTCTGGCGGATTTATGTGTCGTATGAAACAAGAGCCACTTTACCCAATATAATCTCTGAATGTTCTGGGAGCTGGATCGTTTGGGGCAATACTGACCCTTGATTTCACCTTGAGAGCGATACTGACACCATTGTTCGTCTAGGCGAATATACTTTGTTGTCAAATTGAGAGACTCACAGCTGCTATTTGGCGAGGATCAAAGGCCATGGCATCCTCCGCACTGAAGACCTTTTTGTGCCTGCCTCTCCATCTCCCACTTCAATTTTGGGAGGCCCACCTTCAATGGGCGCAAGATCACGGAACTCCTTTCATCAAGGATCATGCCCTACCACATTTCCTCGGCTGGGTCTTATTAGCTTTGGGCTTTATTGCCACTTTTGTGAGTCGTACATCTGCTGCCTTACCAGAACGCTCAGCTGACTTGAGTGCTCGAGACTTTGGGCCTGGCGCTTTTCGCCTTCGTGTGCATGCTGAGCTACTGTATATTCGTCATTTTGACTAGGCCCATCTACAATCTTTACTTTCACCCACTCCGCCATTTCCCAGGCCCATGGATGGCAAGAGCAAGTTCTTTTCCATTTGCATGGAAGTTTCTGCGTGGAACACGTGTGTCTTGGACAACAGAATTGCATAAGAAATATGGGGACGTTGTGCGCCTTCAACCAGACGAGTTGTCCTTCACCAAGTCTCAGGCATGGACGGACATATATGCCAGTCGTCCTCAATTACCGAAATCGGAAATAGGAGGAATTGTAAACCCAAGCGGGGTCCGGCCGCTGGTGACTATCGTCAAGACTGAGGACCACACGAGGCAGCGCAAAATCATTAGCCACGCCTTTTCAGAGCGCGCTCTGCAGGAGCAGGAGAGTATCCTGCAAGGATACACAGACCTTCTAATAAAGCGGATGCATGATCAGGTGGAAGCTGAAAAAGAAGTTGATCTCTGCGCTTGGTATTCCTTCATCACCTTCGACATAATCGGAGACCTCTGCTTTGCAGAGTCTTTCAAAAGTCTTCAGACAGGGAAGCATCATTGGTGGGTTAAGCAGATTCTGCAGGGTACCTTTGCAGCCCACTCTATGACAGTGGTCACCTTGTTTCCTCCCCTGGATTCCTTCCTCGCTCGCCTGCTTCCGTCAAGACTCAAGAAAATGGCTGCAAAGCCATTCGAGTACACAAGAGAATTGATTGAGAAGCGCAAAGCACGAGACACAGCCCGACCAGACTTCATGAAATACATACTGGAAAACAACGACAACAGCAAGCAGGGTATGAACACAGACGAGCTCGATTCCAACGTTCAGCTTCTCATTTTCGCCGGAACGGAAACGTCTTCGTCCGCAATGACAGCCGCAACGTGGTTCTTGTTGAAGCATCCAGCAGCTATGGACAAGGTGCAGAAAGAAATCAGGTCATCTTTCAACAAGGCAAGCGAGATGACCATCTCGGCTGTCTCCAAGCTTCCTTATCTACATGCGGTCATTCAAGAGGCAATGAGGCTCCACCCGTCTGCTTCAGCAGCGATACAGAGATATGTTGACCGACCAGTTGTTATCGCCGGAATTGCTGTGCCAGTCGGTGTGAGTGTTCCATTCGTCAGGAACATTTCCCAAAGCTGACATCTTCTCTAGGCACGTGTGGGAGTCTCTCACAAAACGATCTATAACATTGCATCCAATTTTATCGAACCGGACTCGTTCCTGCCAGAGCGATGGATGCCAGATACTGAGGCGAAATACAATGCTGATGACAAGAATGCCTTCCAACCTTTCCTGGTTGGCCCGCGGAACTGTATTGGCAAAAAGTAAGCTGATATAGATTGCGCTGTTATACAACGTTGCTGACCTCTCGATAGTATCGCTTGGTCGGAGATGAAGCTGACTCTGGCGAAGATGCTATTTGAATTCAATATGCAATTGAGTGATAATAACGTGAAGGACTGGGCCGATCAAAAGGTCTACTTGGCACATGCAACTCAGCCCCTGAATGTGGTGTTGAAGGCTAGGAAGTCCGCATGAGGAGGTCGAGATCCCGCAATCTTGGTATTTTGTGAGATGTGGAGATATAATATGGCCTCAAATTTACTCCTCAATACATGGTGAATGTGATGGTCATTGAAGACAGCGAGTATTTTCAAAAAACTCTTCGATATTCTTCCCCCTTATCCTCCAGGACGCTGCCTGAGCCAATCAGAGCTTCTCGCGTCACAAGCCCTAATCTGCAGCCCTTATCTCAGAAAGTTTTCCGACATCGAGAGGTCGAATATCGACGTGGAATACTCTATTTGCTCTTTAATTCACCCACAATGGAGTCAGAAGTTGAGATCCTCGTTGACAAGCCCAAAACCTTCCCCAAAGAGCCCTCAGCCTTAGCAAAAGCAGCCCTTGCAAATCGCCCACCCATCAACCCCGATGCCGCAGCGCTGAAAGCTCGGCAAGCAGAAGCTCAAAACAAGTATGGCCGCGGGCGCAAGATTCGCCCTCAATCGGTCAAGGACAAGAAGCTGCGATCCAATCTCAAAGCATTGGAAACAAAGTATCAAGACGCCACCCTCAAAGCCAAAGATGCGGAAATCCTTCTCGAGCACGAACCTGGCTTCCTCGAGCCTGAGCATGAATTGGAGCGGACTTACAAAATCCGGCAAGATGAGATCCAGAAGGACTTGTCGGTCGAAACTGCGAGGAAGAGGTTTGAGCTCAAATTGGATGAGCGTTTGGGTCCGTACTCATGCGACTACACTCACAATGGCCGAGGCCTCCTGCTCTCTGGTCGCAAGGGTCACGTAGCTGCGATCCCGGATTGGCGGGCTGGCACATTGGGCTGCGACCTACAGCTCAACGAGACGATTCGTGATGCAAAATGGTTGCACAACGACCAATACTTTGCCGTCGCTCAAAAGAAATACACGTACATATACGACCGCGCTGGAGTCGAGTTGCATTGCTTGCGCCAGCACATTGAAGTCAAAGCGTTGGAGTTCTTGAAGTATCATTTCTTGTTGGCGAGTGTGGGCAATGCGGGGTATCTGAAATACACAGACACTTCAACAGGGCAGATGGTGATTGAGATGCCAACTCTCAAGCAGGGACGGCCAACAAGCTTGACTCAAAATCCGTGGAATGCGGTCCTGCACCTCGGCCACCAGAATGGATGCGTGACGCTCTGGAGTCCGAATAGTACCACGCCCTTGGTAAAGATGTTGGCCCATCGGGGTCCGGTACGGGCACTAGGCATCGACCGAGAGGGGAGGTACATGGTCAGCACCGGGCAAGATATGAAGATGGCGGTATGGGATATCAGGATGTTCAAGCCAGTACATGAATACTTTTTGAGACAGCCGGGACAGAGTGTTGCCATCAGCGATACGGGGCTCACGGCTGTTGGGTGGGGCACGCAGATGAGCGTATGGAAGGGCTTGTTTGACAAGGCGAAAGCCGTGCAGGAGAAAGTGCGGAGTCCATACATGGCCTGGGGAGGCGATGGCCAGAGGGCCGAGAGGGTGCGTTGGTGCCCTTTTGAGGATGTACTCGGCATTGCGCATGACAAGGGTTTCTCCAGCATCATAGTGCCAGGTGCGGGTGAGCCCAATTTCGATGCACTAGAGGCGAACCCCTATGAGACGACAAAGCAACGACAGGAGAGCGAAGTGAAGGGTCTCCTGAACAAGCTGCAACCCGAGATGATTTCACTTAACCCGGATTACGTGGGCAAGCTGGACCTGGTGTCGGCCGAAGAGCGGAAGAAGGAGAAAGACCTGGATCGGAAACCAAAGGATCCTGTGTCGAAGATCAAGAATCGTGGGAGAGGCAAGAACAGCAGTCTGAGAAAATATCTACGCAAGAAGGGCAAGAGAAACGTGATTGACGAGACGAGATTAAGAGTTGAGGACCTGCGAAAAGAGACCAATCGCAAGTCAAGAGCGGTCACGAAGAAGGAACCCGAACTGGGACCAGCCTTGGAGAGGTTCAAGCGTAAAGCTGGATGATCGATATATTCCGTGACGACGTCTCCATCGTAAAGCCACCACCCTCATGACTGAGAAATCATTTTCAACCCTGGGAAAAAAGGGCACGAAGAATCCCAAGAATGCTTGACACTGGAGACTTTCTCTAACCAAGGTCCAATCTATGCACGGTCAAAGGAATTTCATCATCCTCGAAGCTACCCTTGCTTCTGGAAATGGCTCAAAAGAGCTTCTTACCCTCAAGTATGAAGTTCGCCATCTTGCTAGCAGCATCCAAGGTAATCACTTCGTCCCCAACGAAGGCAAAACCTCCTTATCTCGACCCGAAGAAAATCTTGAGGAGGCTTTTGCACCATCAACTGCCCTTCAACGTCAACCCACACGACGAGCACTCCAAATTTCCCCGACTCCGCCGTCATCAGCACCTCATGAGAGCACCCATTCGCTCGAAGCATTCCTATCTACTGGATTTCACAGCCTCTCAGAATGCCATCAGCTGCTGAACCAAACGCACCATCACCAAAAGAAAAAAACCAAGATCTGCTCTCAAAACTTGACAGCTCCACCTCACCCAGACAAGCGATTCTTCAGCAAGATCCAGGCGGTGCGGCGGGTGCCCGCTCACGGTAATCGCTACATCTAGCTCATCCGTGTGTACGTCTTGGAGCGCAATCGCCCAAAATAGTCATTCACGGCGAGAAGATCGGACTAGTGGGTGATCTTGAAGGAGAACAGACGCCACGCGTACTCAGGAGGTAAGTTTGTGTGGGAGTAGGTAGCGGCACATTCAGAGCTTACATATCGACCATCATCATGTACCGCATCATGGAATCCTGGTCACTCTTGAAAGTGTCTGATGATGCGACTGTTGCCACCCTACCCCCCTTTTGTTTTTGTTTTTCCCTTCGTCTGTTTCCGTCGTTCCATAGTTGGTTCTGGAACTTGGGGAGATGGTGGAGCGATGTACTTGATGTTGCGAAATTTGGAGCATTTCTCTTCTTGAAGATGATGAGAATGTAGAAGTTTGTCGAGTGGTATTCGAAGGACTGACTAAGTGGTTGGTTCATACTTGAGTCTGGTTGGTAAGACCTGATTCTGGGGTGGATGATGAAACACAGAGATAGCATGAGGAAGAGAGGATGGTAGCAGGTCATACTTGAGACGGGATGGACTTCCAGGAGAACTGCTATGCTTGGCTTTCTACTCCCGCGAATTGTCCTTGTTGATCTACTCAACATGTCTACGAACGTATCAATCGCGGCGCGCCCTCATCCCTCGCAACTTCCATATCCACCTCTCCGGCCCCCTGATGCCCCACATCCTCCATCATCTCCTCCCCCACACCATCCCGCTCCCCTCCCACATCCCCATCCCCAACCCCACCCCGCCACTCCCCCACCCTCCTCGGCCAAACCCTCTTATAAAGACTCACGCCCACTGCGTCCTGGGGATTGATCTTCCCATCAAACGTCGCCTTGAAATACCCATGCGTGCCGAGACTCTCCTTGATATAACCCGCGCGCCCGCGCTTGGTCCACAGCTGCAGCGCTTTGAACCAGGCCACGTCCTCGGCGTTGAAGAACATGTACCGCACGGTGACGAGTTTGCGATGGATCTTGTACGGGTGGCCCGTGAGGATGGCGCGTTTGGCGATGATGCGGGAGGGGGAGGGGGGAAGGATTGTGCCGGTGGCGATGAGGTTGAGGTTGTTGGTTGAGGGGGAGGAGGAGGAGAGGGGGGAACGCTGGAAGAAGAGAGCGGGGACGGGACCCCAGGTTATGGGGCCGATGAAGGTGGCGACAGCGGTGCGGCCCGGGTGGAGGTAGCGGAGGAATTGGTGGACGTCGTTAGGGGTGTTTGAGAGGTTGGAGAAGAGCGGGTGGATTAGGAAGCGGCGGGGTCCGACATGGAGGAGGAGTTCGTCTTTGGATCGTAGGGGGACGGGATGGGAGGAGGAGAGAGTGATGGAGACGTTGATGACGCTGTGTTTATGCTCGTGGCGGAGGAGGGAATATAGGGCAAGGGGTTTTGTTGGCTCGTGGTGTTGGCGAAGGGAAAGGGGCACAGAGCGGAGGTGGATGTGCACGCGTGTTCCAGCGTCGACGCCGCCGATGAGAGCTTCGTTCTCCACTTGATGACAAGCTCGCTTGTAGTCGGGGACGGGAAGTAATCGGTTCCAATCTTCAGGCTGATGGGGTCCATCTTCGGTAGTGTCCCAGGGGCTCGTTCTGAGCGACTTAAGACCTCGATATTTGGCTAAGCGTTCCCGAGCGAGCACATTAGGATGCAGCTCGATCTCGTCCGGATATTGGAGGTCTTCCTTGGCTTCATCTTTGCGAGAAGCACGGTAGGCCTCGATCTGACCGGCCTCATCATCTGGAGAAGGGTCGAGAAACATCTCTGACTGGGGATAGTCCGAGGCATTCTCGGTTGGCTCGAGCTGGGTCATCGGCTCAACACCCTCGAGTCCGTCCTGCGGAAGTGCTGAGGCTTCCATTGGGACGTCGGCGACCTCCTCAGCCGGTTCTTCATAATCCGAGCCTGAGTCAGACATGTCGCCGAGGAACCAAGCTGATTGATAATTTGACGTCCCTTTGGGTAGTCGTTTGGGCGCTTGCGGAAGATGGGTTTCGTCGTCTGAGTAGTAATGATGATCGTCGAGCAAGACTCCCTTCCGCTGCGATGTCGCCGCAGAAACAGATATACCATCAAAGTCGTCCATAGGAGCTTCGTAAGGCGCAAGCTCGTCAAGATTTTCCTGGTCCGCATCAGGTGCATCCAATGTCTGCTGATCCTCTAGGGGTTGATCGACTTTCATTTCGTCCGCCTTTCGCTTTTTGGAAATTGGCAAGGTAGCATCCGTGATTTTTTCAATCTGGAAATGACCCCAATCTCCCACTTGTACGAGTCGATTGGCTTTGATGCCTTTGCCCCTGACGACTCCAGTAATCACCACTTCTCCGTTTTCCCCCCTGTCGACCTTGTCAGGGTTGAGCCACTCCACCTCCTCGGCGAACATCCAGCTCCTGTCCTCCCTCCACTTGACTTGCCTTGGCGTGGTGGTACAAAGTGAACGAACGACATTGGCGGACTCGCTATCAGAATCCAGGTTGAACATCCTCTCCTGACTTGGAAAGAAATGAGTAATCCAGCTTTTTAGACTCGCTGTGACCTGGGCCCGTCTCTTAGCAGGCTCAAGTGAATCGAGGCCTTGGACCATGGTGAGCACATTGCTAACGCCCTGACCCTCAACAGCTCTTAACATCATTTCTCCTTCTTCCCCAGCTTCTTCCTCAGCTGATAACACAAAGACAATGAAGTCGGCAACGCGACATGCATCCATGACCTCCACCAAAGTCCTCTGCACCTTCACAAAGGTCAAATTCTGCTTGAACCTGTCCACCCGGACTCTCAAATGACCCATGACCGGCCATTGCGCCTCTGAGTCCGAAGCCTCACCTAGCCGCTCAATTGCCTTTTGAACATCGACATCCTCGCAAAGCGGCACCACAGCGACAATCCTGGGGGCTCCACTCAGTCCACGAAATATGGAGGTTCTTTTGGCATTTTGGCTCTCCTTGATACCCCGCACCTGCTTTGCCTTATTTCTACGATCAATCTTGGACATGTTTTGCTGATGAGGCGTCTCTCTCCGGCCCTTCCTTTTGAATCCCTCGGTCTTGCCTTTGGATAGCTCCTTGAGGACAGACTTTGTGGTATGCCGAGATTTGAACGGCTTGTGAGTACTCTGTGATGACTTCCGGTGGTGGAAAGCCTCTGGTGCCATGGCTGGGCCGGACTTGAAGCGAAAGGGGATCGTACTCATGGCGACGGATGGCAAGATATTGGCATTTCATGGGAATGAAGTCATCTTTTTGTTGAAATAGAGAAAGGTTGTGCCGAGGAAATTTTACCCGGGGGGGGGTGCGGCTCTTTTCACCCGCGGCACCAATTCCGCACTTCTCCGCAACAAATCGAAGTTTCGACAGTCGAAGTCATTCATATTTCAACATCTACCGTCCGCCTCTGTAAGTCTTTGTCTGAGGTCCGCCAAACGATCTGTGCCATCATGTCGTTCTATGATGAAATCGAGATCGAGGATATGACCTACCATGAGGACACCAGCCTCTACACATTCCCATGTCCTTGCGGAGACCAGTTTGAGATTTCGCTGGGGGACTTGCGCGACGGTGAGGAAGTGGCCGTATGTCCGAGCTGTAGCTTGCAGATCAAGGTCATCTTTGACACTGTATGTCATATTCAGTACACTGGAAACCATCTGGGGCTGACAGCATATGTGGCAGGATGATTTACCCAAGGACAAAGAGAGCTCGGGAGGGCAAATGCCTGTGCCAGTCGCTGCCTGAGGTATGAGATACTAGGATGGAGAGAGCCCAGCAAAACATACGTCCAAACTATCGAGCCAGAGCCACGCGAAGGCGAGCCGTGTACCGCAGACGCATGCCGTGGGTACGCCAGACAAGCCATACTATTGACGAGGGCCGAGAGAGGATGGCAAGAGGACCTTTGTGATGGTCCAAAAATCCGAACCCAGATGTGAACAGTGGCAAGCCGAAGAAGCAATCGAGACTGGTCTAAGAGATGGCGGTGAGGAGGGAGGCTGCATAGACATCAAGCGGCAGAGAAGGCTCCGAACCAGATTGTCCACATATATCGTCACATCATCATCTCTCAAAGCATCGACCTGCTTCTTGTCATCGCCAACTCCTCCCCATCCCTCCGAAGCCTGCTCCCATCACTTCCGCGAGACCTACTCCTCCCACGTTAGCTCCCTCTCCCCTCTTCGCGACCTTGCCTTGCTCCCGCACTCCTTTGACCACCTTGTCCAATGACGTTTCCACCACCACTCCACCCACGATCATCTCCCCTAGCGTCGCATGCAATGTCTCGAAATTGAAAATCAGATCCAACTCACACACGTTCTCGAAAAGGCGGTCCAACGCCTCGACGAAGACTTGGATGAGGTCGAGAAGGGCGAGAGGGGATTCGGTGGAGGTGGATATCATGATGAAGTAGAGGGTTGCGTAGTGACGGTATGTTACTAAGGTGGGGGTGTCATTGTGGGGCTGGGTATTTGGAGGCGCGGAGGATGGCGGTGGTTGGAGCAGTGGTGGGAGCCTAATATTCAGACGAGACAAAGTGAGCACTTCTAATAATGGCAACGAAGGAGCACAAGGTGAAATGCTCACGGTAAGAAATTGCATGCCGAGGCTGGGCGATTGGATACAAGTGTAAAGATCTCGGATATGAGACGCTGTTGTACACTTGTGTCCTATACGCAGACTCTAGATGAGTAGTGCTCTCTTGAAGATCAATCAATCATAGAGCTTACAAGTTGCGTATAGAATTTGGTCAGGCGCGGCTGTCCTGAATTATTGAAGACTAAGACGGCGTTGATCATGATGGATGGATGGATCACTTCGGCCGACAGATGGAGATCCGCATAGCAATCTCAGCTACCTGTGTTCATGCTGTGGGGCGAACATTGATATTTGACCCTCTAAGAGCGTCGCTATCTTGTAAATAGACAAAGCTCATGGTTTCAATGTGAAATCATGAGATCGACCTGGGCATTTGACCGCCAAGATCCTTCTTGGGTTTTAGGGGTACTCCCGCCCAAAGAACCGCACGGAAGCGATCCCTGGGCTGTCCCGAGGTCCCCACTGCCAATGAAGCGAGCATGTGGTTCGGTGGGATGATGCAGCCCGATCTTTGCATCTGTCTCCCTGTGTCTTTTTGCGGGGGACAACGCGACATTCTGCACGCCGCACTCCTGGGGGCTCATGTGAGCTCCAATATACCTACAACCTTCTCCATATGGAAAACAACGCTCCAATGTCTCCTTTCCACAATCCAAGGGCCGGATCCTCGAGTCCTTGAACAAGCGGGCTGAGTACGAGCTCGAGCAGCTCGAGGACAGGTCACAAAATGAAGTTCTCTCATAGCCTGCAATTCAATGCAGTGCCAGACTGGTCTGGTAATTACATCGCCTACAGCAACCTCAAGAAGTTGATGTTCCAGCTGGAGAAACAAATCAATCAACCTTCGACGCAAGCCCCCGACGACCCAGAATCCTCCCCTCTGCTTACCAACGATGATCCTGATACTGTCTTCCGGCGGACGCTCGATCAAGAGCTGGATAAAATTTGCTCTTTCTACCAATCAAAGGAATCGGAAATCTACGGCGATGTCGCAGATCTCCTCAAGGATGAAGAGGCCTTTGAGGCGGAGACAGAGGGCATGGACATGGAGCAGATCAGTGGAGTCCCTGAGACATCCGGACGTTCAAGGAGGCACAGTCTTTTTGGCAAATTCAGCATGGGGGGCAGGAAGAGACGGACAAGCAACATGAGTGCGTCAACCATTGACGAAGAGGCTGAGGACAGCGATGAAGACCCAAACGAGCGGAGCACCATGACCAACAGTGGCCTCTTGCACGACCGTCGCAAGACTACGGACGCCAACATGGGCCAAAGCCTCGACGATCTGCGCTCTTCCAAAGACTTCTCTAGGCGGAAAATTAGCCTTGCCATGGACGACTACAGCGATCAGGCAATGAGCAGTGTTCTAGCCTCGGGTGTATCGCTGAAGAAACGGACCACCAGCACCTACGTCTCACTTTGCGAGCTCAAGTCTTACATCCAGCTTAATCAGACAGGCTTTTCAAAAGTGCTCAAGAAGTATGACAAGATACTCGATCGTAACCTTAAGGATGTCTACGTAAAGGACGCTGTGAAGCCGGCATATCCCTTTCGACCTACCACAATGCAACAGGTAGATGAGAACATACAGAAGGTCGAGAAGACCTATGCAGATGTCACATTCCAGGGCGACATTCCAACTGCAAGAAGGGAGCTGCGCCTGCATCTGAGAGAGCATGTAGTCTGGGAGCGAAACACTGTATGGCGAGAAATGATAGGGATAGAGCGGAAAGCTCAAGCTGCCAATATGGGAGTCAGGAGAACCTTGTTGGGGGGCGACCATGATCCCGACAAGACCAGGTTGCAAGGCGATGACACAGATGAAATGAGCACGAAGGAACTCGTCACACCGGTAGGAAGATATCGATGTCCCCGTTGGCTTTTCAGCTCGACTTTCCTGTCACTACTCATCATCTTGGCAATCTTTGTCGTCTTGCTACTCGTACCGATCATGAAGATGCGAGAGCAGCAGAATTGTCTTGCCATGTTGGTATTCGTCAGCTTGCTGTGGGCGACTGAGGTGTGCACTCACCGACTCTTCCGTTATGATTCTGATTGACCATATACAGGTCATTCCCCTGTTCGTTACGTCGCTCCTCATCCCCTTCCTTATTGTGATACTCCGAGTCGTTCGAGCAGACGCGAAGCCGCATCACAGACTAGCTCCGCCTGAGGCAGCAAAATACGTCTTTGCCTCGATGTGGACCCCTGTGATCATGCTGTTGCTTGGGGGCTTTACCATTGCAGCAGCCCTTTCCAAGTTCCACATCGCCAAACAAATCGCGACTCTCGTGCTTAGCAAAGCAGGTACTAGGCCAAGGACAGTGCTAATCACCAACATGTTCGTTGCCATGATATTGAGCATGTGGATCAGCAATGTAGCATCCCCGGTACTCTGCTACTCCATCATCCAGGTATGAATTCTCTCCGTCAATCCCCGTCCATCATATTGAACATATCTAACCTGCAACATCAGCCGCTTCTCCGTAACCTTCCCTCCGATTCACGATTCAGCAAAGCTCTCATCCTCGGCATTGCCCTCGCCTCTAATATAGGTGGTGCTGCTTCTCCTATCGCCTCTCCGCAAAACATCATTGCTCTCCAAAACATGCGTCCTCAACCTTCATGGGGCATCTGGTTCTTCGTCGCTCTTCCTGTTTGCATAGTCTCTATCTTACTCATTTGGGTTCTCCTCCTGATCACCTTCCAACCTGGTAGAGGAACGACAATTGTTCCCATTCGTCCCATGAAAGACAAGTTCACTGGCGTCCAGTGGTTCATCTCCGGTGTGACCATCGTGACGATTATCCTTTGGTGCGTCACGCATCAGCTCGAAAGCGTCTTTGGCGACATGGGTGTTGTGGCCATCATCCCGATCGTCCTCTTCTTTGGCACCGGCATCTTAACCAAGGAGGACTTCAACAATTTTCTCTGGACCATCATCATCTTGGCCGCCGGTGGTCTATCCCTCGGCAAGGCTGTCTCCTCCTCTGGACTACTGCATACCATTGCTGGAGGAATCACGGAGAAAGTCGAAGGCATGAGCTTATATGGTGTCCTGGTCGTCTTTTGTGCTCTGATCCTGGTGATTGCGACGTTCATCAGCCATACCGTGGCAGCCCTGATTATCCTACCGCTGGTGCACCAAGTTGGCGCGGGCATGGCGGAACCGCATCCTAATCTATTGGTTATGGGCAGTGCGTTGATGTGTTCGGCCGCCATGGGTCTTCCTACAAGTGGCTTTCCTAATATGACTGCCATCATGATGGAAGACTCGCAGACGGGGCAGCGATATCTGCGGGTTCGACATTTCCTGACCCGAGGGATACCCAGCAGTATCATCACTTTTGCCGTCGTTATATCGCTGGGCTACGGGCTCTTGCTCCTCGCTGGGCTCTGATTGACTATGCATGGCGTTGGGTGGGCTTTCACATGAGAAAAGGAGTTTAAGATCGGAATTAGGACCTCCTGATTCTTTGCCAGACATACAGGGCTATAGACATCGCAAGTGGGGAGTGAATTGGTTCCCAATTGATTTCGAAATGAATATCCAATTCGATGCTGGACATTCGCGTTTGCCAAATTGAGCTTTTACTGACCGTCCATCGTCGAAACGGGCAGTGTAATCAATTCCGGATCGATTCCATGTCGATGCCCTTCCGTTCAGCATTGGATTGCGGAGCGTGATCGATTCCAGCTGATTGTTCAGCAATATCTCTTCGAATCCTGCGATCTCTCCCCCCCTCGTGTCAAGCTGATACATGACCTCTCTGGCTTCTCGCGCGGCTCAAGGATGGAATATGCAAAAACTTGTGGGTTCCACTCGATCATGAAACGATACTTCTTATTCATGATCCCTATCTTACAGAAATGCCACCAACGCTGCAGCGATATCATGCAATTCACATCAATTTACAGACCATTGAACCTCATTACACTCCCCAGCGCGCTCGTCAAAAGTTCATCTATCGTCTCTCCCAAATCGTATCTACGCCATCCTCTCCTCTTCCTCATGCCTAGTTCAACAGGCCTATCGTCAGGTCGCCATGGATCTTGGCCTTGAGTTGAATCTCCACGTCCAGATTGATCTCCAATCGCAAACGTAGCTGCTCGTCGTTGCCTCCGTCCTCGCCTTCTTCGCCTTCCTGTTTACCCTTCTTACCGCCTCCTGTGAGACCGCCGAGGGTCTTGCCGACTTTGTCAGTTGCGCCACTATTGGAAAACATCAGCGAAAGTTTCCTTGCCTTGACTGAGTGCAGGGAATGATGATGATGACCATAAAACAAAGAGGAGACTTACCCAACCGCCTCCCCCGCCGTATCCGTCACCCCCCCAGCTGTATCTTGCACCTTCTCCAACGCCCCACCAAAGGTCTCCCCGACCTCATCCAATGTATCCAACGGCCCTCCAGCTGCTCCACCAGCTTGCTCCTCCCCTTCTTGCTCCTTCTCCATCGTCTGCGGTGGCTTGCTCCCCTTCTTCCGGTTCCGATTCCTCCGCCCGCCCTGCGTTGGCGGCGGCTGACTGATATCGCTCCTCTCGCTCTCACTGGCGGGGTTCTGGCTCCTGCCACGCCCTCGCGACTGGCGCCGCGCTTTGGATCCTCCACGCTTTGTGTCGGCTTGGGCGCCGGCGCTCGCTTGGGGTTCCTCCCCCCCTCCTCCTCCTCCTTCGCTTTTCTCGGCAGGCGGAGCAGCAGCAGCAGCAGCAGCGTCCTCGGCCCCGGATTTATCCTCGCCCTTTTCGGATACCTTTTGCGCGTTGCCGTGGGAGGTCTTGCGGGGGCCCAGTTTCTGAGGGGTGCGTTTGGCTTGCTGGGTCTGTTTCGAGGAGGCGGAGCCGGAGCCTGATGCCCCGGCGTTGAGGGTGGATTCTTCGGTTTTGGTGGCTTCTTCGGCCATGCTGTTGGAGGAGTTGGGGCGCTGGTTCTGGTTCTGGTTCTGGGTTTGGGAATGGGACTGGGACTGGGGGGTTGATGGCGGGGTGGGGTTTTGCATTCAAACGAGTTGCGCGGTAGGGGCAAGATGAGAAATTGGAATGGGAGAGTAAGATCGAATTGAGAAATACCTGGGCGCGCACACGGTTCGAAGACCAAAGGGAGACACACTTCATGCAACGCTACGTCATCCGGTTCCCAGCCACAGCTCGCCCCTCGGCTACGGGCTGGGGCTACTGGGAAAGTGGGAAATTGGCTTCCTACCGGCTACCGGTTTTGCGGGTCATCTAGTTCAAGATGCCTAGAACTACGGAGGGCCCCGGTGCGCAGATTGGCCAGACCGCCAGCTAGCTGGAAAACAAGTTTTATGCTTGGAAAGGAAATCGGGAAAGGCCATCGAGTGGCTGGTGGTGAACACGCGTGATGACGTAGGGGCTGCCATCTCAATCTTGTGGGTATGATGGGGTCCAAAAGATGGAATCATCAACGTCTTGTCCGATATTGTTGATTGACTAGGAGCGGTTGACCTTAAGAGGCCAGATATCTGTAACGCTAGATCACTCCAGAGATCATAAACGACTTTACCCGTCGCCAACGTGCTAGCGCTTCTGATTGACCCTTCAACCACTCGTCGCCAGATTCCAATCCTCCCATATCCAGCATACCCCCAAAAACCCTCAGCACAATGTCCGACAGCGACACCGCCCCCCGCAAGGGCCCCCCGCCCCCCACCTCCGAGACCTCCGCGCAAGAAACAGAACACTCCGACGCCCCACCCAAGAACCGTACACGCTCGCAATCCCGGCGCGCTCGTCGCCAAAAACAGCAGAAAGCCGGTGGTGGTGGCGGCGATAAGGGCAAAGAGAAGAAGCCCAAGATCCCCGACCCAGTGGAAGAAGACACCGCAGCCGAAGAACAAGGGGAGGAAGAAGACGAAGCACAAGCGGGCGCCATGCAACCCTTCCAGCACATCGGCCCGGACAGCACGTCCATGGACGGGCCTGTGACGTATTCCCGTGCGCAGCGTGGGGAAATACCGATGAGGCCGGGTAATCCGGGGCAGGCGCTCAAGACGGGGAATCCGGCCGGCAATGCTGGGGAGGGGGGAGCGGTGGGGCAGCAGAAGACTGGGGGAGGGGAGAGCGAGATGATGAAGCAGGACGGGCTGAAGTTGCGGCTGGAGTTGAATCTCGACATTGAGATCGAGTTGAAGGCGAAGATTTATGGGGATTTGACGTTGGCGCTGCTGTGAGTATTTCTCTCTCTTTCTCTTCGATCGCTGTGGGAAGTGGGGGCCCCCTTTTTTCTTTTTTTTATTGTTGGATTGCGTTGGAGCGAATGGTTCGAGATAGATGGTTTCAGATGACTGATGCTGATGTTCAAGGTCTTAGAGCATGATTCCCGAACAGGTTTACGCGATGAAGCGATGGGTTCAAGGTGAAATTTGAACGCGGCGCTGTACCGGACATTACGAGGACCTTGTAAGCATCTGTGAATACTATGATATCCAACGATCTCGTTATTACGAACATAATGCCCCTTCAAGCCGGCTAGAACTACCAGTACGATCTCTGCATAATGACGGGGACTTTCGTCTTTTTTGGCCAACTAAAGTCGTGCTCTTTGCTTGCGGGAGACGTGAAGCTCTCATTGTACAGATAAACGTCCTTGGTAAAGTATATGAAAAAGCAAGAAAGGCTCATCTTTCTTCTTAAAGCTGGACGGCGAGCGTGGAAGGGATCATACATGGCGAACATCATATTTGGTCCCTTTCTTGGATGTGACTGTGCCCCTTTGGCTCCTAGCTTTTCAAATCCTCCACCGATTGGACCAAGCTGTATTATGAAAAACACCTCCTAAATTTCAGGGATGGGAAAGTGAATGGCGGAAACATCGATCCAGTCTATGACGCTTGGCTACTGTCGAGAGAAGCAAGAAGAATCCGCCAGCTGTGGCTGCCTCTTGCTCGTCTACAAGGACCAGTAGCACGGTTCTCTGCGAATCTGGGCCAATGCATGTAGATTGAGACCGCAATTCCCACGCATACATTTTCGAAGCGAGGTATGGTTTTGCGAACAATAAAGCCCAAGTGTGGGAGTCTCGTTTTTTTCACCGGTGACTGGACATCATCCCTCGGATTCTGAGACGCCTTGCGTGCCTTCTCCCCTCCTGACAGATATGTGGCAAACTAAGGCTCCGAGGTTTGCCTTCGATTGCGATGGAGCAACATTCTTTACTGGTCGTGTCCCATGCTGAACTGCACAGCTCCCGCAGCGAGAATCCTCGCCTCCAACACAACTTCACATGATGGCATAGCAATTCTTCCGGGGCAACAGTTCAAATCATTGACTTCGTGACTCCCGTTACTGGATCACTGCAGCCTCCAATCCGAGAATCTTTTGCCTTCCAAGCGTCGTCGAGAATTTTGCCAATTCTTTCAACAATCGGTCGGTTGATAGGGCTGTCCTGCCTTCTCACGACTGGTTGATGACACCTCAGGGAACACCACAATACTTTGCCTTCAAAGCTCGAGCGGTTCCTTGATATGACTGCCTTCAACAAGTGATTCTTTTCAGGCAGAATATGACCGAGCCGGTCATTGATACCGACACTTTCGAAACATACCGATGGAGATACTATCCGCTTTTGGATGTGAGCAAGTTGACGAAATTTCCCACTATCTAAACCAGGTACAGTGGTGCCCCAGGGGCGTCAACATCAAAAAGCATACACTCGCCAGGCTAAGCCCATCACTGCCAGGTGTTGTTCCCAACCGCGACCAGCTGACCAGAATCGAAGAAAAGGGGGGCCGGGGGGGCAGATACACGATTTTCATATGAAGTATGGGCATCTGCGATTTTGAGGAGGCTTTTCAGGCGTGAAAGCCCTGTTTTCGCTATGCGGGTAAGCATACTCATACACTATCTGGTACCGCTGGTGGTAGTCCGTTTGTATGAATGTTCCCCGTGCTCCCTGGGACCGGCAAGTTGGTGTATGTGTTTGAGTCAGAGAACGTCTCAACTTCCAATAAACAATCAGAGCGGACGTTACATACTTTCCTTCTAGATATGTGGACATCATCGAGCTATCATGATAAACTCCTCGGTCAAGATTCGAACTTATTAATCCCATCAATGCTATTCTCCTGAATGCCCCAACACTCCATGACGAACGCAACGGTGAGTCGTCCAATGTGAGACCCAAACAGCGATCAAACCGCAAAACGAACGCTAGGGTACCAAATACTCGCAAGAGGCCGGTACGATTTGAGTAAGACCTGGACGTGGAGTGTCAATATCCTGTCCGATGACTGATCACAACTCTCCTTGACTCTCGAAAGAAGATCTGGTCTCGACACTCAGCAGCCTGCTTAGGTATTGATCTCCCCACGGAGCCAGAGCTTTGTGTGGAGCGAATATCACCTCACCGAGTGGATTTGGCTTGTGCACTCGCCAAGCGGTCACGGCTGGAAGGGACATGCGTGACGTAGGGCAGTCGCTGAAGATGCGACATCTTTTCAAAATGATTAGGTGAACGGGGTTACGATCTGTAAACGCTTTGTGTGAGCTTGGTGAGAAAGACGCACTACCTCAAGAATGGTTGTCCGCCTCTTGGGAATCGGAGAGATTAAATAGGCAATTGAGCTTTTAGAGGAACCGGCTGTCGTGAGAACGATGTTCAGACGACATATCGAATTCTCTATCATATATTGATCCCTGTACAAGCATGGATGAGATATGTCTGCTTGGGACTTGTCTAGAGCTTCTGCGTAAGCTTGACAGCCGGAAAGGTTTTGGCGGCATTATGTTACCCACTTGTGGAACGCTGTGATCCTCGAGTCGCCTATTCTTTGCACATATCGAGGACATCGAATAGAAAATACCATATTTCAACGATTCAGGAAAAGCAGGATCAAGTACGCTGAAGTATTCTACTAAATATGAAAGCCTGAAGGATGGTTGAAACTTCTTCTACTTCGAAAATATAGATCGGATCATATAGTAGCACACCAAATCCTACGCTCACCTCTCTTCAGTCAACTCTACCTCTCCTTAGCCAGCCTAATCTGCTCCTCCAGATCATACGTAGCATCCACAAACCTACCACTCAACGCCTTCGCCCCCTCCTCCACGCAAAGCGCCACGAACGTGTCCGCAGGCAACGACACCTTATCCGTATTCGCGGGCACAAACTCATCCATGAACCTCCTCACCCCGGGCTCCTTCTCCCTCGCCACCTCATTCATGCAACCCACCGCAATGCTCGTCTCCAGACTCATGCACGGATGCACTGCGTACGTCACGATCCCCTTCGGCCGCAACTCCAGATCAATCACCTCGGTATACTTCTCCACCCCGGCCTTGGACGCCGCGTACGCCGAGAAATAGGGGCTGCTCACCCCCAATCTGCCGAGGATGGAGACGACATTGATGATGACCCCGGAGTTCCGCGCGATCATGGACGGGGTGGCGGATTGGGTGAAGGACATGGTGCCCAGCAGGTTCGTCTCGACCACTTTCCAGGGCTGGTGGATGTCGGCTTCGTGCTCCAGGTCGCTGACACGGCTGAGGCCCGCGTTGTTGATCAGGATGTCGATGGGGCCGAGTGTTTGCTCGGTCTCCCTGATGGCGCGGGCGGGGAAGGAGAGGTCCGTCACGTCGCCGACGAGTGGTATGGCTCGTTGTTGTTGGGACGGGTCACCGCCGCCGTAGAGGCTGCCGTGCTTGACGCGGATCTCGGCCGTGAGGATCTGGAGGTCCTGCTTCGTTCGCGAGATGCATGCGACGCGGGCGCCCGCGGCTGCGAAGGCGAGGGCGGTGGCGCGACCGATGCCCCGACCGGCGCCGGTAATGAGAACTACTTTGTCTTGGAGGGTGCCGCGGTGTTTGGTAGGAGAGATGAAGGGGTAGGAGGTTGTGTGGGTTGGGATGGGGTTGTCGGGAGGATGCCATTGATTGATTAGGGAGGAACCGGGAGGTGACATGCTAACATATGATCAAAAGGGAAAATTGGGCAGCGACGACAATTAATTGTTTGTTTTCGGAAATCAACATCTGTGAACAGCAATGTTGCAGCCTTTATAGAAAGTTGCCCATACTGGCGTAAACCTACACTGGATCGCCGTCGCGCAATGAGAATCGTGGTGGGGATTGCCAGAATCCAAGATCTCTCTTGCAAATCATGTGGGTGGTAAGGAATTACCTTTCAAGCATATGTCGTCCCCTGATGTTTGATCAATGACGTGAAGGGATGCCAGGGGTCGCCGCAGGCTATCTTGGCAGCGTCGTTAGAACAGCCAGACATCAATTGATACAACTGCCTGCCCACCTCTCTCTTACCCTCCCGTCTGCTCCCTTCCCCCATCCCTCAACAAACTATCTTCCTTCCTCACTAACATCATCACAATTCAAGGCCCCCCACCCCACAAGAAGAGCAAGACTTCGGAGGATGCAAAAATGAAAAATGCAAAACTTACAACAGCTGCCATTCGCTGGTCGTCACCGACCCAACTACTACGCAACCGGTACACAGCTTATCTTTGGGTGAGCTGACGGGAACCCGAGTTTTCTGTGTCCTATGGTCGTAAGTGAAGATCCTCGTCTTCTTCCAACATATATTTTAGATTAATTATCACGCGGTTTATCACCACTCCATGGCAAGACTGGGTCCATCGAGTGCGCAACGCATTCGAGAATTGATGAAGTAATTTCAGAATCAGTATTAATATAGGGAATCCCAGCAGCAATGTCAAGAGAAGCATATGCAGAGACTATGAGTTATTGCGTAGCGCAAAGATTTCTACATTTCATAATGAGACGGAAACGGGCGGCCAAAATTAAATTGTGTGCCTGCTTGTATCAAACGGATAGACTGTGTATAACCTGATCGATTGCGCCGGTCCAGAATGCGTCCATGTACATCTCTTCGTTTTCTCCAATGACGCATAGAACCCATGCCCTTTCGAATGAAACGCCATCCCCGGTAATGCCCCTTTGCCTTTCTCCGACCCCCATGTGAACGAGTGTGCGCCGCCTTTCATGCCATCCCGTTTGCCCTGTATCCGATATCCGTATTACTCCCAAATGGATGGATAACGCAAAGCCCTTGAAGAAGGGGCAGATGATAACGAATCCGAAATGTCGAGCAGCTCTTCCTCATTTATTCATTACTCCGTCTATCAATCTCCTCCACCTTCTCCTTCACATACCCGCGCCCGCTGTCCCCGGAATGCTCACTCCCATCCACCTCGACATCCTCCCTGAACTTGCCCTTCTGCTCCCGACTCAGCAGTCCGACCGTCTCGCCTTCATCCTTGGCCTCCTCGCCGCTCGTGCCGGAAGGTGCACCGACAGGCCTCCTGGCGATGCCCTGTTGGGTCGGCTCCGGAGAAACGGCGGGCGACGGGATGGAGACGGCATCTCGATCTCGATCTCTCTGCGTGTTGAAGCGGCTGATCCCGGGGCTCGCTCCCTCTGCCAGCCGCGTCTGCCAGGTGTCGCTGTCTTGGCTGCCGACGCGCCCGTTCTGGACGAGTGCATTGGGTCGCCCGTTGTTCAAGCTTCTTTGGATGCCTGGGCGGCTGCCCGGGGATGTGGGGTTGCTGACGGTGGAATCGTAGTGGGAGGGTTCCGCGGTGGTGCTGGCGGCGATCGAACGGAGAGAGGAAGGGTCATGTTGGCCAAGAACGGGGGATTCGATGGAGTCGTCGGAAATGCCGCGTTGGGGTCCGTTCCGTGGGGAGGAGCCGGCTGAGGAGCCAGACTGAAGGTGTTTGTGGGCGGCGAGGACGGGGGAGTTGAATGCTGAGGCGTTGTGGGCGGACATTGGTGGGCTAGGGTGGGATTTGGGATGCGTGGGGTTCAGGGATGGCGAGGGGAGTTCGTGGCTTGGGTCGGGAGTGGGGAGCTCGCTGTTGGGGTAAAGAGGTTCTGGGGTGGAAAGCTCGGAACGAATGGAAAGGACTCTGTTAATATCACCGGAACTGGGGAGTTCTTGCCGTTGGAGAGGATCAGGACCGCCGAGTTCTGACCGGCTGAGGCGGTCTCCGGGAAGCTCGGTAGGGTGACGCGAAGTGCCGACGCCGAAGATTTGGTCGCCGTGCATCTCATGATGTTGTGGTGTTTCAGGTACCTCATTAACGCTTGTGACTAAACCAGCATTGGGCTTCTTGACAGGGGAGGCGGTTTCAGGGCCGTCGTGTGGATCGAAGTGCTCCAATTCTTCATCCCCAGCACCCTTCTTCTCGGAGTCTGGCTCCTGCCCTTGAGCAGTTTGGTGTTGGATAGCAGCGTCTCTGGCCCGGCGGTTTCTTCTCCGCTTACGGATGCAGAAGAAGGCGACGATGGCAACAATGATGCCGACAACGGCGATAGCGATGGCAAGACCTGCAATAGCGCCCGTACTAATCCCACCGCCACCACCGGATCCAGAGGACGTGGGGTTGCCTGTCGTCTTGGTGACACCGGCCGTACTTGTAGGGGAAGAAGAGTTTGCGGAGGCCGCGATCGGAACAAGGTGCGGGGTTGTAGAGTCGAAGACGGTCTGTGAGACGGAAAAGGTGGAATTCTCATAGTTGGTGATCATGTAAGCTTCTTGGAGGAAGGTTCGACCGAGTGTGTAGGAGCTGTCATCTGGAGCGCGCTGTAAGGGAAAATAGCGGGACTGGGTCTTCACGAGTGGAGGCGTGGCGGTGAGGTCGAAGGCGGCGTAGGGAAACTTGATGTCAACAGAGGCGCCACCCATAGCAGAGTCGGCAAGGGAAAAGGTCAGGGTGGGGTTAGTCTTGGTGAGGGTAGCGTGCGTGGTGTCATTCACGAGATAGAGGTTACGGATTGAGTCCCAGGCCAGTCCAAATGCATCTTCGAATTTACTGCATGCGTCGGCTGGCAGCCACATATACGGCACAGTAGAGTCAATCAAAGCGAAGATACCCCCCGACAAGAGCTTCTTTTCGCCGTTGGAGTCCCCGTAAGTTATTTGTTGGAGGCCGACTACAAGCTGTTGCAACGGATTATTGTTGAACATGAAAGTCACATTGTTGGGGGTGAACTTGGAGGAATCAAAGCCTCCTAATGTCAGGCTGGAATCTGCTCCATTTTCACCTTCTTCGTATTGTCAGTGGTGTTCGATCTGAGGCATTGCAGCGACCTACGGTAATAAGCACCAGCAGTATAACCCCATGACAGACTAGGGATCTCTCCTTTCGTCTTGAGCGCAGACAGATATGCTGGCGCTGAATCATCCGATTGTGAAAAGTTGACCAGTGCTGGCGAGAGACCCAAGCTACCGAGTGAGAATTGACTTGTTGCCGTGCTCGCGATGACTTGATGGTCCAACGAAATATTGGCAACGCCCGATTTCCCTGTCAAGGTGAGAGTATCGAAACCGTAGGTTCCGTTGTTGATGTTGTTGGGGGGATCATAGCCCAAGTTCCCGGCTTCATTCAGTTTATAGACGTCTTTCATGAACCAGCTAGAGGATTTCGAAGGGTCGAAAAGTCCTCCTCTTACTTCACTACAATTGCTCGCAGTGCCTGAGCCGCACGCGTCCGGTGAAATTGCCCAGGTCACAGATTGGTCGGTAGAGGCGACCACCTCCAGATCCTGACCACCGATGGAAATCAACGACGTCGACCATGGCCCATCAAAACCACCACTACAGCGAAATGCTGATCAGCATCGCCGTTCATCGATACATGGGATGTCATTGCAGAAGGTGTGATCGGACATACAAGTTTCCGCTTGCCTGAACAGCGATCGGCGCTGGATCGGTCGGCATGATGATCCCTGATTTTCACCCTCCGCAACAGCGCAAGATGGAATATTAAGGATTACTGTAGAAAAAGGATGGAATGGCGCATCAGGACATGGGAATCGCAAAGTCGAATGCAAAGGTGCGACTGTTGTCAGCGAAAGGTATGTCAACCCACGCAACTGAAGAAAGAGAGAGGCAGACGGCGGTGAACCAAAGGGTGGAGGGCATCACAAGCGTTTTAGAGTCGCACATGGGCACAGGGTAAGAGAATTGTCTTAGTAAGAGCGATCTCGATAGTGTCTGGCCCTTCGAGTCTCACACTGTCACTGCAGTTGTGGCCGTGGGCGAACGGACGGGTATCGCGGTATGGCACGGTAGACTTAGACTGGAAGAGCACGTTGTCGAGGGTGGTTCGGCAGTAAAGTGTACATGAGTACTTCGACGGAGCTAAGACTGAAGAGTCAAGAGGAGATCGACCGTCGGTGAGAGGAAACAATTGGACCAGTCTAGGCATATTGCCAGCGCGCCAATAGGAAGATGCGATGCGCAACTTTACCCAGGAAGGGGATAGCGATTATGCAGGCTCAGATCCCACATCAATTCTTGCTGCAATGAAATCGCAGTAAAGTGGAGACTGCAGAGAAGCATACGAATCACACCCGCAGCTTGTTTCTCACAGCTCCGGCAGTGCAAAGCGTAACCTACCATTCCCAAGTATCTTCTTGCGAGCGCATGCTCAGACAAAGTACAAAAACAAGTACAAGAACGACGATTATCGCACAATAAGTGACAAATATTAGAAAGTATTCCGTCGCCTTACCGTTCCTATGCATCCGCCTGATGTTCGCACAGAATCTGGATTTTTCTTCGAGGACGTACTCGGGGAAAAAAGTGATCTAGATGGTGACCTTTCGCTTGGGTGGCGTTGGATCGATCTGTCGTCGCCAACCTACGCTGGCGTGGCTTGTCAAGTTGTGGATGGTGACAGTGGTGGCCTTGGGAGAAGGGCCGTCCTTTGCTGATTGCTGACAAGGCGAGGTTGGCATGAGCGATAGCGGGGTAAGAAGCTTTGGCGTGAGGTTGGCAGTCCTTAGGAAGCGCTAGGCAGCTTTAGTGAAGAGTTAGGATATATTGCTGCTCCAAGCGACGGCGTTGGCACCTATGCCGGTGATGCACAGTCAGCGCTAGAAGCCACCAAAGCCCTAGATGCATGCAAACCCCACTATCAGACCGTCAGATAAGTATGATATAGCACGAGAAGGCATCCATGAGGAATCACCGGACCTTACCACCCCATCCTTCCTCATGCAACCATAACTTTGCTGACCAACGGGACCTCGAATGTCTCACGGCCGATGAGTAAATGGCGCAAATGCCGACTTCTGACTTGATGATATCTGTAGCTTTCCCCGTAGCGGCATCCTTCTCACAGCCGTCGCGACTTGCAGTCTTGCTCAGCTTTTCGCCAGATATCGTCTGCTTCGTTGATTTTTCCCCTCCTGCGTTCGTCAAATCCAACCCAATTGATTCCATGCAGTGATGGCTTCGGTTGGCTGGCCGGCAGTAGCCCTCTCACCGACTGAGTGTGGGTCAGTCTGCCCTCACCCAGGAAGGGAAGTTCTCTTGACATTCGACACCACGGTCTCTCCAGCGGGCCGATGACCATTTGCTCGGTAGGCGCCATGATTTCTGTCTAAAGGATTCTGACCTGACTTTAGCTGGACTCGGTCGTGATCACTGACCAGGGTCCTTGATTACTTACTAGCGAACCATGCTCGTCAAGCTGTTGTAGTAGGCTAGTAGCTTGCTTTGTGGATCTGAGGCTCCTATGGTCCCCAATCCGGTCATCTTGGAAAAGGCGGAGCTGCAAGCCTCTTACAGAGTGGTGGCCAAACTATGACAAGGTTCCTGGGTTCCCTGTAGATCATTACCTAGCTGTGGTAGAACGGCCGACACAGCTCGACCGCTGCGATTCATTTATCAGAGCTCCTCCCAGGGTAGCTTTCTTTTCTTGTAAACGTCGATCGTAAAGCCGTAAAACAAGCATCATCGTCATACCGCTTTTGTTTATTGATTTGACCCATTGCAAGATGGCATCACGCTCGTTCAGCACGTCTTTGCTCCTTGGACTGCTTTATCATATTGTTGGGGTTCTGTCACAAGCTGCTTTGGATCCAATCACAGCAGCCCCAAGCTTTGTGAAAGGTACATCGGCGCCTTCGGGCTCAGCACTGCCAGATCTAGCGTCGGCGGGCCCAGATTGTAACGGATGCTACCTCATCGCCGATGTCGCTGGACTTGTCTGGTATTCTGAAGTTTTCGTCAATATGGCGACGGCGATGTTGCAGGTTGGAGGCAACGGCAGCGCGGCAACAACTCGGACATCAATAGTGCAGGACGAGGGCGCTTTTACCTTCAGCCCTGGCGAGACCGGACCGGGTGGAGCCGGAGTATTGACACAGGTCGCGTTCGAGCCAACGGTCAATGTAGCTGGAGCTGTGCTGTACGCATCGTAAACGACCCAAGCTTCGCTCCAATAAACTGATTCTTCTGAATAGGAGATCACCCACCGCATACAACGTCTTCACTGCATACTCGATCACGTCGGAATACTCAGCAAACGGACGGTGCCTGACATCCTCTGGACCGGCGACGACCCTGGCCAGTGCATATTCTGAGCCTGTCTCTTCGGCCAATGGGAAGGTATACCTCGATGCGGCCGGACAACAACAATTCATCAACTTCCTGGGCTTCTCAACGTGCTCCGGTGGAGGTGAAAACGTCAAAGGCACGGCATTGATACCGGTTCAAAATACCACTGTGACCTCGACGACACGTTTCACAGCCCTGCCAGCGTTTGCAAGCGCGACTCTTTCAATCGCTCCGGTATGTTGATCTCCAATGCTCGAGCAAGTAATTCAATTTGGCTCACCGTTTTTTTAGAAATCCACTGCAGCATCAACCACTGCAACTTTCCCTTCCGCTGGCATTCCCAAAATCGTCATCGGCAATTCGACAGTCACCCCAGTACCAACGCCAATTGGCCTCCCCATCTACAATGGCACCATCGCTGCGGCAACCTCAAAGGTGGTCGCATCAGGTACCGGAAGCTTGGGCACGGTGACACCGGGTGCTCCAGTCCCATTCGTGGGCCTCGCCAGCAATCTTAAGCCGAACGGCTTTTTCGTGGCCTGGATCGCAGGAATGGTGGGGTTCGGCGGACTTGTATATTATCTGTAGAAGGAAGGGTGTGATTGGTTTTCGGTGTGTTTAGAGATGGCTTCTTCAGGCCACGAGCTTAGCAAGCTCCTTACATATGATATCCCTAATGCCTAATGAAACAGATTTTGGAAGCTCACTCGACCAAATTTGTAATAATCTGCAATTCTATGAACGGTGAATATACGGATGACCATCTGAAAAACCCACAGGTGATGATGAATGAAAGATGAAGTAGAATCCATCTCAGGGGGAAATGATGCAAAGAAATCCATTCCTGGAACCCGGCCCAATTCCGCCACGTCCAAAAAGAAAATGAAACGACGCAGTAACAACGCAAGACCCATGCACCCAGCTGGACCTATGAACCACTGGATATACATTTACCATCTGGCCCCCTGCATACAAACCCATCCCTCCGCCGGAAAAAGGCGCCAACCACTTTGAATCACATAGTAGCGCCGATATCACCCACTGGAACATCCATCCACAGGGATCCTCCCATCATGCATCATCTCAAACCCTCACCCTCAACCCTATCACGAACGCTACAGAGCTCCCAAGCGCCCTTCCTCTACCAACCCTTCCTCTCGACCATCCGCGCCTCAACCACCACCATCCTCCGCTCCTCTCCATCACGCCCTTCCTCCTCACGCCCCTCCTCGTCACGCCCCTCCTCCACCCCTTTCTCCTCCCCCCCAACATTCCAGCACCACCGCCCCCCCGCCCCCTCCCCCCATAAATCCCTCTCCACCGCCTCTCCCCCCCAGCACCCCACCCCCCTTTCCCCCTCAACCTACACCACCCTCTCGGACGCCTACATCGAAACGCTCCTCACATGCCTAGAATCCCTCTCCTCGACCTCGCGCCCGGACCTCGACGTCGAGTACTCGGCCGGGGTGCTGACGCTGGTGGTGGAAGGGACGGGGACGTATGTGCTGAACAAGCAGCCGCCCAACCGGCAGATCTGGTTGAGCAGTCCCGTGAGTGGGCCGAAGAGGTATGATTGGGTTGGGGATGGCGGGGGCAGGGAGAAGGGGAGGGGTGAGGAGGGGGGGGGGATAGAGGCGGAGAGGGAAGGGAGATGGGTGTATTTGCGGGATGGGAGTACGTTGACGGGGTGTTTGGAGGAGGAGGTGGGGTTTGAGATGGAGGAGGGGGGGGAGGATGGATGAGAGGGGATGAAATATTGGTTTACTGGGAGAGGTTTGCAGAATGGGATGGCGGGGGGTCGGGGACGAGCTTGAGTATGACAAGACACACAACATGTACAAGAGAGCCATTGATTCCAACGGTCCCTGGACATGGTTGTGTTATTGAGCATTGCCAACGCTAGACTTTGTACAGATGTGCATGAACGCCCAGGTGCCGCCATCTATGATGATGGGTTTTTCAGGGGGCGCACATGATCACAAGAAAACCAAAGGGCATGTTCTGCGCGAGTCCCTAATTCTCGCCATCCCCTCATCATCCCCTCATCATCTTCTACTTGCTCAAGCTCCATCACGTTTCGATCAAGTCGCCATCCCCATTCTCCTGCTCACCCGTTCCATTCGGTTGCTTGTCTCCATCTTCTTGCTGATTATCCCTCGTGTCCTTCCCGCCCCTCTTGCGCTGGTAAAATTCATCCAATATCTTCTTCGGGATTCGGTTGAGCAGTTCCTTGGGATAGATTCTGAGCAGACTCCACGCCTGATCCAGACCCTCGTATATTGTGCGGCTCTCGTATGCACCCTGACTGATGTAGTTGCGCTCGAATTTGTCCAGGAATTCAAGAGAGAGCTTGTCCTCGCTTGACAGGGCTTCCTCTCCGACGACAGCTTTCATGCTCGCAGCGTCCCGACCAATGGCATATTTGGCGTAAAGTTGGTTGGAGACGTCGCCATGATCTTTGCGGGTGTGCCCTTCACCGATGGCGGACTTCATAAGACGGGAGAGGGACGGGAGAACGTTGATGGGAGGATAGACACCCTTGTTGTAAAGTTGGCGATCAACGAAGATCTGGCCTTCGGTGATGTAGCCTGTGAGGTCAGGAATGGGATGGGTAATGTCTGGCATGGTGATTAGCCACAAATCCAACTGAATGAAAGGGATCCACTACCATCGTTGGGCATGGTGAGAATGGGAATTTGCGTGATTGAGCCATTGCGCCCCTCTACACGACCAGCACGCTCATAGATGGTTGACAGATCCGTGTACATATAACCCGGGTATCCACGACGTCCTGGCACTTCTTCTCGGGCAGCCGAAACTTCCCGCAGGGCGTCGCAATAGGATGTCAGATCGGTGAGGATGACAAGCACGTGCTTTTCTAATTGATACGCAAAGTATTCCGCCGTTGTCAGGGCGAGACGGGGGGTGATGATCCGTTCGATCCTGTTCTCATTAGCTCGTCGTCGCGCAAATGGGCCCCACCACGATGAACGTACGTGGGGTCGTTGGCCAGGTTGAGGAACAGCGTCACTCGCTCCATACTGCCGTTCTCTTCAAAGTCCCTAGTGAAGAATCGACTGGTTTCCATGTTGACACCCATTGCACCAAACACGATGGAGAAATTCTCCTCGTGCCCGTCATGCACGTCCTTGGTGGGTTTGTTGACCAGACCGGCTTGACGACATATTTGGGCAGCAATTTCGTTATGCGGAAGACCAGCAGCTGAGAAGATGGGAATCTTTTGTCCACGAGCGATCGAGTTCATGGTGTCAATGGCGGAGATCCCGGTGGATATCATTTCTTCGGGATAGACCTATAAGGCTTGTCAATGACCAGCTGCGAACGATGCATCCAGGAGGACGAACTCGAGAGTAGGGATTGATGGGGCTGCCGTTGATGTCGAGATAATCCTCAGCCAGGACCTTTGGCCCCTTGTCAATGGCTCGTCCTGATCCATCGAACACTCTTCCCAGCATGTCCTCTGATACGCCAATCTTGAGGTTGTGGCCGGTGAACTCGACCTTGGTCTACCCACATATCAGCTTCTTGCCTTGCTTCTGCATATCCTTGTCTCCAACCTTTTTGACGTCAATGCCAGATGTGCCTTCGAAGACCTACTCCTGCACGATCAGTACGACGTTCAGCACCTCTGGTACAAATGGATCAACCTGAACGACCGCTCGATTGCCTGATGTGACCGTCAGCAAAGCTCTGCTGTAGGTTATCTGATATAGATCGCGGCATACCTCGAGCTTCCAGTACTTGGCCAGATCTCTCTGTGCCATCTGGCAGCGTCAAGGAGACGATTTCATTGTATCGCGGGAATTTGACCTGCAACGATCAGCACTGCAATGCCCCCCAAGTCGGCCGTAATGTGTTGCATCATACATTGTCGAGAATGACTAGCGGTCCGTTCACACCTCCAATCGTATTGTACCGGATCCGAGGATGTATCGTCGCCATTCGTGGGTCTTGAGTTTCGTTCGCCATATTGAGAGCTCTTGCAGGCTGCGGATGGTAACAACAGGCGAGACAGCCCGTGCAATAGCTTGGGAATCCCGGTGCAGACAACAGTAAAATGTAGGTCCAGGGCCAGACCAAGCGAGAGTAGAAGGGAAGCTGGAATGGAATGACCATGGAAGCAACCTTGGAAAGCTCAAGCCAACCGCTTTGGGACTGACCGAGGGACGGGAACGCCGCACCAGATCTCAGGTGTACGGATAGGACCGAGGGGACCTGCAGAACAACATTCTTTCCTTAGACTCCTCGGAGACCCAATCGCTTTGGATCATGGTATTTCTGAATGGCAAAGGCATGTGTCCAGGATGGGAAGATGTTCTTGGTGGTAGGACCAGTGATGTGTAACATTGGCCACCAACGCGGCAGAGACATATCATTGCGATATAGCAACGGTGCTTTCGCTTCAGGCGAGCAACCTAATGTACAAGACCTTGGTACCCTTTGGCACTCCCTGAATACAATCGTAGAATAGAGCAAATGTACCGAATCCAGTAGCGGATGCCTTTCATGTCCCTTGACCTGGACGAAGAGCCGCCACCGTATCATCATATCAACACAGAATTATGCCGACCTCCCTTCGATAACACCAGACTAGTCGCTCAACATGTATCCTGTTAGTAGAGAGAGATGGAAAAGCCACACACACACACACACACAGACACACAGACACACAAACACACACACACACAGACACACAGACACACAAACACACACTCCCCACCCCGGGTCATCCATACAACCCGATCCTGAAAGACGCCATCGCTGAAACATGAGATGCAAAGCATCA
>PEKF01000190.1:352500-450226 GCA_003073195.1 Ramalina intermedia
AATTGGGGTGGTTCGGATTCACTGGGCGAATGATGTTAGCTAGATGATACTCGCAATGAGCCGCAACATGTCTACGTGGGTAAAATAAGATCTCCAAAAAAAAAGATGCCACAGGACTCATGAAGAGCATGACAGGTTCATGATAGAGAATAGCAACATGATCTTCCTGCATATCCACGTAAACAATTTCAAGATCCTCACGCAGCGCATCCAGCCCGATTGGTGTGATAGAAGACATGCTGAAGGCTTTTCCACATTGAGGACTGATATTTTCAAGATCAATTGAAAGAGAGGTCTAGGACCAGCTGGCATATTGCAAAGCGCATCAAGAATTGGCAGCGACCTTCCGAGGAAGAGATCCCTGGCAAGCGCAGCCCACACCGCATCTGAGATACGTTGAAAGAAATGATAATACGTACTAGCCATCTGCTGTGCAGGAATCATCTGGTTCCCGTTCGGATTCAAATGCTGCATAGCGTGGGCGTTGAGATGAGCACCTGGCATTGCTTGTGGACCTCCTCCTGGTATCATGCCCATGTTGGGGCCTGGTTGGCTCACTTGCGGCATGCCTGGCGCGACCATACCAGGGTGCATCGGCTGACCCATGGTGACTCCGGGTTGTCCACCCCCGGGCATCCCTTGGGTCGACGGATGATGTGGTATGGGTTGTCCTCCAGGCGCCAAGCTGGGCATGGGAGAGTTGAAGGTCGGTTGCATCATACTGGCCATAGTGCTTGAGGCGTTGGGAGCAGAGTGGACCAGCTGTGCGCCGGCCGTGGGAACGTGTCAACGACTGTGAGAATGCTCCCAGTACGGGCTACATGTGGCGACCCGTTTCTTCTCTTGATCTTGGACTTTTGGGCGCTGAATGGGCTTTCTGATGCTCGGGGATGAGTGAATGCGCCCCTCTACAGGCTCTGCCCAGAAGAAAAGGCCAGCGGCCTTCTCACTTCTCCAACAGGTTTCTTATAGCATATTCGAGGCTTCTCATGCCAACTTCATTCAAGTTTCCCGCCCAATCTCGTGGCGGTGCAGCCGTACCCCAGTGAGATGTCGGCCAAGAGGGACCGTGATGTTGGAGAAGGCTCGCCCAGTCGCGGCCACTAGAAACAGCGAGCAGCTTCGTCCTGCGAAATGTTTCTCGGGCGCGCAATATGTCCAGGGGAATTATGTCCGGTCGTCTCGCGTCGTTTCGAAGTCGGTTTGGCGGAGTGGGTGGTAGTAGTTTAGTTTTGCGACAGCAGGGCTAGCGGGCGTGCGATTAGCAGAGATGGTAGCCGGGTCGAGAGGGCGTGGCTGGGCTCCGGTTCCTGGGTCACAACCAAAGGCAGATGGATAGTCGTCGGGTTGAAGTGAGCTGGGGCAAGACTGAGAGTGATTGAAGTTACGTTCGTATTTTCCGGAAGGACTCAGCTAAGGCGATGAAGGAGAGGGAGGTCAAGCGGTGTCCTTTTCCGCATGGTCCATCTCGCTCTGCACTGTCATTTCGCCGCCAAGCTGCACGTGGATTGGCCGCTGAGAGGACGCTAACGCTTTCTCTAGAGCTTCGCCGGGCCCCCACCAACCCGAACCTGAATTTGAATTTGACATTTTATTTCTGTCGCATTTGTGATATTATTCTTCTTCATCTCATCTTCCACAAATTCCATATCAGATTTCTCAAATCTCCCTCTTCCTCTTTGATGTCAGCTTCGTGACGCACAGCCTTTGCCTTTTCCCTCAAAGCTCTGTAGGTATGTCAAACGTTTCATCCTCTCTCGTGCCACCCAGGCCGCACTTTAGCATGATGACAACAAATACCAAATACTTCTTTTCTCGACCGACTCGACCTTGAAGAGACCAATCAGCCGGACAACTTTCGCAGGTTGTCTGTCACTTGCCAGTGCCTTTGTCTGACCCAATCACCTCTACATGATATCGTCACCGCTCATTCTACCCATAATCGTTTGGAGAAAGATGGCTAACAGTCGCGGCCATAGTTCCATAGATCCCTCCACTATCGGTGACTCCTCAAAGACCCTAATGTTGTTCCAGACTTCCGTGTAGCCATCTGGACACAATACCTCACTGCTATACACATCTGCCAGGTCAGTCCACCAATCTTCCTCTCTTCTATCACGGTCCAGAAGCCAAGAAGCTCCCCTTTTCGATGATGAAAAATATTCCTACATTCGCAGTTTCCACGCGAGATGACGCAGAACCCATAAGTCGTCAATTCAATCATGTGCGCATTCAATTATGCTTTCCTTGGAAGTCTGATCGAAAAACAATCCTTCTACTCTTGGCCGTCTACGCGATGCCGCATCCTTCAGTGTGGACGTTGGCTAATGACGGGCCGGTTATACAGGTTGTTGCAAAAGAGCTGACAGAGGGACATACGATTGCACAATGATGTGGAGCGGACACAAGCTTCTACGTGAGCATCTACAGCTGCCGACTTCGTTCTGTCGTCAGTCTGGACATGCAACGAGGCGCTTGTGGGTTTGTTTGGCGATTCAAAGATATTGTACTCCTCGATCGTAGCTTGTAGTGTATTCAATATAAAATCTTATGACGGTGAAAGGTTCTCGGTAGATTTGTCTCCGTGAATGCTACCTATTCTCCCAACCCGGCAACAAGTGGAACGTCAGGACTCTGCGCCGAACTACGTACAGCAGTCGCTAGCAGTCCTCCCCTCGATAAGACACGAATCCTCTGCGTGACACTCACGGTGACTAACCAAGCTGGCCTTGCACGCCTGATCATCCAGCCAACGCGAAATCCTTGAAACTGCAATCGAGTGCTTCGAGTGATCCGTGCAACACTTCCAATATCTGACATTTCGGCCAGCACACAGCCCAGCGTTCAAGCACACCGGGGCATCAAACATATAATTAAGGGCCTATCACAATGGTCCCCAAGATATCATTTGGTGAAGCAGCAAGGCAGATGCGAGCATTGCGTAGCCATGCAGGGCCAAGCATAGAAAACTCCAATAGACGTCATGATCACGAAAGCCCACCCAAACGATCAAAGATCACGATGGTCTCAATGAACCACATGGCATGAGAGGGTATCATCACAGAAAGCCCCACGGCAGCGACAAAGTCACGCATCAAAAGGCATCAGTACGCGGACGGCCTGGAACCAGGAGCTGGAGACGCGGTCTGCTCGCCTTGCTTGCCTTGTGTGCTTGCATACCACAAGGCCACGTAATTTTGGTAGCCCCCATAGGCAGCGTAGACATCATGGCCACCGGGGGGATCGGCGACCTCATACGGGTATGGCTGAGCCTGAGACTGGGTCGCATCTCTTGGAGGATCTCGGTCCCACCCGCCAATCGGCGAGTGCCCACCCTGAGGTCGTTCATTGGCACGATTCTTCAATTGCTGTATCGGGTCAGTATACTCAAGATGTTCCGTACCGGACGTTGGGAAAACGTACCACTGCACGAACTTTCTCGTTGATCGCATCTTTCGCATGCTGGATAGCTGCTCGGGATCCGATGAGCTCAATTTCCCGCTCCACGTCCCGACCAGAGGGCTGGGAGACATTGATCTTGCAATTTGTGATGTCCTGCATGTCTCGGACGGTCTCCCCCCCTTTGCCGATGATCATGCCAACAGCCTCAGATGGAACAACGATGCTGTCGGTGAATTTGTCCTGGCCGCCTCCTCCACCTCCCCTGACGCCCAGTGACATTGTGTTAACGCTGTCGCGCCCACTAGATCCGTGACCAGGCAGGTTCTTGGCGTCATTGTTGACGATTTCCATAATCATCTCCTGAGCGGCGGCTGCCTGCTGAAGGGTTCCGATCAGATGCAAGGGGCGCATGCCATTCTTGGTCGCTTCTTCTGGCATCACATTGATATGGCAAAGACTACGATCCTGGAGATTCTTGATGGATTCACCACCTTTACCGATGACGAGACCAACGGTCTTGCTTGGCACATTGATTATGGTGGTCGTTTCTTCCTTGCGCGATCCAGCTTTTTGGGCTGCACCCGATGATGGTTCGAGGGACATATTGCGACCTGGGGGCGGAGGGGCTCTGCCTGAGCCGACCTTTTGGCCTTTGTCATGCTCTTCGATGGTCCGATCGATAGATGCGATAGCGACTTCAATGGCTGCCCGACTTCCGGTGATGGTGCAACGTCGCAACTTCCCGGACTGCTCAGCGGCGGGAGCGAATTGTATTCTGGTCCTGCTGTCGGCTTCCAGGCGTCGCATGTTTTCCCCCTGACGACCAATGACGAGTCCAACACAGCTGGAGTTTATCATCACAGTCTCTGTATAAGTTCCGCCATTAGATATACTAGTCGGCCTGTCCTCTCGATAGGTATTATGGTTCCGAAAGTCTGGGGTCGAGCGGCGCGGTGATCTGGAGCGAGACCTCGAGGGATGATAGCTGGAGCGCACTGGGAGCGGCATGGGCATTGGCATTGGCATTTGATATGAGGACTGGACTGGAGGAGGCGCAATGTTGACGGATCCCGAATGGATAGGCCTGACATCTATACATTATCAGAATCGCTCCGGATTGAAAGACCTCGCGCAGAACTCGATCTTGAGCATGTGGGCCTCTAGAGGCTTAAGCGCAAATTCCTGACAACGGACTCACCCATCAAGTTGATCATACCTGAGCCATTAGGCTGAGGGATAGGAGGAGGCGGCGCATGGTATGGAGCATTATGATAAGGAGGCTGTGGTTGAGCAGATCCTGGAGGAGACATATGTTGCGGCGGGTAGGAGTTTGGGGGAGGTATTGAGACGGGGTATTGTGGACGGCCACCTTGACCTTGACGCGGACCAGCTATGAATCATTTTTAGTCGGGAGATCAAATGAGGTTGCCGAGACTGGAGAAGGCCTACCCAAGCTGGCGAGTATTGATGAGATGTTGGGTTGACCTGCCATTTTTCAACGACACAAAGCGTAGAGCACAACGAGACAGTCGATGTCACAGGTGAAGGTAGAACAAAAGCAGCGATCAAACCACGATGGCAGGCATTCAAAGAAATGTGTCCAGAGCTTGATCAGCAGCAACAAGAGAGCGCGAGCATCGACGATCAATCACGATCTGGATTCAGTATCAGTCTCATACTTGGACCTCGGTTTGCACACGTAGCGAAGCACGTCTGATGGTGAGATGATATTGTGAATTACTACAGTGAAAAAGATGGGAATAGAAGTTTTCCTTGTTCATAATAACAACCGGAATAGAGTTCGCGGTAAGCGCGCCTGTGGCGAAGCGACGTCATTAGCTCAATAGTACTCGTAGCAACCTGACTTCTCTCATATAAGTTACTATGCACGACGTCAAAGGTTAAATTCGTGATGCTTGAGTCGGTGATGCTCTACCAATCCCTAAGTAGGTAGAATGACAAATGCACATCTACAAATGCACATCTACAAATGCACATCAGAAAGCCTGCAGTTGCATGCTTCACAAGGATCTGTCAATGTGAAGGTAGTGTTACAAATTTGTACAGCTTTCATCACCAGAGTGACACGATGACACTGGTGACCATCCGATGTTATCCATTCAACGTCACGTGTGAATCGCCAAATTTCCTCTTGCTTTCTTCATCTGATTTATTTACAACTCCTCCAAATTTGTTTTCGTTCATTCCCTATTGTAGCATATTTATGCCATTCGCACATCTTCACACTGAGGCCGGATGCTTGGTAGGCTAAAACAAGATCCTGGACCATAATTGCGTTTAGAATATATCCATGCATTTCTGACAGCCATGTCTACTTCACTGTATGTCTTAATTTTGATCGCTCTTCGTTGATGAGACTCCCAGGCAGCAACCGACGGTACTCAAGAGCGAGTTGCGTCCATCGGGTATACCAGCGCTTAGGGTCTTGATCGGATGAACAACACACCAACAGCTTCCTGAATTAATCATGGAAGAGACAACAGACAACGAAACGAAAGCAGGTCCGGCCCAGGATACTTTGGGGAAAAGCTCTGCAGGGTCTGGGTCGACATTGAAAGTTATTTTGCTGAATCCCAATTCCCCAGATGACACGCAAGCAGACCAGACCAAGGTCGAAGAGAGGAATGATCTTGTTCGAAACAATCCCGGTATGCTCTCCGACCTTGTCAAACAGACCTTGGCCTCTCGCTTCAACCAGCAAGGAACATATCTGGACGGTGATGATACGGTGACCTTTGGGCCTTCTCACATCCCTTTCCATATCATGTATAAGTTGCTATGCGAGAAACAAAAGCTCTGCCATCTTGCTTCTGCGAAGAACAAGAAGCTTGCAAGTCCGGTGAGCAGCTCTCCTACCCGACTCCAAGCCCAACTTTCTGACTCACAAAGTATAATTATGGTCGTGATTTGTTGTTCATAGCAAGGGGAGGAGCACGGCACGGTCTTGTAAGCAGCAGTCAGAAGCGCAGATCTTGTTCCCTGGGGTAACAAAGGCTAGGAAGCGACTTTGAAGGAACTTCCGTTCTTCCTGGATACCTCGGACGCCGACGAGGACTCAAAGACACCACTTGAGGTAGTCCAACGGACCCTTGAACTAGCTCAGCAAATCTGCATCAGGAGAGGTAGTCTTGCTGAATGCCATCTGACAACTGCAGAGTCCATTGCTCAGTCGATCAACGAATGTTTGATTGACTACGCTTTACTTGTAAGGTGCACTGTACCCCAAGTCAAGGCAAAGCGCTCGTCTCACATCGTCCAACCACTTGGAGAGCCGACCCCTAACGCAGAATCAAGCACGCCAAATCCTGCGAAAGATGTTCATGGTGATGAGGCCCCCGAGAAGTCGGGCAAGATCAAGAAACCAAGGAAAGCGAAAAAGAGGAGCAAGGTGAAGCCCAACACGCTTTCGCCTCTGGCTGAAATGGCGCAATCCCCATTGTTGAACAAGCCTGATGGTGATCTAAGTATACCTAAGGAGCGAAGTCCCCAACCCGAACACTCTACACCTGCGGATGCCTCAACGGCTGGCACTATGAAGAAAGAATTTCAGGACCTTGATGAGGAATTAGGCTCAAGTGGCTTTCACACTCCCAAGTCGACCGCAGATCATAGCGTCACCCAGGATTTCAGCTCTGAAGACGTGGACGGCATGATTGCCAATGCATCAAACGGATCACGGGAGCAGTTCTATACGCCTCAAGAAGGCTCATCAAATTCATCTCGGCGGAGCTCCCCTCCTACCACGCCTGGTACGAAGCGGCCAAGGAAGGCTCGTTCGATTCTGAGGGAAGAAATGCTTGGCGAGGAAATTGCGCTTCAAGAGGAAAATTCGGAATGGCAAAAGACACCCGAAAAATATCGAGCGAATGTCATCTCTTCTGCGGCAGACATCCTGTCTCGTACTGATTTCGCGAATCGGCCAAAGTTTTCAGAGGTCGATAGAACTCATAATGACGCTTCAGCTGAAGAGGAAAAGGATCCATTCCTGGACAGGCCTGTGAAGACTGACGGTTTATCGTTTCGCCAAGGAGCACCTATCAACCTTCTTCAGCATAAAACGCCAGAAGACTCAGAGAGGTGGAGATTGCCTATACGAAGCGTTTCCCATGACGGAAGATTGGACTCCTTTGGACGCTCGCTGAGGTCTTCTTCGTCCCGCGCTAGGCAGGTGATTCTTACAAGAGACGCAATTGACATCGACCAAAATCAAGCAAGGGAAGCACACGCCTCTTCAAAACCTCCTGGCGATCAAAGTTTACGGGATGACGAGCGTCTCAAGTTGTCCCCTACCAAAGGGGGGCGAAATTTCATTGGGCGGCAGGGCAGTCGACATCGCACGCTAGAGTATAAGGATCAACCAGACAAGATTCCCTACCTAGGCGGCGGACCCCAAGGGGTGGCATGGGCTTATCACAGCACGTTAGCTGCGGACAGGATATTGCGCGAAGCCTTCATCTTTCTCTGGGAAAAGCCAAAGACATATTTTCAGCCTCTAGCACTACGAGCGATAGAAGTCGATGGCAAGCTTGAAATGGCCCCTGCTGTGATTTCACCGAACAGTGTCGACAATGGTAAAGAGCCGAAGGTTTCCTGGGACGGCACCACAGTTCGGATCACGGCTCATTATCCACCTTGGCCAGACATGCGCTCAAACCCTGCTCATCCTGACTTCTTGCCCTTGTTCAAGCTTGCGGAGTATCAAGCGTGTGAAGTGGCAGGATATTCGATCTGGCGACATGATCGTGAACTTCTCCCTTGCGCCTTGCGGCACTGTTCAGCTGTTTGCTCCGATTTCAATCCCGAGACAAGGTGTTGTTCTGGCTGCGGGCCCAAGTCTGTGGTCCGATACTGTTCCTTTGAGCACGAGATTGAGGACATGGAGAATCACTGGAAGATATGTGGGATGCCGCGGCTGGTCTTGAAGCGCATCATCGATCATGCTACTGCGCCAGGCAATCTCGACAACGTCTGCCCCGCAATCAAGGAAAGGAACGGGACACGATCATTTGCCTTGCACCGTCAGCGGCATCATGCTAGCCATGCTGGGGGCCACTATGTTCTTTTCCACCCGGCGTCCGGAGTGCCTACGATTTTGAAGTGGCCGAGGACAGACCAGAATTGGCAGGACATGGATGCCCGAATTGAGCGTCTGCTCAATGTCGTATTTCTGGACATTCAAAGAATGAGAGTGCTGCGCTACCTCTACAGCTTACTCCGCTACATGATATCAATCAGCTCAATCAACTCACAGGAACCCTTGACGACTTTGAAGTCGCAGTTCGCGTCCGAATTCGGTAGTGCGGTATTCCGCACGACAAACCAGGACGACATATTCCCATGCGAATGTCAGTGGTATAATGGGCGGCACTTTGCGAAATCACACCTGCGCAGCTGTCGTTGGAGCCCGTGGAACAAGCCTGCAGGTGTCTCGATCTGGCGAGATGAGACGGATGAGGGTGTCCAGAAAGAGGTGTCGGAATTGGAGAACAGACATTGGATCTTAAGAGCATGGGCGCAGCAACATCCCACAGTGCAGAATTGGAAGAAGAGAGCCGAAGGAGCTGGCTTTGAGGGAGATTTTTCCACGAGCGAAATTCGCTTTGGACCTGGATTTGTCGGTTTGGGTGCTCAGTTGGACAATATCTGTGGGTGAAATGAATATGACAGGACATGAATTGTGATCATATGGGCGGTTACTTCGATTCTACTGTATCTGATGATGCATGTGCTCGTTGGATGCAAGATGTCGGAGGTTGAGCAAGATGAATTTATCAGCGAATGTTCCGATTGACTGATCACATCACATTGGACATGCTTCATGTCCGTCTGCTGAGTCTAGCACATGGCCGACTTGAACTGGACTGAAAAACAGAGGAAGAATAGAGGAGGGATTATTTTTCACCATATGGTGTGAGTGCGAAAGGAATCAGTAGACGTCCAAGGTCTCGGAAGGGAGAAAAGGGGGATGCGGTTGGTTCAGCCCTATATACAAGGGCGACGACGAGTCTCGTATAAATCTTTTAATTGATACAAATCCGTGCACGCATCTTCAATTTACAGGTACTGATTCAGGATGTTTTCAATGTTTCCAAGGGTACACGGCGTGTACGTGTGTACAATTATGTCAGCTTCCGAAGTCGTCTCTTCGTCGACAATCCTCTCCTCATCATGACAATTCTCACACGGCTCCCCCACGCCCTGATCAACAATGCCAGCGTCCATACCACGTCGCCAACCCGGTCGTAAACCCTCCGTCTCAGAGGCGTATCCGCCTCAACCCAAAACCCCCAAGACTCGCCGACGTATCATCCAGTTCATTCTTTTCGCTGCTGCTTTGGTAGCTGCCTTCCTCTTCCTCAGATCCCCCAGGGCGCAGTATGTGACCGACCTCCGGCTTTTCCATCACACTCCACCTATCCACAAGAAGCCTCCGGCGCAGAGAAACAGCACCAGTGGAGATGTGCACTGGTTCAACGACTGGAAATGGTTGAAGCCCTTCTCTGCCACCGTGACCCTGGATGACGATCGCTCGGTCCTACCACCTCTTCAAAAACGGCCGCCGATCTACACCTACTACGACGCAGACGCCGAGAAGGACGAGAACGTGAGGGATGCGGAGAACAAGTTGATTCTCATCTGGCGGCGCGCGTGGTGGGCGCAGGGGTTCCGGCCGGTTGTGCTGGGTCCTTCGGAAGCTATGCAGAATCCACATTACGAGCGCTTTCAGTCCCAAAAGTTTGAACCTCAAGTGCAGGCCGATCTGCTTCGCTGGATGGCGTGGGGCCACATGGGAACTGGTGTCCTGGCAAACTGCCTGTGTCTTCCAATGGGTCCGCATGAAGACATCTTACTCTCCTATCTGCGCCGCGGCGAATATCCTAAGCTCACCCGATACCAAAACATCGGGACCGCTTTGTTTTCGGGAGACGAAGTCGTCCTCAATAATGTGTTGGAAGATGTGATCGACTCGCCTGCCAGCAAGGAGGCGAAGACGCTGCTCGATGCTGTCCCCGAGAAGACCTTCACTGTGGATCCGAATCCCTCGGCAATCGCCTTTTACGACGTGAACACAATTGCGAAACACTACAAGGCATTGACCACCAAGCTTGCGGAAAACAAGGGACAAGGTCTCCTCTCGCTTGCTCAATTAATCACATCACACCTCCACTTGACCTTCCTCAACACCTTCGACCACGGCCTCGCGGTTCTTTCCCCCTTCCCCGACAAACTCACCATCCTGGGCCGATCCGCACAACGTGTTGCTACCGCCCTCCGCAGCTGTCCCTCCTCTCCCCTACCGGATTCCTGCCCCCCCAACGACCCTTCCTGTACGCCTTGCAAGTCCATCACACCGGCCCCTGTCTCGACCCCTGAAACCTACACCAACTCCTCTCAACTCTACACCATCTCTGTCCTCCCACACCCTTACACCATGGCCTCACTGCTGGGGAAACGATTCGAGATCACGCCTCGTCACATCCGGCGCGATACAGCGCGCGACCGCTGGCTGGGCGCCATCACGGAAAAGCTCCTCGGCCGAGACAGAGGCGGGCCTAGCCGGCTCGTGGCCTTCAAAGAAAGCGTCGCGAGCGACTTGGGCGTGGGTCGCGGGTTCTGGATGGTGGAGGACCCAATCCCCTCACACAAGGACATGGAATACCATTTCGGCTTCCAGATCGAAGCCTTCAACATGACCGACTCGGACGCGCTCCAGGCTTTCGAGGAGGCCAAGGATGACTCCCAAACCCCCAAGGCGGAACGGAAAGAGAAGGAAAAGGATCTGAAGCTCCAGACCGACCTGATGGCCGCGGCGCAGGAGATCGTGCGGTACAGGCGGAAGAAGAAGGAGAAGACCGGACCGAGAGAGATGGTCGAGGCGTGGAATCTGGCGGACACGGAGGCCTGGCGCTTCGTGCGCGCGTTCCGGGCCAGGGAAAGGGTGGAGCGGGAGAAGTGGGAGATTGAAGAGCGGAAATTCGCTGGCGCGGACGAGGATCTGGGGCGTGGGTGGCGGTGGTTTGATCGTCGATGGGTCTGAAAAAGCGATAGTAGCAGCGGCATCTAATCATCATGACCTTTGTACATATACTCTCGCAAATTCAGCGTTCAAGACTTTGGACTCGGCGTTCCCTCATCCAAGGTCCTACAAGCATCACAGCTTCCCTTCCCACCCCCGCCATCTCAAAACCCCCGATCCTCCCTCCCCTTCTCCTTCTCACATACTCCCCCTCTGCCCCCCCGTCCTCTCCCAAACCCCCCTCCGATTCTCCGCCGCCCCGCTCCCCCTCCACGCACTGAGGATCAAGCCAACCACATCCGCGACCCCCTTTCCCCCCTTGGTCACCTCGGCAAACACCACCGGCCCGCCCTGCCTCATCCTACCCGCATCCCGCTCCATGACGCCCAAATCCGCGCCCACCGCTCCCGCCAGGTCGCACTTGTTCACCACCAACAAATCACTCCCCGTGATCCCCGGCCCGCCCTTCCTCGGCACCTTATCCCCCCCCGCGACATCAATCACATAGACGATGAAATCCGCCAACTCCCTTGAATAATTCGCGGCCAGGTTATCCCCCCCGCTTTCAATGAAGAGCAAATCCGTTCCCCCCGGCGGGTTGGTGGTGCGGTGCAGGGACTCCAGCGCCTGGAGGTTGGCGGAGATGTCCTCGCGCACGGCGGCGTGGGGGCAGCCGCCCGTTTCGATGGCGAGGATGCGGGAGGGCGGGAGCGCGGCGTGGCGGACGAGGAACTCGGCGTCCTCGCGGGTGAAGATGTCGTTGGTCACGGTGGCGAGGGAGTAGGTGGAGCGGAGGGCGGTGAGGAGGGCGAGGAGGAGGGCGGTTTTGCCGGAGCCGACGGGGCTGGGTTTTTCACGACGGGAGGGAGGGTCAGCGGGGGTGTCGTTTGGGACGGGGGAAGAAGGGGAGAGGGGAGGAGAAGCATACCCACCGATTCCAATGGTGAAGGCGCGCTCGTCCCAGTCACGGCCGTGGATGAGGGGCATTTCGCGGTTGGCGTAGGATCCGGGGCCGTCGAGGATCTCGTGGGAGTGGCCATGTTCGGCGGCGTTGAATTCATGGGAATGGGTGTGAGACGAGTCACCGTCATGGCTATGGGGTTGGGCAGCTGCCATGTTGGTGACAGAAAGGGGCACGGCGACGCGATTATTTGGGATCCTGTCTGATTCAGGACACAAGATCGGTCAATCAATGCGGGGGCAGACATGGGATTTTCAAAGAGACCATAGAGATAATCCGCACGTGATCAAACATCGTTCAACACTGTTGCCAACGGGGCTGATCATTCATACCATCATGTAGACAGTTGATGCTTGATTGTATCGTAGTGCAAGGGACGAGGGGGGAATCAGCTTTCAAGACGTCTGTTCAGTGATGATTCTATTTACATGTCAAGCTCAGAATGAGCCAGCTGCAGCACAAAGCTCCTCCTTTTCCGTCCAACATAGTTTACAGTCTTTCGCATAGCGAAGACTTGACAGGCTGATCAATGAGATGGTAGTGAATATAGCAATGAGCGATGATGTTGCGAGAATGTCCTCCGGTCGTCACATGTTGAAGGGTCCAAAGCAAGGCGGATCAATGTTAGCGAAATGAGCCAAATCTTGAATACATGCGGGCGGTCCAATTAGATGAAGATTAAGTTCGATAGGTGAACGAGTCGTCGGTGACGCTGGTGGTACTTTTGTACGAGCTCTGACAATGGCGCGCGTGAGGCTGGCCGTGGTATGAAGTCTATAAAATATGGCGGCCCCACGATAGGGTATGTAGCGATAAAGCAATGAATAAATAGCGAACGTTCTGGTAAGATGCCGGGTATCCATGTCGCATTTGGAGCGAGAAGTTCTGAGGCCGTCGAGGGCGCTGTATACATACAAGAGGAGGGATGGTTCAGTGGTAGTTGGATCCTGCAGCGAAGATGCTCGCTGCAGCCGAGACAGCCCATCCGTTGTCTTCGTCAGGAGGTGTCGGCCATCGATGAGCTTGATTCTCTTTCGGTGGAGACTTGCTCATGTTGAGAGCCGACACCGGCTCGGTCATGATGTTCTGATCGAACAGGATGCCGTTCCTCCGGCCCGACGGTGAAGGGGTTGGGTAGGGGTTCGAGGCAGCAATGTCTTGGGCTGGTGGTGGCTTCGCTTGGGCATTGCCATCCACCTTGGCCAATGACTTGCGATAGTATTCGGCTTCAGTCCGACTTCTTCGCTCCATGTTCTTGCTGGCCCTCTGAGCACTGGATAGAGCTTCTTGCAGAAGCTCGTCCTCTTCATCAGGCGTATCATACATCTGGTGGGCATTGGTCGATCTGTGAAGGGCTCTTCGGGTCCGACTCGAGACTGGTGTGTTGGCGTTCACCATGCTTGTCGTATCCAACGCTGGCGTACTGGCGCTCTTCGATAGGGAATGGTGACGCTGCGGTGTCAGATCGGTAGCGCTAGAGGTAGGAAGTGTGGCTTGCTTCAGAAGGACTTCAGGAGCGGGAGAAAGAGGTTGGCCTCCATGTGCGACTCCCGGCGCTGACTTGTTAACATCGTGATAGCTTTTCTCCAAGATCGTATCCATGTTGGTGTCAACAGCCATCGAGTTTCGCTTGCTTTGCCAAGGGCTTTTTCCTGAGCTGGCTTCCGGCTCTTCTGCAGCGGCTGCCGTTTGACCTTGAGGCTTGCCGGAAAACCGACGAGCTCGTTTGCGCAAGTGGGAGAAGAAGCCTTCCTTTTGCTCTCCCGTTGGAGACTGCGGACCCATCTGGCCATTGTGAGCCCGCTCAGCATCCTGACGAGTCAGGTCGGCGTAATGGTTGCTTTGGGACTGGACCGAGAGTTGGCGCCCAATCTTTTTGCCAGGTTTGACCTCCGTAGAAGCTTGACGAGGACTGGGCCGGGCGTGAGAGATGGCTTTGTTATGGGCCTGTGCATTTACCGTAGCTGAAAAGGGCGAAATCGGTCGGATGGACGGCAGGATCGGCATTGGAGCGGCGTTGGCGGGAGAGGTCCCATTTGCCCATGAGGCTCGTTTGTTAGCAAACGGACGGAATCGAGTTGAATGCGCCGGATCAGGCATGGCCTCAGTTCTGGCATGCACGACCTGTGGGCGAGATGCCGCAGGCTGCTGGGCTGTTTGCTCCATAGTCTGCTCAGCAGGAGGGGTCGGGATCGATGAAGGATTTTCTCGAATGAGCGACTTGCGGAACCAGGACGGTTTGCTCGAAACGGCCCCGTCGGTGGATTCCCGGTGTGATCTTCCGTCGACACTCATGTGCTTCTTGTTCAGGCCGCGGGAGGGTGATGATCTGGGACGAAGTGGGTCCACGGCGTCGGCGAAATACTCATGCTGCATGGCCTCAGCAGAAGTAGGTCGCTTTTGTGGATCCCACATGAGACACCAGGTCACAAAATTGCTGAACGCTGGCGGCCACTGAGGAGGTCGAAGAATCGTCTCCATCGAGTGTGGGGCCATCTACACACGGTCAATATCACGCCAACTCCAGGCGAGGTCTGCTGCGCACCTTGGGGAAAGAAAACCCAAGCTTTTGTGCAAGCTTGGTGCCTTCTCTCCAATCACCGCCTCCAACCTTGCTACCTGCTTTGTCATACCAGTTGCCGGGCGAACCCATGATTTCGCACACTCTCCATACTTGATCGACTTCGTTGCTCCCCGGAAAGAGAGGCTTCAGATTGGCGATTTCTACTGCCATCGCACCCAACGCCCAGATATCCACAGGAGCGGAATATTCTCCAGCCCGCAGCAGGACCTCTGGAGCGCGATACCATCTGGTCGACACATACGTCGTGTACTGATGAGGAGAATGTGTCTCACGGGCTAAGCCGAAATCGGCAATCTTGATTGTGTAGAGAGGGGGTGTACTTGGAGGCGTCATCATCGACGAATATCGGCGAAAGGTCGAAGCGGTATCCTGAGGTGCCGACGTTGAAACTAGGATATTCTCCGGCTTGATGTCCCGATGAAAGAAGGAATGTTGGTGGATATGTCCCAAGCCAGATAGGATCTGAAACATGATACTCTTGACGCTCGACCCGTCCAAGCACTTGTGGTCGCGAGATTTCATGAGCTGGTAGAGGTTGCCGTCCATGTTCTCCATGCAGATGTGGAGTTTTTTCGATAGCGGGTCAAGGAATATGTCGAGAGCAGGAACCAGATGGGCGTGCGAAGGGATGTTCTTGAGGAAAATGACCTCTCGAAGCTCAAGACATGGGGCAAACGAGTCAAACGTCTTCTTCATGGTCTTGATGGCCACCTGTCGGATACATCAGCAATGAAACGGGACGAGGTCATATTCGGAATCTACCAAGGTTCCTCGCCTCGCAATGTGAGCTCCCGCCGTGCGGGTACGAGCAAGAGCGACACTTCCGAAACTTCCATCTCCAATTTCTTTCAACAGCTCAAACTTCTCTTCGAGACACATGGATGAGAGGCCGCCATAGGACGATGTCCGGGCAGGGTAGTCATGAGTCGAAGGCATTATGTGAAAGGCGCCCACCAGCTACTGCTGATCTGTGTCTATCTCTGACGTCGATTTGGCGGCTCCGGATCTCACTCGTGCGACCCACCCAATAGTCACAGCAGTTGTCTCGATCCGTGATAGGTATTGCCCGCAGTAAGATCAATGTGTGGGGGATCAAGCACAATACTTCGCTCCGCTGAGAGGTCGTGGCAGTGACGTGAGGCTAGGGGTCGAAAGAGGTTGCGTCGTCCGGTGGGGGTGAGGAATGCTGGGTTGCAGCTGGTGCCATGTACTTGGCAAGGTGTCTTGCTCAGATGTTGATCTTGGCGTCAAAGAAAGATGCTCAATTGGGCACAAAAGAGTGTATATTGCTGGCCAGGACGCGATGTGTGAGGGTGATAGACTCTAGGATTGCTGTAGCGGAGAGTCAACGGGTGAGCATGTCTAAGAATAATTTGACAGCAGCAGCGTCAGCCAGCGCGACTTACGGTCCATGGAAAAAGAACGACGGAGACAGTGGCGGTGAAGCTGATCAAAAAGGAAAGTCACGACATGGTAGAATTATTATAGGAGGGCGGTAGGAGAAGATGAGAGCTTGGGGTGCATCGGGCGCAGATGTGAAAGAGCAAGCGTCGTGCGTCCAATCCAGGAGGAGGAGAGCAGGTGCAGCTAACGACTGGTGAAGGTGTCCAAACGGGCTTAGAGGCAGAATGAGGGAAAAAGGGAGAGGATCAGAGAAGAGGTGATGAAACCGGCTAAATCAGTTCGATGGACCTCGCAGACAGTTGAACTTTAAACCCATCGGACGAGTAACGCGGTGACAATGGCCGCTGTGAAGACTACTGAAGAGACCACAGGGGAAAAAGGTGGAAGGACCAGTGGAACAAGCGGACAGCCCCCAAAAAACAAAAACGTGGTGAAAGCATCAAGCATCCACAGGGGTCGTTTAAGCTAATCAAGTGTAAATCCTCCGATCTTACCCAATTCAAACAAATGCTAGCCTGACATGATTGACTAAATGGAGCTATGGGATAATGAATGGACGAGATCATCACACTCTGACGCTCTATCATCATCCGGCATACTGCATGGTGGTTGATACGGCCAATTTACGTGGAGGTCTCCCCTCCCCCAGTCCCCCTTCGCCCCGAGGTCGAAATTAGTACTGAAATTACCGGGTTTGCGCGCTAGTTCGACGTGTTAGACTATGATGGTCAGCCAGGCAAATTATTAAAATCATCGACCGATTTCGACCAATACGGCAAATCTCCCTGCTTTTTTGTTACTGCGACTGCTTCAACCAACGATCTGACCCAGCCACCCAGTCCGTAAGCCGTGCGCCTATTTGAAGATGTTAATGCATCCATATATCTCAAGAGTCAGGACACAATACTCAATATTGGCAAGGTTTTGATTCAGATACAGGCCCAGCCTCTTGCGCAACGTGTCTGCGCTGTATCCGGATTTCCAGAGGACGACTCTCTTGGGACAAGTACTATCTCGCAGTCTCACCCCCTGAATAATAATATCCTGCTTTGTGCTCGATCGGTGCGGCCAACGGCCGGCATCTCTGCAACGTTTTTGCTTTTGCCTCGTCTGCCACGCCAGTCCTCCTTGGAGATCCCTGCACTTCCTGCAGCACTTTGCTGTCCGGTTCCTGACTACTTGTCATTGGTGCGTCGTGCTAGACAAAGCCGGACGTTGAGCCTAATTGGTTGGACCCACACTGGACTCCCTCGGGGCGTCGGGGACCACGGGATTCCCAAAGATCTGGGTTTGGAATTGGGGGAAGAGCCCGGGAGAGTGAATGAGTGAAATGGAGTGGCAAGCTGTCATGCCCGCTTTTGCAGAAGATCTCAAAGCTTGTGAGCTTGGGTTACGGTTGGAGATCTGGGGCCTCACGTTCACCGATGTCTTGTCATCCTGTGAGATTTAGGCATCAATCATGGTAAAGCGCCCAAGGTTGATTCGGACAAGAGCTCAGATCCAGGGATCGACGTGAAGTTTTATGTTGCCGTAGACCCTTTTCTTCCGCGGCCACATGGCAGCCGTGCGGGAGCTTCTCCAATCTCCACTTTGTCGACCTTGGATTTTCGAAGTAAGCCCCAACAAATCTGATGCTGTAAACATCAAACCTAGATGATTTTGGCTATCTCGCGTTGCATTGAATTTGCAAGTCTGGTGAGGAGCAAGTCGTCAATTCCATTCACTGACCGTAGAGAATGATGGAAAGCCGTCTTGGCGCGGTCACACACGTCTGACGTGAATCCAAAGCAAAGTAGTGAAACACTTCACCACGTAGATAAGTTGAAGCAAACAATCAGTCAGAAAAGCTTTCATCTTCCTCTCCTCTCATCCACTTTCTCTTCATTCTCTCCATCCACTTTCTCTTCATTCTTTCCATCCTTTTCCGCCTGAGCTACGTTTAATCTTCTCGGCCTTTACGCCAAATTGCCTCATTCCAACTCTCTTCAAGCTTCACTGTCTATCTGACAATGCCCAAAGGAGGGTTTAGTATCCACAAGGGCGGCTACAATGCCGCCAACGCGGAAAAGTCAGTCGGTATTGACCCTTCGAATGTCGTACAGCTCACACTTAGTCCAGACTTGCCAACGTGGAACTCCCCCTCAAGTAGGTCAACAGTGTCCCAATGAGTTTCAGGTGTTATTAACGCCACGGTCTAAGAACTCGTTGCTCTGCCTGCGAGCGCCTCAAGGCGATCTCGTCCTTTTCTAACAATGAAACCAACAAGCTTCGTTCGTACCTTGCCACGGGTCGCATCCGCAGCATCGATGAAGCAAAGGGCATGCACATCAAGTGCAGGGAATGTAACACCGGACAAGTTACAGAGATTGAGTGCGTCACTTGCGGTGTCGTTAAAGGCCTTGAGAGCTTCTCCAAGGCCCAGCGTAGGAACAATGAGACCTCGGTGGGTTTGTGCAAACGAAAGGCTGCTCAACCATGCTAATTAGGGTGCAGAAATGCTTGAAATGTGTCATGGATATCAACATGACTGAGGAGACCCCAGCCAACGAGATCGAGATGGCTCTCAGGGAGAGAGACATCGATCCAAAGGACTCTGCTTTCGATGATGAGCCCTACGACGACGAGAGCAGTGCTCCCACCAATCCCTACGAGAGTGTGAGTCTCGTCAACAACGCCTGTGCTATCCCTTACTGATAGACCTTCTAGGCCAGCACTTTCTCCCGGGCCGATTCTGATGAATATGAGTCTACGATAGGCAGTTCTCGAAACAATGTATGGATCGATACCTGGGTTCGATCATTCTCTAACTAATCTCCCTTTTTGCAGCGCAAAAAATTTTCCAAGTTCGGCAAACCAGCTGGCACCAAGAACAAGCCGCTACCGGTATACGACGACGATGATGGAGGTCGCAAGGTTGACTACGATGACGAGGACGATGGAGAAGGTTCAGATAGAGGCGAATGGTAGTGGGTCGTCGTGAGAGAGCAATGGCAGGAAAGTGGTTATATGGTCCCATATGTGTACGCGATGGCGGTCGCGATGGACCTGGTGGTGGACCCAGTATGCCTTGCTGGATTTCGATAGAGGGCCATATAGAACAATGAATGCATTGCCATAAACGCACCGGTTGCTTATTGAACCTTGAAGTACATAAGACAGGAGCTGGACACATGCAACGCCTGGGTGTTTCACGACTGGTATCTGGAGCAGTGTCAAACCAATCCTATTCGTGGCGCAGCTGGCTGGCAAGGCAAACGGCACTTCGGCGGCAAGGGCATCGACGGCTCAACGCATTCGATTTCGCTCCTGCGATCAGCCAGGTGGTGCCAGATAGACGCTCGAAGCGTTTACCACATTGTAGTCCTTCTCGTGGCAAATTGCATCATCTGATGGGGGTTGAGACAATCATGCACAAGTCGTGTAACGGATCTGTCTGAGCTTCATACAGCGTCTGTGAAAAATTGAAAATAGCAATCTGTTTCTTTCCGGTCCCCATATTCTACGGTTCGGATCGCTGGTACGGCTCTTGGGTCTCATCAGAAGAGAATGTGACCTGCATGAACTCATGGTTGGGGGGCGAAACGCCACAGGGCTAGGGGCGGATGGAAGGTCAGAGGATGAGGTGCAAAGGCCACTTGAGCTGGGTGTAGACCGGAAAGCTGTACGGAGTAAGGCTATGCGAGGGTTACGTGTTGGACAATGTTGGTGAAACTAGTACTCAGCTCTCATCAGCCCTTATCACCTGGAAGCCTTATCGCGTTTCGCAGTTGGAGCCCCCCTTGCCCCCCTTGGAAGGACGGACCTCCCGTTGCATTATTCGACTGCCGATGGGGTACTCTAACCGAAATCCAGTGGCATAGGTGCCCCTACGTCATCCATGCCAAGTTGCCCCCCTGCTAAAAGTGCTCGAGGAAATTGGCAGCAGCAGGCTGAGCAGTGAAGCGGAAAAAGGACAACAATCCCCTCTTCCCCTCTCGCAAGAAGGCTGTCATCTCCATCCTTTCATTGACACAAGATCCCCTCATCTGTCAACGATCATCCATAGCAAATCCACAGAGCTGGGAGCTTAGTGTTATCCCTTCGATTGGAATGAGAAGTCGTGTGGTTCCACATTGAGGCGCACTGCAGCTGGTACAAAGCCGTTGCAGCGACGAAACGGGACCACTTAAACCTGGATTACGACAGCAGTAGCACCCTTTATTACCGTACCAAGTCCTCCCACCACTCCCACCGGCTACTTCACTACCACTTACACTTTCCTCTACCCTTCGACATCCGTCATTCGTCCCACCCGAACTTCTGCATCTTTGATTCGACACCATTCTCGCCCAGTTAGTACTACTGCATCTCACCTAAAGCACCTGGTGCATGCAAAAAGTAAAAGGTATCATACAACGCGATAGCGACGGGACCCTGTTTTCCATCAAGTCAGTGCTCTGACGTGTCAATACACTCACCTATACACACACACTTACTCACACACACATTTCGTCACCGTGCTGTTGCTGCTGCTGCTGGTCAGCTGCCCTCAGATCCGTCCAACCCGATTCAACATACAAACTGGGCAGCGGTTGGCCTGGTCCTCGAGGATGAATGATGGCTGCTCAGGAGCATCCCTTTGATTATAGCCTCGACTCCCATCCAGCGCATAAAGACGCTCAACGAGACAAACCATCCTCGCGACCGCCCTCTATGATTTCAGACACCATCCGCCCGAGTCATCATCAAAGGCCTATCGATGAGGCTGTCAGCAATGCCTTTGGTCAGGCGGAGACGTCGAACTACCTTCCACCTGAAGTGATTGCGCAAATCACCCAAACTGTGATCAAGCAGCTCCAGACCACTGGCCTCGATGGCAGTACTCCTGTACCACCGCCGCAAGGTGCTTTCAATCCCCCTCCGCCTTCACAATCTACCCATGTCCATCAACCGATCCCTCAATCACCCGCGACAACGGCTTCCGGCACCTCGCCGAACATACCAAACCGGGTCTTCACTCCACCATCGCCACAGAAGAGCTCCAACTATCCCGACTACACCTCGCCTCCGATGCAGTTCTCCGATCCACCATTGAGCCCTTCACAAGGCAGTCGAGCTTCGCACTTCAGTCCCATCAGATCTTCATCGCCTCTCAGTCTATCCAGCGAATCCAGCGAAAAGCATGCCTCGACAAGGCCCAAGGGCCCTTCAAGGCTTCACACTGGCAAAGAGGAGACCACCCTAGAGAGGATATGGGGCCCCTTGTTCGATGAAGAGAGTCGCCCAACGGCGAGGCTGGGCCAATTCTTGAGGGGCTTAGCCATCCACATCGTATGTTTGGAATACGACAAGTGCACAACAAGCACGGCAGCTGACCGGCCCTAGATTGAAGATTACGAGCCGCGACACAGCATCGTCATCACACCAGGTAAGATGATAAAGTACTACCAAGACGTGAAAATTGATAGCGAGCTATACCCTTGGTCAGGTAAGAGCACAAGGCATTCCACGTCCACCCTGTTTGCTGACATCGATAGTTGTATTCGACGACGAGCGCTCCTCCATTTCTCGAATGTACAGGGATCTAGGCATCCAGCATCATCTTGTTCAAGAGCGTTTTGACCAACGACCTGATATTCCTGCTCTCACGCCTGTGGGCTTCGAGCGATGGATGACCCTGATGATCCAAGCTCATCCGGACCTAGAATTCGAACGTCTCCAAAAAGCGGTTCTCGAGATGCCAATCAGCAATCCTGACGACAAGAAGGAAAGATTCCCCAAAGAAGTCTCGCGACGTCTATTCCCTGGCCAGGGAGATCATAGCATTCGGTATCGGATGGAAGATTCGATGGTTGAGCACGCCTCCATTGAGATTCCAAGACGCCCCAGTCACGAAGAGCTCAGACAGCGGAACAACACCACTCCGCCAAAGCCCAGCAATGGGGACCCCAAGCCTATTCAGGACCCCAAGCCTGTTCAGGACCATCGGCCCAGCGTCAGCTTTGCGGAGCCAGAAGCCATTGCTACTCCGGTTGCGACGCATAAACCCTCTCAGATTGAACGGGAACGGGCGCCTTACGCCAACATTCCGGAATCGGCTGTCGACGATACCAATCCACCTGAACCTGCCATACCCACACAGATCGAGCGCGAACGCAAACCCTACTCTGCTCAGGTTGGCGGGGGCAGAGCATATGAAGCCGAAGACCTTCGTCCGCGCGAAGCTGGCAAACCCCGTGCCGAATCCATGATCAACTCCAACCCTAAGATGACTCGCTCGGATTCTGCGTCCACCCGCCCCAGACCCAACAACATCCAGGCTGGTAACCCGCAAATGCCCAAGGCCGAAATCCACCACCATCCTCGCGCGCCTTCCAACGCCACCGCATTTAATAATCAATCGCGTTCCCGTCGCCGCTCGCCCTCCTTCAGCCGTGGATCCACCCACGACTACCGCCGCTCAGAGGCTGATATGGGCGGCGGTCGCTATGTACCCAACTACGAGCCTGCCTCAGTGCCCCGAAACGGCGGCACTAACAACGCGGAGCCTGTCTTGGATGAGAGCGACACGAAGCGGTATTTCGAGGAACAGGCGCGGGAGCGGGCGCGGCGGAAGGCCACTGACGAGAGCCGTATGTATGGGGAGAGTCCTCAGCGTCGATACGACGACGGACGGGGCCCGAAGCGGGTTGATTTCGCCAACGACGACGACTACTACCGAGCTGGAGGGAGGAGAGAACGTGGATACGACGATAGTCACAGGGAACCGCATGGTGGCTCCAGCTATCGCTGATGAGCCTCGTCGGCTCTTGCGGGCACAGCGGGACTAGCAATTGCGGAGATGGAAGGACACATCGACGTGACGGCAGGCACACGCTCAGTGCTAGGTTGAATGTGCATGCACCGATACCATTCTTGTTTCTACTTATGTTTCGTGCGCAAATAATGCTTCTTCTTGTCGACGGTCTAGGGCAGGGTGCTTGAGCGTTTTGCTTGTTTTCTTGCTGCTGGTGAGTGGAGAACGCGGGCGTCATCACGGCAGGAGGAAGGACATGCGATGGAAGGCCCAGGGCTGGGTTTTACACGGCGATATTGGGCTTTGTGGGGGATGTGGGGTGTCCTTTCGTTCAGAGTCTTGCGAGAGGGTCAAAGATGATTATCCTGACATTCGTTCTGGTAAGCGGCCCTGGAGGACGGAAAGGAAACAGGCAACAGGCAAGCTGTAACCACAAATACAATGCTCTTTTCTATTTGGTTTGAGTCCTAGGGCATCGCCTTCTTTCCCCCAATCCAAGGTGACCTCACTGGTGACCTCTTGCTTTCCATACTATTTCCCCAACATTACGACGCAAAACAAACCCCCCTTCCCCTTCCCGCCCCTTTACTTCCCAGCTCTACCACTTCTCAAGCTCCGGTTCCTGCATCTGACCTCCAACCCAGTGGCACATCCCCCCGCCCCCGGCCAGGTGAGCCCGTGCGAAGGTCTACCTCCTCACCCGCTCCCAAACAAAAGCGGGCACCAATGAATTCTATATCGGCCCAAATCTTCCGTCCCTCGACGGATCGTTCCAAGTCTCTGTGGGGATTGGGTAGACTTGCATAATCATCTGTGCATTGTAGGCAGGTTTCTTAGCCGGTGGGAGGAGATGGTGCGGTGGATTTGACTGGATTGTGGTTGTTGTGGTTGTTGTTGGCGGCCAAGTCACTGGGATTCTGTGCGGTCGGGTAGTTTGAGAAGGGTCCGATGGTGTGATAAAGGTACATTTGGACAGGCTGCAGCGTTTGGTGAAGACTTTGCTCATAGGAGCGGTGAGGGTCGGTTGGTGATCAGGGATGGGGCAATACTGTACGATGATGCGGTTGCTTGATCGAAAAGCTTGTGGGATATTTATTTGATTGGGCCAGCAAGGCAGGAACGGACCATTTCTTGCTGAAGTAAGCTTTGTGGATTGTTGTCCATTCTCGATTTGTGGCTCAAATCTCCGTACAAAGGGGTGAATTGAAACAATTGGTGCTGCTCGTAGTATGTAGGAAAGAAAGTGTATCAGTACCTTCAAACCCGCTCCTGCTCCTGCTTCTCGATCATTTATCATCGAACGATGAAGCAATGTCGATCCAATAACCCACAAATAGCCTGACATATAGTAATACCAGTGCATCATCCTGTTCCGTACATGTAGCTCACCACGGACAAACCTATTCTCTGTCAGTAATGGTTTAAAGAAGGGGTATCCTCGGACAGGAGATGACGCACACTACCGTCCCACGACCAGAATGTGCCAGTGTGCCGCATGTCTTTGGTCTCGATGACTTGTAGCAAGCCAGAGACGGCCATCTCAGGGCTTACGGTTCCTTCCAGCGCCCAGCCCACCGAGTGGTTGCTCTCATCGCTGGGACCCATTAGCGAGTATCTATGCCGTCGGAGAAGACGAGATTCACGTTGACACCTCGCCAGGATGCAAGGCCAAGATGGTCGTCATAATCTTTTTGCTCTGGAGCTCGGCTGCCAAATGCTGCTTCCAATCAGGTCAAAGGGCAGCCGCAGGCAGGAAGTGTCTCACCCGTAACGCCTGGTTCAAGGCCGCTTTTGACGCCGCATAGGCGGCAAATCTGGGCCAGACGTGAGCATTGCTACCGTGACGTACAGTAGGAGCGAGTTGATCTCTCACCCGTCCGGGAAATGTTGGAAGGTAGAGGACGAGGCAGAATCGCTGGACATGAAAGCAATGCAATGAATGGGTATTCTGGTGTCCAAGAGCTTTTGTGCGGTGATGATGGGCCCAATGGTGTTAACTTTGAGATGTTCTGCAAAGATATTGAATGAGCTGGCCAAGCACATCAGTCCAAACATAGAGTATCTACAGATCAGAATCATACACTTCTGATGCTCTCTAAATTGACATTAGATGGGCTTTCACGAGAAGTCCGCCACCTACATTTGGATATATGGAAACACCTGCATTCAGGATCAAATAGTCGATCCTATCGATTTCCTTACGAGAAGCCATGTCCTGGGCGAAAGTCTGGCTGGCGTCAGAAGGCCGGGAGAATGCTTTGGTGGAGGCGGGGCTTCGTAGTCACCGTAATACTCGCTTCACTGGAGATGTCACATTCCATCAATTGGCACCTTGCCATCTGAGCTGTGCTAGCAAGTTGCCACAGATGCGATGCGTTCATCGGATCACGGATGACAGCGAAGACCAGGTCGCCTCGGGCGGTGCGAGGAATCAATTGGCGTACGAATTCAAAGCCAATACCTCTACTGGCACCGACAATGATCCATACCTTGGGACGTTCCCCACGAGAGGCATTGCTCATTGCCGGCGAGACCGACAGGGAGGCGCCGCTGCGTGACATATTGGTGATGATGATGATGCGTCCATTGAGAAGCGCGATATGAGACAATTGCCTCAATGCGACTCGTAAGCCGGAGAGTGTCAAGTGGGACTCGCCACGTGGATATGGACCCGTATGATGGAACAGATGCAATCCATATCCTGACTACGCAATACCTGACCGAGGCGGACAGGTACGGAGCAGTAAGGCTGAAATTGTTCTTCTTCAGGAAGAAGGGAAGGCTGAGCCGGATTTGGCATACAACCGGGAGTTTTCGGAAGGATGAATACTAGTTAAAGGCCCACGCTGATTGGCCGGCTCTGGTTTCCTGGACTGAAGTAGATTTACGGATCTAGAAACTTTTTTTTTTTTTGCACGAGGTCATTATTTTTCTCTTTCATCGGCTTCCTGTCACAGCTTCCGATCACGACCCACAAAGACACGCAGCCCCTTCACGTTATCTTTATTCAGCTCCTCCCACTGCTTTACAGCAATGGCTCCTAAGAATGAGAGTTTCAAGGACGGTACGTGAACCCCAGCATCCATCTTGCCGAAAATCGCCGGGCCTTTGAACGCCCCTTTGCCATCGCGGATAAGGATCGCGATGAAGGCTATCTTGGTCGAGGCTACATGATGAGAGCATTGCGGACATTGTGCCAGAACCGTCTCTGCCTCCTGTAGTCCTGCACGCGCATCAGGTCCGGCAACGCTGGCCCAGAAACCAGAAGCTAATTCTCGGTCACAGGTGATGCAAAGAAGGGTGCCGGTCTCTTCAAGGTAACATCACCCTCTCAAAGCCCACAATCGGTCCAAAGCAGTCATCGACTAACGTGTTGCAGACGCGATGCGCACAGTGCCATACCTTAGAAGAAGGTGGCGGGAACAAAGTCGGACCCAACTTGCACGGCCTGTTTGGACGAAAGACTGGCCAGGTCGAGGGCTTCTCCTACACGGATGCGAATGTGCACAAGGGCATCACATGGAAAGAAGACACCTTGGTGCGGCCACCCTCATGGGCAACGAGCAAGACACCGCAATTGACTGGTGTCACAGTTTGAATACCTCGAGAATCCCAAGAAGTACATTCCCGGGACCAAGATGGCATTCGGTGGTCTCAAGAAGGGCAAGGACAGGAACGACCTGATCACGTACGGCTTCGCGATGAATGGCGACTGCCAGCTACCTGCTAACGCGTTGCCTAGTCACTTGCGCGAAGCCACCAAATAAAATCATCAACCTGCTCGAAAATCCCTCACTTCTCCACTCCTCGAATACATCCATCACAGGCGGCAACAATCATTCAGATGAGCTGTAAAATCACCTCATAGACTTGACTAGACCGGCGGGTTGGACATGGAAAGAACGTATTGAAGATGCGCATTGCTTTTTTGAAAGGTCGTCGAATGCTGGTGGGATTAATGCTACTGTACATACTTGAGTGAAGTCGGGCATCAATCGAATACTCTTGCTTTCTGGCTTGACCGCGTTCACAGAAAGCATGGCAACAGCTTATTATCCGTTCTACCCACGGTTCGGCCCATTCTGAGCGACGGTGGTGTAGCCCTTATGTGTAACATGAGCGCAACACGATGTGGGTCTGTACAATTATTCGTTTATTAAGGTTGTACAGAGATAGGAAGAAGATGTTTTGCCCTTGCGTTAGCTTGGAGCCTTCTTGGAGCCTTCTTGCAGGAGGATTGGGGGGAGGTGGGGCGCCGGGAGGCACTTCTGCCGAATGATTGGACGAGCAGCTCCAAAAAGCACCCAAAAAGCACCCAAAAATCAAGCACTCACCAGCCACCGCATTTCGACGTCCTGACCATCTTTGCGACCGTGGGCCAAGATGCCCCTCCAACACTCATCCCAGACATTGAAGCCTTATGAACGCTCACTTGAGTCATATCTACTCAAGAGACCTCCCTGGCAGCAGTTTAGTGGTCTCGTGATCCCCAATTCTGTCTGCTTGATAGGCAACTGCCATTAGCGCATTGATGTGTACAAGCATCACCTTACAAGACACCCTCAATAACACCGGAGATCATAATCTTTACAATCTTTCCGAGAGGCGATGACAGCCGCTGTGCAAATGCCCTCGCCCCTCTTTGACGATCAAGCATCCCTCTCTGGCTCCCTGGGCGACTTCTCCGAATCAGACAATCAGCAGTCGCCCTTGGTCGGCTTGCCGTCCCAGCACTCAGGCTTCCGTGCCTCTGTACAACCGGAAGACTCGGAGGAACAGGATGAGGACGATGCTGCGTCGGACATATCGCCATGGTCACCCCCCGCCTGGCGACAACCCACTTCCGCTGGCGGATGGTATAGACATCAACCGTATTCGCAGGATGTCGAGAGATTGAAGAGCCAGACTCACAGTGGACATGGAAGCAGAGGGACGAGCAAAGAGCACGAGAGCCCCGCCGGCATCGACGACGAGGATGCAACGCTGGCGGCAAAGATACCCTTGCCAAAGGGTAGCCTGAGTCCCACCAAGGAGAGTCCGACAAGAGGAACGCCTGTCAAAGACAGAGAAGATAGCCGTTCAAGCCCAGTGCCAAAAGTGGAAGAGGGCGATGTTGTGCAAATGCAAGACAGCCTGTCAGTTCCAGACCCGCAGAATAATTGTTCGTCTACAAATTCCTAGCAGGAAAAACACTACTAATTCTATTCAGTCATTCGTATCGCGTTTCGAGCAGATGTACAGCAGCGGACAGAACCCATTGACGCTGTGGTCTCTTGGTTTCGGAGAGTCTATGCCTACGCATCCAAATCATGGACTTCCTTTTGGACGACTGTCATGGTAGCCCTTCTGGCAATCTCCTTCCTGCGCATGCTCACCCAAACACCTTATCTTCCACCAGTGCCAGATCTTGTCAAGGTTGCTGGCCTGGCCAAGTCATTTGAGCCGCTTGTCTTCTACTCCGAGCATGGTGTACGCCAGATCGGAGACCTCCAAGAAACAGGGGTCGCTGTTTGGGATCTGGGCGAGAGCGTTCGATCATCCAACATGACCTCTGCCCCGCTCATTGTGAACGAACTCGACGGCCTCAGTGAATCCCTCAAAGGGCTCGCCATTGAACTGACCAAGTTCTTCTCCAACGTCGACGGCGACATCGATGGCATCCTGATCGTAATGGACTGGGCGAAACGTGAATTGTCTGTCTTGGACCATTATCCCAGCACCTCCATATCCTGTGCGTTTGCCAACGTTCACTCCCTTCTATCATCCGTTGGGCTTCTCGAGAATCGCTCGACGGGGCTGCAAACCCCAATCGGCAAGCTCTTCACCACTCTCTTTGGGACGACGAAATCTCAGCGAACCCATCAGACCCTCCACCGGACCTTCAACGAATTCCTCGGCGTGCTGGAGGAGAGCATCAATGCTGAACTCACCTACAGCACTGTCCTGTTCGCCCTTTTCGAAAACATCGACCGCCAGTTCCTCAATTTGCAACGGACCGTCATTCGCGAGTCCGATTCGCAGGAGCGGCTGGAGAGCGAGGTGCTTTCATCCATGTGGTCCCGCGTCATGGGCCCAAACCAGCACATGCTTCGCAAGTATGACAAGAACAAGAAGCTGCTCGCTTCCGTGCGGCTCAAGACGACGCAGAACAAGTCGTTGCTCGTGGAGCACAATGGCAAGCTGCATGCGTTGAAGGGCAACCTGGAAGCCCTGCGGCGGAAGCTGTTGAGTCCGCTTGTCAGCAAGGTCGACGGTGGCAGCCGGATGTTGGGGGTGGAGGAGCAGATCCGTGGGCTGGAGAGCACGTATGAGCATTTGGCTGGTGTGAGGGAGAAGCAGAAGGCGAGGATGTTGGAGGTGCTGTATGGCGCCGGTGGACGGAGGGCGATGCTGGGGAGGGAAGCAAGTGCGGGTATCGATGGATGATGATTATGATGATGAGCTGATGTTTGTGCTGGCGCTTTGCGTGGGTTGTTGGATATGCGTGCGATTTCAGGGGACTTGATAGAGGCGCATAGAAGGCTTTGTACTTGAGCATGATGGGGTTGGCGCCGGTACAAAGCAAGGCCTGGGCAGCTCTGTACTTTACTATGGCCATCATGTTGGTGTCTTATTTGGAAATGACTCGATCTCATAACCTCTCGTGTATACGAGGGACTTACATCTCTCTGAGAGCTGTCCAAACACATAAGCCAACTCTGATCTCGGTTCGAGGGCCGTTATCTTTGAATCATGCCTCGTGGCTTCTTTCATGCTCTCATATTATCGTTAGTAAGACTTTGGTAAAAATCCTCAATGCTGGTTCCTTTATGTGCAACACCTGGTATCTCAGGTCTGATCACGTTGCAAACCTCCTTCCAGACCTGCTGCTGAAGCTGTTTTCCTTCGCTCCCAATGACGAGGTCTCCATACCTAGACCAGACGAGTCTTAGCGGCTGGGATGAGAATCCACTCCCTCTCCATCACAGACAGGATCAGACGGGGATGAAGAAGCGACTTACGGTGCCAGCTTGTCGTGGGTCCAGAACTTCCCCTGCGCCTCCTCTCCCAAGAGACTAGCACTCACCATTGTCCTGCTTCCTTCCTCCGAGGTTCTTGCACATAGAGCCTCGAAGATCCACAGCGCCCACTGGATATACCATTCCCCATAGTCCCGCCCAATATTACTCGTACAGAACCCTGGACAGCAACTCGTCACACTTACTGCCACCGTCCCGTCATCCGTGGTAGCAAGTTTGGCAATCTCTCTGACCGCATAGCACAACAATAGCTTCGATGTCGAATACTGGTCAAGTCCGGCGTACGCTTCCTCCCCCCCAGGTGCAGCCGAGAGCTGCTTTAAGATATCGACAGGCGGATCCGGCAAGGCGGAGCGAGGCACATTGGCATGACCTCCGCTGCCGACGAAGACCAAGTGCGGCAACGATTGCGGATCCTTTTTTCTCGCTCTCATGAGACCTGGTAGCAGAAGCAAGGCGACGAGCGTGGTGGAGAGCAGATTCACGAATATAGTCTCCTCCCATCCAGAGCTGGTCAGCTTGTACTCGCGATTCTCGAGCGCGGCATTCAAGACCACGATATCGACATGGCCGAAGGACGTTTCCACGCTGCGCGCAAACTCCCTCGCGCTGTCGAAACTGTCCATGTCCAGGCGCAGAACGGTCACGATCCCCTTCCTGCCCGTGTCCTGGGCCAATTGCTCCGCCGCGGCCTCGCCCTTGGCGACCGTTCGCACACCCAGGATGACTCGCGAAGCTCCCTGCTCCAGGTAGATGCGCGCGGCCTCATAGCCCAGTCCGGTGTTGGAGCCGGTCACGATGATGGTTTTGCCGGCGAAAGAGGCAGTGGGGCGCTTGGGAGGGAACCATTTGGTGAGGAAGAGGGTGGGGATGTCCCACAAGCCTGATGGCATGATGGGAGTTGTCAGCTATGGCTTCATTGTGCTATGATCCGGGGGTCATGTGGCGATTGCAGGACGTTATATGGATGCGATCTCGTCCTGCCGTACTCGTCTGGTCCCTGACATCTTTCATGCCTTGCATGCCTACTTCTGTGGCCCCTGCAGATGCAGATCTGAAACATGATAATGTACAGGTAGATCATTCTCTAGTACCTGCCAAGCTACATGATGTGATCATATTCACCCTTGACTATTTTGGTACTAGCTCTTTCTCCGGAATAGTCAGGATCTCACAATCGTCGTCTCCAATCCAAGTCTTAGGTCGTGAGCTGCCAACTGCTCGATCAATTCGGCCATTAAAGATAGACTACTATGCCGCCCGGCTCGAGGCCCTTGCTGGTCTTGCGTCGAAACTCCCTTGTTCCCTCATGTCAGTGGCAATGTCTTCGCAACCGAGCGCCAACTGCCATCGCTCTACCCTTTCCTCGATACGCCTCGAGCAGGTCTTCGAAACCGAAAGTTCTGGAGAAACCCACCAGATTCAATCCGCCCTCTCATCCTTCTCGTCTGGTCAAACAGCAGATGCCCCGGCACTATGGTCCCCAAATGACCGAGCAGCGGGTGCTCGAATTCGACAAGACCGAGTTTCCTCACATGCTACCACCAAGAGGCACATGGAAGCACTGGTTCTTGACCAGTCGGCTCTTCCATACTTGGTTCGCCTTGGTAAGCGCAACTTTGGCTCAGGCCCTGCAAGATGAGACCGCAGATGCTGACCTGCGAGCACTGTAGTGGGTATTGATGGCTCTAGTCGCCTTTGCCTACTATGAGCACTGGACACGCTCTACCATATTCCGAGAGAACCTCCCGGACAGATGGACCGTCTTGCTCCATCCAATACAGGCTACGCAGGAGTTCATCATCGCCTACAGGATGTCCAGTAGGATCGGGGATGGTTACACGGCTTCGGTGAGGAAACACGGCGTCGACGATTGTCAGAAGAGGGCGAGCTATCGCAAGGCACACGGGGGTGGAGACGACCAAGGTATGCAGTGGTGGCCAGACTTTGAGAGGAAATATGGGACGATGGTGGTGGACAAGAAGACCGGGAGGCTGACGGACGATCAGGAAGTGAAGAAGGAGTATGAAGGCGAGGTGTTTTGGAAGGTGGTGAAGCTGTACAACAAATGGATGAACAATTAGCCTCGGAGACACCCTGTCTCCTCCCTCGCGTCATACGTTGAACGGCTTGTCCAGAAGGCATAACAATCGAGATATCACATTCGGTATATACGGCTCCCCTTACACGTGAGAATGATACCACAGCCTCATGCGAAGGAGACATTAATCACAAGCTCCTACCTAATGCTTATGCTGCCAAGGCTAGGAATATGGCTAAGATAAGCACTTCCTTATCCGGCAGCCTCCGGCGGAGACTTTCCGCCTGCACCAGCCACCATCACGTGGTCTTCCGTTGAAAACCCGCCACCTGAGGCGGGCGCGAATCTTGATTCTCTCTCTTTCTTGAGGCATCGTCGTCTTCGTTCCTGAAGGTGCGATGGCTCCTTGTGGCTCGAAGGCGACCTGAGAAGCAGTCTGTGGCAAGCATGAGGTAGCAAGAAAACAGTGGATGCGCTTCTGTACTCCGAAGAGCAGCGCTGCGACCATGCAACAAGAGCGCAATGCGGCGCATCCGCGATGCTGCTGCTTCTCAGCGACCCTTCGAGTCGCAAGCCGACGAAGGTACGAAGTCCACGACAGATGCTGATACAAGAAACATGAAAACAGTCGCGGGACTTTGATCACTTCATCATCGCCAACAAAATCCAGATGGGTGGTCAGTATTTTCGTCGCAGGCCCAGGGCGCGCCTACTATGAAACGCTCTCGGCCAATAGAAGGCTGGCAAGACGAATAGCCTCAGAATCAGGTGCAGCAATTCATGATTTGCCTGGCACCTCTGGCATTTCTGAAACGTCTGAATCAAGTGATACAAAATGTTTGTTTCAGACGCCCATGATTCTGCATGGCTCTCTGGTGGAATGGTGGCCCTGGGTGAGTGTGGAGATTCTATTTTTGCGTTGCCCATTCACGGTCGCGCTAGTCTTTCTTTATTCTCTTTGTGTTATTGTCATTGCCTTCATCGATTGTACCACCTCCTCTCTCTCGCTCTCCTTCTCTCCCTCTCTCCCTCTCTTCCCTTCTTTCATTCGACAATACCGTTTCACGAGTCTCTTTTGTTTCCGTCCTTTACAAGTCGGTGTTGATCACCACTGCTGCCTTTCTCTCCATTCCCACCACATTCTCCCTGTCGCTCTTTGTAAACAATACATCAACTAATTTCACCGTCCGCCGGTCGGACTCCCCCAGATCCCAGACAATCTCACCTCGCTGTTCCATCAACATGTCTTCTACAGGGGAACACCATTCCTATCCTTCCCCAGCTGTACCTCCATCTCTCTCCGCTGGCGATCATGGGATGCGAGATTATTACGACACAGCTCAGGACAATGTCCAACGACCTAGACCAAACACAGTACAGAACATCACCCCGTACCTCGGACTACGCTCTCGGTTATCTCAAGTGTGGATCAACAGATGGACTGTTCTCTTACTCCTCGTCCTCGTGCGAGTTCTCATTGCAATTGCTGGACTCAATCATGACCTCGGGTCAGCCAAGTCCGAAGCCATGTCGGCATGCTCGGGAGTCGAGTCCATGGGCAGTGCCATGGCATCTATGCCTCATTACCTTTCTGCAGGGGTAAATGAGCTGGCGGCCTCTGGCATTGAGAAGGCCGTTCACGGTTTGATGTCCATGCTCCTCCTGACCATTACTGGAGTCGAAGAACTGGTCGTTTTTTACATCAATATGCTGACCTCGACCTACATGTGTCTTATCACGCTTGCTGTCAGCTCGAGTCTACACGTCGCTTTAAAGGTCATTGAAGATGTGTCAGACTTTCTCAACAAGACTCTCAAGGATATCTCCAGCGATATTGGTAACTCCGTCACTGACTTTTCGAATGGGTTGAACAAATTCACGAGTGCCCTGGACAGCGTGCCCAAGGCATTTGGCGGAAAGGGCGGCGACATTCCCAAGATCGACTTGAGTTCGGAACAAAAGGCTCTTACTGGATTGCAGTTGCCCTCGGGTCTAGATCAAGATCTGACAAAGCTGAACAATTCCATCCCGACCTTTCAGGACGTACAGAACTTCACCGACAACGTCATTCGCTTCCCTTTTGAAGAGGTCAAGAAACTCGTGAACGGTTATCTCAAGTTCGACTTCAACCGATCGCTGTTCCCTGTACCACAAAAGGAGCAATTGACCTTCTGTTCTGACAACAACGCGATTGGGAGCTTCTTCGACGATCTTGCCCACTTGGCCAACGATGCGCGCAAGATCTTCATTGCCGTTTTGGTGATCCTGGCAATCGCTGTTTGCATTCCCATGGCCTATCAAGAAATCCGGCGCTACCGCAAAATGCAGCAACGCACCGCAATCGTGGGTGACAAGACCTTCGACCCAATGGATGTCATCTACATCACTTCGCGACCCTACACTGCAACTGCCGGTATCAAAGCGTCAGCACCCTTCGGAAGCACCAAACGCCAAGCGCTGGTGCGCTGGGTCATTGCCTATGCTACCTCCGCTCCAGCACTGTTTGTTCTCACCCTTGGTGTCACAGGGCTCTTCTCCTGTCTGCTGCAGTACCTGTTACTCAGAGCAGTCGAGAAAGAGGTCCCTACTCTGGCAAACGAGGTTGGTGCATTCGCGGATAAGGTAGTTGACTCTTTGAACAACGCGTCGGCTTCCTGGGCCAATGGAACCAATGCTGCTATCCTGGACACCAACAACGGTATCAACCACGATATTTTTGGATGGGTTAACACAACGACCGGTGCCGTCAATGGGACGCTGAATGCCTTTATCGAGAAGACGACCGGAGTCCTGAATGACACTTTTGGCGGAACTATTCTTTACGAGCCGATCACGGGTATCTTCGAATGCTTGATCGGCCTCAAGGTCGCTGCCGTTCAGAAGGGTCTCACCTGGGTGTCGGATGAAGCGAGGGTAGACTTTCCCCTTCTGCCGAACGATACCTTCAGTCTTGGGGCAGCAGCCAGCATTGCTGGTGCAAAGCCAGGCGGTGAGTCGGAAAGCTTCTTGGCCAATCCAGGTCAGGATGCCACCGACAAAATCACTGGCGCCGTCGAGAAAGTCACCAGCCACATCGCTGATAGCATCCGTGTTGAAGCCATCGTCTCGACTTGCGTCGTCCTCGTTTGGGTCATCATTCTTCTCTTCGCCATCATACGCGCTATCTGGCTTGGTCTCCGATCCGAGAAGAATCGCGCTGAGGGTGGCCCTGCTCCAAATGACGGGATCCCAATGCAAGAACGACCCTGCACGATGATGAATGGTCCGGCGCCCGCGTATGAGCCGCCGGAGCCAGTCCAGTATGCGAGGGACAATCCGTTCAGCGATGCTCACTACGCGCCTGCGCCATCGATGGGCCAGGCACGCTCAAGTGGTATCGGTGAGAACGATTACCAGGACCACAAGTTGGGCTTTGGAGGATTGCGCCAGCCCGCAAGGGAAGAGTCACCGACGAGAGGTCAAAGAAACAGCATTTACCCGATATTGGAGAAGTCTTGAACGATCTTGGACCCGACTTTAGGAAACGAAGAGGTGGCCAGTTTGCAAAAGCGAAATTCGAGAAAAGAGACTAGAGTTGAATTAATGAAGCACACGCCATCTACAGCTTACCACGACTTATTGGAATCGATCGATTGAGCACACAGTCCTTGAGGGAGTGCGCGTGCTTGTACTTACTTGTCTGGCACTATGTGTCGTATTCATTGTCTTTCGAGCGACCCCCCTGGTTGCTTTCCCCCTTGCACTCCCGGAGTCTAAAGCCCCAGGAGGTGCTTGAGTGTGACTGAAAGCAACCGAATAGTAATTAATCTTGGCATCTTAGGTTGGATGGTTGGATGAATCGCAGGAGATCTGCCCACTGCGCTTTCTGTTGAGGAAGCCATCTTTCATCGAAGAACTAGACCCTTTTCGATGAGGCAAGGATTTTTGATATCAGAGAAGCAATCCTCCGGAAGGAATGACGCTTTGGGGCGGATCTCATGTGCGGAGATTTTGAGAAGAAGGAGGTTCTTCATTACAAGCCACTGAAAAGGCTCATTCACACACTCACTTGGCACGGACGGTGCTGCAGCTACCTGCATAGCCCTTTTTCTTCGCTTGGACAATCGAAAATCGGTCTTGTCAATCCATGGAGGTTTGTCGCGAGATTTCCATTGGATGTGACGAGGCCATCGTGCTGGATGGTTTCACCAACGAACGGCAATACCATCTTCCCTTCTGCCTATCAGAATTCACCTTTCAGGAGGGTTGAATCGAACATCTTGGTGTCGATTGGACGCGCGCCACTCGTTGGCTGCTTGCTACCTTTCCACCTCGACAAAGTTCCCCAAGAACCAGCAATTTGTGGAAAAGCACGCGCGCCTTCTCACCGGCTGCTGCTAGCTTTTCCACAGTAACACCCGTTCTTTTGCACGCACCGGATTGTTTTCTTTGGCGAGGATCTATGGGCTTGACTAACCGCGCGCACGGTTCAAGGGTTCAGGGTTGCTGTGGATGAGAACAGCTGATCCCCATTTTTCGCTGCTGCTATCTTGGCCTTTGCTCTAATCCCGACCTCGGGAACCTTGTGGCAAGGCTGGACCGCGCGTGAATTAGGGAGGGATGGGTTGAGGAGGCAAGGGGCAAAAACATTTGGGGGTGGGGGAGGAAGTTTCTAAAGAGCTGTCTCACACGATAGAGGTAGATAGCATGACAATGTGAAATGTTCGATCCCCCCCCTATCCATGCTGGTTTTGGGTACTGCTCATAGTTTGTATTGCTCATCTTGACTTGTTTTGAATGTTTGTTCCACACCTGCCCAAGGTCCTGGGTCCCAACCAATTCGTTCAAGTCCCGCCGTTCGCAAATCCCGAGCCATGAGGGACCTTCTCAACTCCATCACATCGACTTCCGCACACTGTCCGTAGACAGGAAATCCACCATATCCATGACCCCCGCCCGCCCAACCCCGACTACCCTGCTAACCCACCTTGATAGTGCATAACGCCGTAAATCTCACGTCGGGGTGGTCTCGCTGACGATCGTCGCAAGGAAAAGAGGTGATGTGTGATACCGAATACCGCCCTTCACGAGCGACAGGAATTATCGCCCATCTCGCACGTCAGGGAGTGTACCGCGGGATCCGTTTGGCGTCGTGCTGTACAGCTTCGGCTGCGTATGGGTTGGACATACATACATTGGGGGTACTAGTGTAAGAAGGTATGCTCCCGTGGGCTCTGTAGCGGTGGCGTTCCTAATGATCAACGGTATTACCTTCTCAAAAATGGGCGTTACTGTTTGACGCTTGGGATTTCTTTTGATGAATAGGATTCCACGATTGATGATGGGTGTGTGTGTGACAAGAGCAAGCCATTGGCAGCCTTGTCGGTACTCGGTGGCGCCGATATATGCAGGCAATAGGTTTTGGATTCGCAGCCTGCTGCTTCAACTTTTCGCTTTCACCGGTGAAATAGCTCGTCTCGAGCCTGACTTCAGCAAGACTGATTTTTGGTTGGGATCCCCCCTTCAAGGATTCTACATCTTCGTGATCTCCTTTTCTGCCTCGGAACCATTTTCTGCGTCGAACCCACCTTTTCGCACATCTCACCTGAGATTGGTTCCTAATATAATTCCAATCATGTCGGACAATCAAGTTCATTACAAAGAATGGCAGGGCCGCTATGAGTCCCTCGGGGAGGAATATGATGAGAATTGGGACGATGAGACCAAGCACGATCATCTCCAAGACATGAGAGATGCCAGCGAACAGTGAGTATCAACCACCATGAATCCAGTCGGTCCTAATTCAGACATGTTGACCAGCTTATTTTTAGGGAACTGGAAGGCCGACTCGAGGCTCGTGATGAGTGGGGCGACGAGGGCGATGACGGCCACGACGAACGCATCAGAAACGTCCAAGACCGGGATCTGTTGTTGAATAATGCTATGGCGCATCATGAAGGCAGGTACGAGTATCCGACGGGGGGATGCAGGATATGGATCCAGAGCTGAGGCGTGAGCTGGAGGAGGAAAATGATGAGAATGAAGGGGAGGGACAAGAACAAGAACAAGAGGAAGAGGAAGAGGATGGTGATATGGATCTCTGTGGTTCTGATTCTGACTGAGGGTGAGGTGATGTGGATGGCCATGGTACCAAGTGAAACATTGAGGACCTTTTCAAGGATCTCATACCTCCTTTGTAAGAAGGAATGCCTCTTGACTGCGGTAATCAGACGTGAAACCGCCATGTAGCGCATTCAGAAATGATGACGAGTTCGTGAGCAGGACGGACGTACCCAACAGACCCCCATTTGCCATTCCAAGCACTCGGTCGGCTCCTTTTGAGAAGCGTCGTGTTCGCCGATCAACGACAGTCTGGCCTTGTTGAGCGATGTAAAGCTACTTGAACATCCCCGCAACATCCGGGACCAAGGTGTTTGTAGAGGGGGAGAGCGTCGCGCCAAATTTGACCGTGGCCGGAACCGGGCACTCTGATGAGACCGTAGATCACACTTCTCCAGCGAAAGATACCACGCGACTCATCAATGGAGCGTGCTTTCACACGAACCCCTCCAGACCCCTCAAGACCTCTTCCCCCACCCCACCGGGCTTCACGCACATCTCCAGCATCTTCCCCAGCACCTTCCTCTTCATCCCTCCTCTCACAGGCTTCCACCATCCGTCCCCTACATCCTTCCCCTCCTCGGCCCCGAAGCCCGGCTCCCCTCCCAACGCTGCGGAAGAGGATGTCGAGAGCCTTGCGGGCGGATCGATCGTCCTGATGGCGAGGATTCTGATCGTCGGAGGAGCTTGATCTGGAATGCTTGAAGAGGGAGGAAGGGTGGTAGATGTAATGGTAACCGCAAGCACAGCGTCCGCCACGGCCAATTCCTCTCGCGAGGGGTCGAAGAAGATGTTCTCGCCCACAGAGGCGATGAGGAGTGTGATGGGCGCCTTCGAGGATGCTGAGTGGTTGTTGGGCATGTTCGCGGCGGGGGCTTCCTTGTTTTTGCCCTTTGATGTAGTCGGATAGGGTGGGTAGAGCGGGAGGGCGGCATCCCAGTCGTCGTTGAAGAGGGGATCTTCGTCGCCTTGGGAGATGGGAGCGGGGAGACGGGTGGAGAGGAGAGCGAGGTGGGTGGAGAGGGAGAGGAGGGGAAGGGGATAGGATGAAGGAGGCGAGAGAAGGAGGATCTGGTTGAAGGGGGGGAGGGATCATTAGCATTTCATCTTGAGAAGGCGCCGGACTAGGGTAGAGACTAGATATGAGGGAAGATGAGAACGGAAAGGAGCAAGACCCACATCAATATAAAGCTTCCAATGCCACCTCCGGTTGATGTACAACTTCAACGGTAGCGTCCCATCCGCAACCAACCCCTCATGGATCATCTGGGCAAGGAATACCACGGTAGAATCGTCATCCCTTTGGCCTGGCATGTCAATCGTGACATCGACCCAGTCGTGCTCGCCATGGGGGCCTGCGAAGTCTTCCTCGTCCTTCAACCCACTTGGAGGACCACCCACGCCACTCATTGACACATCGTTATTTTCGCCAATTTTGAAGGTTCCATTACGTCGGGTAGAGGCTGGCGCAGTATTCTGGATGTCGGCTTTCACGCCAACGATGCCTTCGGTGCCATCTGCAAAGCAGACGCGGGCGCTGCCATTGGTGGATGGAAGTAGGTCTGTCTCCGCAACAAGGGGGCGGAATGTAGTCGGAGAGCGAGCATCGGGGCGGAGTGGGGGATTGAGCGAGAGAGATGAGTGGAGATAGGCGAGTTCGGTGGGGGAGAGGAGTGTGGTTTGTTGGGTGGGCATTGTGGGAGGGTGAATGGCAGAAAAAGCAGGTACGAAGTATAGATGATATTATACATATGATATTATTTCTATGTGCCGAACATCGAACATCTGATTAAATTGTCTGGCTACCTATCTACCATAGACCTGATAGCCAACTATAACATCAAGGTCAGTTTGATGGCTCGTCATGGAAGCAACAAGCACAAGACTTTTGCATAGGTCAGGGTGCTCAAATCTGGTCAACCTGCAGCCAAATCGATGTGAGGCTTCCCATTCATCTCGGTACTCTTCTCCATTGCCTGAGTCGACAGTCCGTTCGATAATCCCTTCGACTTTGCTTTACCATGATCATCCAGTGCTGCATATCGTTGCTCTGCACTGCCAATGCATCGAATGTTCGCAGCAAGCTTGTTCATCGTTTCCTGCCATTCTTCCTCAGGCACACTATCCCATACGATCCCCCCTCCGGCTTGCAGGTAGGCCACTCCCTCCTTGACGAGCATGGTCCGAAGGGCAATGCACGTGTCCATCGCCCCTTCCTGAGCATGAGCTCTCGTTTGCCCCTGTTCATCGGTCTGCATGGAGACGTTCCCGTAGCCAAAATAGCCCACTGCACCCGCATACACGCCCCTTTTCTCCTTCTCCAATTCCGCAATCAGCTCCATTGCCCGCACCTTGGGCGCACCGCTGACTGTGCCCGCCGGGAATATTGAACGAAATGCGTCAAACCTCGTCTTGTCCGGCCGTAGGATGCCGCTGACTTGCGACACTAGATGCTGGACGTGGCTAAATTTCTCGACTACCATGAGCCGATCCGTCCGGGTGGATGTCGGCTCGCAAACGCGGTTGATGTCGTTCCGGGCGAGATCGACCAGCATCACATGCTCTGCTCGGTCTTTCAAGCTTGCGCGGAGTTCATCCGCCAGTCGCACGTCTTCGGCCGGACTGCTGCCTCGTTTCACAGTGCCAGCGATCGGATGCGTTATGATTCGTCCCGTATCTTCCTCGCGCTTGATCAGAAGCTCAGGGGACGCACCTACAAGCTGAAAATTCGAGCACGAGATGTAGAAGAGGTAGGGTGACGGGTTTGTGGTTCGGAGCTGGCGGTAGATGTTGAAAGGCTGGAGGTCAGTCGGGCGAGAGATACGATGTGATGGGACAGCTTGGATGATGGATCCTTTCTGAATCTCCTCCTTCAATGTTGCAACGTGAGCTTCATACCCGCTCTGACCTATATTGGAAGTAAATGGTTGGTCCGTTTTCACTCGAGGCTGGCTTGGAAGAGGGATAGATGGCGACTGGAGGAGTTCGACCATGTCTTGCACCACTACTCTTGCTCGTTCGTATTCCTTTGACATCACATCCTCTGGGGACGGTGACAGAGGTACGTGAGCATAGGTGACAACCTTGACGATTTGAAAAAAATGGTCAAAAGCGATGATGGTGTCGAAAAGCATGAAAAGTGACTCGGGTACTTCCAGTATGTCATGCATCTTTCTCGCCGTCTTTGGCTCGAAGTAACGAACGCAATCGTAACCTACATATCCAATGGCGCCACCCCTGAGGGGGGGCAAGCGCAGGTCTGGAAAGACTGCCTCACGATGCTGGGCCAACTCCTTCTCAAGAAGCGGTAATGGGTCACAAGCTGGGCCATGCCCGGGGCCAGTTGTCAATGTTTTTCGAGGGTCTACATCTCACCTTAGTAGACAGCGGCGTAGATCTTAGATAGCCCTTTTACCTGCGCCAACAAAGCTAAATCGACCTATCGTTTCGGACGTTGCCGCGCTTTCAAACAAAAATGAGTACTGCGAAGGAGATCTGAGAAGGACTTAGTATGTCGAGATTGAAATTGAGCTTGTAGGACACAAGAAGTACTTTTCGGATATCTTGAGATATGCCAAGGTCGGCGTGAGAATATCTGCGGATATTGTGGCACATATCGGGATCAGATTCGGTGCGTTGGGGAGATGCTGACACTCAGACAGGACATGGTTGATCCTCTCGAGCGATGGTTGGATATCGATCTAAACGACCTCTGAGCGCCGTTCCACTGGAATTCGTGAAGCACACGTGAGCGTGTCGTTCACCTACATGAGAAGCCATTCCGACAGTTTTCACGGAGAAAATGACATGTACGAAGATGGAATGGCGAGGTTTCCCGGTAGTGAGTCCAGGATGAGCAAATGAAAATAGTCCCGTCAACACCTAGGTGCGTTGATAAATGCCTGGTCCCTCTGCCTCGGGGCTGGTAGAGCCTCGAATTCAAGCAGCAAACCAGACGAGCTGGAGATACTGCGATGTTCGAGATCGTCAAGAATGAAAATTCGGGACGGTCTTGCTTGTCCAGAAGTCCAGGAGCAAAGCATGATGACTTTTATGTGAGTCCTTTAGTTCTACCGCTGGCCGAGGACCGAAGCTCCCCGACGTTAATTATCACGACTTTGGTGCTTATGCTTTGATATTTCTACGTCACCAACGTCATCCTGCGCCTACATCGCGTGAAGCCAGATCTTAAAGCAACTGGTCGAATTTGGTGGAGGCACAAGAGACCCTCATGTATTACAAGCGTCTACTGATGATTGCCCGATGTTTGCTAGCAATCCTGTAGCTACAAGGAATTGCCATGACTGCTAAGAGAATTGCTATATGTAGCTCGACCGATGCCATGCATGCCTGCAATATGGTAGTGACACTTTGGAGACAGCATATCAATGTATAGAGATGCTGAGCGCCATCTCGTTGTCATCAGGGAAGCAAGGCACACGCTCGTAGCGCCACCGTCTCCACGTTTCCACGTCTCCACGCAACCAACTGCCCACCACTGGCAGAAGCATTTCACAATATTCTGCTTCTGCGCAGTCTTCCCTGTTCGCAACGATCCGTCCAAGTGGCGCGGACTTGCCGCATATAGATGGCCAGGCACACGACATGGTGATGAAGGGAAGAATCCTACTCCCATTCAGAAGAGGTTCTCCCCAGCATGCTCGACCTCAAATCCAAGCTTGTGCAGTTTCTTTGCTCTCGACTTGTCTGTCGCTTTCCTGTCTTCCTTCTCCTGTTTCTGCATCTCATGGGCCTCGTTGTCCGAAACTTGTCGGTACGGTTCTGGAATGTGATCATCCTTGTCGAGGTCCTGCCATATCTTAGCCGAGACAGTCACTTGTAGCGAATCGAAGACCCATCATACTACTTCGCCCAATAGGAGCACATTTTCCCCTCGGACGAGAAAAATGCCTCTGGGTATATCGGCATACACGTCTCGAACGAAAATGCGCTCAACGGACTCGGTAAGCACAAGATTGGCTGAGAAGCGCTTTTGTTAGCTCCCAGTGGATGCAGCCAGTCTGATATCAAGCGTACCAAATTGGTCCCAGCTCCTCAAGACCCCAATGATCTTCCTTCCATCTCTTAAGACCAATACTAGCTTCTCTGCTTGTTGAGGCGAATGATCAACCTCAAGCTCAGGGGTTCGTAAGCCTGGCAATGACGAAGGGAAACGCACTATCGGTTAGATCCAATAGTTGTGCTGCAGTCGTGAACATCTGTTAGGTCAACTTTGGAACCGGAGCGATCACACGAAGGCTGCTTACCTGAGGCGGTAGCTGTGGCGGACCGCCTGGCGGTGGAGGATCATGCTCCTCCATGCAATTTGCAGATCAAGCTCCTCCCCTCGCAAAAGGACAAAAGAGAGTGAGGGTTCTTGGGCGCCCTTCGGCAACCGAATGAATTTGTGTGATGGCATGCATTTAGCGCGTGGAATCGAGATTGCTGGGCGTACTATCTGGTCCGCAAACGCCCCTTCCGGAATGCATCAAATATTCTGGTAAACCCAATAATTTAACCGTCTCCTTCATTTGTCTCTTTCCCGCCCACATTCCACGCCTCTGTATGCAAAACCTCCTTCATCAATACTCCCGGACCGCGCGTGGACATCCACACCCCCACCATGGACTACGAAAATATGGAGTTGGACGAAGTTGGACCGCGAGTGACCGTTCGCGAGGTACAATGACTCGTCTTCAGAATGGTCCTTTCCGAGACTGACAGCTCCCCCACGCCAGGCTGCCTCCTCCCACGTCGATTTCACGCTGAACAACGTCTCCTTGGCCTTTGCGAACTCCCTCCGCCGGGTCATCCTCTCGGAAGTACCCACCATGGCCATCGATCTCGTCGAGGTGAACGCCAACACATCCGTCCTGCCCGACGAATTCATTGCTCACCGCCTTGGCCTCGTCCCGCTCAACAGCAAGCAAATCGAAGACGTGCTCTTCACGCGGGACTGTGACTGCGATCAGTACTGTGAACACTGTTCGGTGACCTTGAGCCTCAAAGCGAAATGTACGGGCGATGATATCATGAAGGTTTACGCCCGAGATTTGGTAGTGGGGGAACCAAGACCCAATGAGTGGGTGGGCAAGCCAGTCATTACCGATGGAGAGGGTTTGGGGGTGGTGATCTGCAAACTGAGGAAAAATCAGGAGATCGATTTCAAATGCATCGCGAAAAAGGGGATCGCGAAAGAGCACGCCAAGTGGGCACCGACCAGTGCTGTAGGGTTTGAATACGATCCGTGGAACAAGCTCAGGCATCTCGACTATTGGTATGAGAACAACGCGAAGGATGAATGGTATGTAGCGTGCTTCCCTATCTCATCTCGTCTCGTCTCATCGCGTACGCTCTTCGTAGCTGACAGGACGTCTAGGCCGCAGTCCAAGAACGCCGAGTGGGAAGAGCAGCCGCAGGAAGATCTCCCATTCGACTACAATGCACAGCCCTCCCAATTCTACATTTCGCTCGAGAGCGTCGGCAATCTTGAACCCGATAGTGTGGTCCAGCAAGGCATCAAGATTCTTCAGCAAAAGCTTGCTGCCGTCGTCCAGGAGCTTGCAGGCGGCGATGATAGCAACAGGAATGGCGACATGAACGGAGTTGACGGCTTCGCTGACGGAGCGAGAACCCCTGATGCTGGCGTCGATCAAGGGTTCACCACGCCGTATGTTAATGGCGGGGCGACAAGCGCTTGGGGCGGGGGTGCTACTCCTTACGGGGCGACACCTTATGGTCAGGGTGGGTGGAGTAATTGAGAGCATGCCGGGATCTGCTGTGATTTAGCGAGGCGTCTTGGAGTTTTCGGGCTTGCGACAACATCTCTCGGAAAAAGAGACGGAAGCCTGAACGAATGAATAATTAGACTGGCGGCCAATTTTGGCACATTCTTGGGTGCAGACCTGCCACTCTTTCACATCAACGATCAAGGGAACGTTGCTAAGCCGGTCATCATGAGCTTCAGTAGCACCAACGCCAACGGCGAGAGCTACGAAAACCTTACCAAGCAGCAGTAATGATCTGTGTATGACTCGGTCTGACAGATCAGCTCTAATGGTAAGCTTACAAACAAATAAAGTTTGGCACTTTGGATGGCCCAGTAAAACGCACACAGCATCAGCAAGTGTAAGCTGGCAAGCTATCCACAGGTAAGCACAAGAAAATCCCCATCCCTAGTACTGCATTCTATATCCCAAACGAACTCCCGCTCACTTTTCGTTCTGTTACTTTCCGACTTCATTTGCGAACCATTTCGTCAGATGACTGACGGTAGGATGCCCCCAGACCAGCGTCGGTGGCACCTTAACGTTCAACTTGCCTTGCAGTTGTCTCCTCAATGTCACCGTCATGACAGAGTCCATGCCGATATCTGGCAGCGCCGCTTTCGGGTCCACGTCATCTCCACTAGACAGCTGCAGCACGCTCGCGACGCATTCAGAGATCTTCGAGGCGAGGAACGCGTTCCTTTCCGGGCCAGGAGGCGGAATCGTCTCGCCTGAAGCAGCGGTGGGCGCGCTTCCTCCATCACCAGCCCCTCCCGAAGTATCCTCACGACGCTCGATGACTTCTTCCATGATTGGCATCGGTGGACTTTCCCCAGCCTCAATGGGCAATAATCTCATGACCACACCATGTGATACATCGTATTTCGCAACATGATCCCAGGCTCGGAAGGCATCTTCCTTACTCATACTGGTCAACCTCTTGCTTTCTAGCTCGGCCTCAATGAATGCGTCGACGTCAGGGCTCACAGCCGCCAACCCCATGCCTCGCCAACTTGTCATCTGTAGCGAAATAGCATTGTCCCCCAAGCCCCGACGGTGCTCAGCCAGGCTGTCCAAGAATGCGTTGCCCGACGCGTACGAAGCTTGCCCGGTGAAGCCAAAAAGCTGGCCGCAGGACGAGAATGTGATGAAGAAGTCTATCGTCTTGGGTGGAAACGCTTGATGCAATGCGAGCGCTCCAGCTACCTTCGGGGCTTGGACTTTACTGAGACCCTCCGGCGTGACTTCAAGCGCGTATTGGTCTTCGGTAACACCGGCAGCATGGACCACACCAAGCACCGGAGGCAGTGAGAGACTCTCAAGCTTGGCAGTGAGTTCCGTGGCTGCATCAGGGTCTGCCACGTCTAAAGGTAAGGTGCAAACAGTGGCACCGGCCCGCTCGAGCATTTGGATCTTTTGTATTGTTGGCTGGATGGAATACTCGGCAGTGCTCCAATCGCTCCGGTTTGGAAGGGCTCGGCGGGAGAGAAGGACAAGGCGACGAGCTCCACGACTGACCAGGTGGGAAGCAACTTCAAGACCCAAGGCGCCAAGACCTCCAGAAATGAGATAGGTACCCTCGGGTTTGGGGTTGAGCTTCACGGCCTGCTTTGAGGGGTACAGCTTGTTGTGAGGCAAAGGCCGCAGACGGGCTATCCTGGCGATCGTGTCTTCGATTCTGACGACAACCTTGCCCGAGATGTACTTGACCGCCTGGAACGGGAATTCGGTCGAGTCAACCTCGATCAAGGCTCCCCAGAGATCGGGTTGCTCTGCAGCAATAATCCGACCTAGGCCGATAAGGGGGGCTTGGGCCAGTCCGGTTGCATCAGCGGGGTTGAATGCCCCGTCAACGATGGTATAGATGCGTGATTTGAGCTCGTTGGTTGAGACATGCTTTGCGATGCTGATGAGTTCCAGGCAATATTTCTGGGCGATTGAGGGTATCGCGTTCATGTACTCCACCTCTCCTGGCACATACGCAATGATCACACCTTCCCCGTTGAGGTCGACTGAAACTTGTGACAGCTCATCAGCGGATTCCAGAAGAGTGTATGCGATGCGTTTCTTGTCGAGCTGCTTTCGGTATCCAGCCACAAGAGAACTCTGGTTGCCTCCTATCAAAACCACATGATTCAGCGGCGATTGATTTTCGGAGAGCTCTGCAGGCTTCCATGCGACCTGGTGCACCATTGCGTCCATGTTCTTGTCAGCCAATGCCTCACCCTCAATCTCGGAGAAGCGCATTCCGCTGAATTTGGCGATCGCTGCACCAGATAGATCAGTCACCGTGACATCAGCAGCGAGGTTACTGGGTGTTCTATCGTGCTCGTAGACGTGGATGTAACAAGTCTTGGGGGGCACCACGCCTTTCTTGATCGTGACATTGTTGACATGGGCTGGCATACGCAGCCTGGCGACCTGATGGAAGAGAGTAGAGCCAATCGACGTCACGGCATCAAATATAGGAGCCCAAGAGTCTGCATTCCATGGAAGCGTCGCATCCGCAGCAAGCGCAGGCTCTACATCGCAGAAGGTGAGCATTTCTTTCTCGTCTTCGCTTTCAAGATGCTCGGTCACTGCCCAAGGGAACCCCATCTCAGTCGCTGCAATGCCTGCGAGGTAATCGATGGTGAATGTTGGCTTGAGGACCTTGGTTGTACGCGATTTGATCTTGTCGATGTCAAGCTTGATGCTGTCCAGATCTACCGCACCCGTCTCTGCCGTGGCCGCGTTCGACGTCGTATGCGTTAGCCAGGCTGAATTATATTCAGTCTCGCCCTCCGCGGGGATCAGTCGAGACATGAGGCGTATCTTCGTGCCTTCCATCGCGATCTGAATATTGCGAGGAGCACTGATGGCAACAGGCACTAGCAGACTCGTATCATTCAGTGAGGCAGTGCCGACCGCGCCAAGGAAGCTGTTGAACAAGACTGCTGCCGGTATGATCTCCGTGCCATCAAGAGGATGGTTCTTGGGGAACGGTTTGGTATGATCATCCAGCCTTGTGTTGAATATGATGGTCTTCTCCTCGCCAACCCCAACAGGGAGCCGCTGTCCAAGGAGAGTGTGTGAATCGACATCGTGAACGGTGGTATCGGACCCACCGCTGCTAACCTCTTTCCAGAATTCGTCGTGTTTCCAGATTGTAGTAGGGACTCCCTTCGACCAGTCGATGTTTGCAAATTGGGGAGCCCATTCTACTGCGGTGCCCTTGCACCACATAGCAATGATGCTTTGCATGATGGCTTCGCGGGGCGACTTCTTGCGTACCAGCGTGGGTAAGACGGCAACATCGTCGATATCCAATTCCATCAAGGTCTCATTTACTGAATGGGTAATGACAGGGTGGGTTGATATCTCGGTGAACACACGGTAGCCGTCCTCAGCTGCAGCTTTGACTGCTCCCGTAAGGTGCACCGGTTTCAGCATGTTTCGAACCCAATATTCTGCGTTACGGAGATCTTGATCCTTTGCCGAGGGGGCTGAGGTCGAGTAAAGGGTGGTGTGCGGAGTGGTAGGCGAGATCGAGTCTGCTAAAGCCTTCTGCAGAGGTTCGGCCAACGACGCGAGCGCTGGACTGTGAAAAGCAATATCTGCTCGAACCCGGGAGATCTTGACCTGACCGGCTTTCTTCGAGTCTTCATAGTCTTGGATCGCTTTGACCGATCCAGATACGACACAGGAGCTCGGCGATGAATCGATGGCAACACCGATGTTGGAGCTCCCTTCGAGACTTTGGGCAACTTCCTCGTACGGAGAATTGACCAAGACCATGGCGCCCTCGCCCATGACCTGACGGTAGAGCACAGCACGCTTGCAGATGACGATAGCACCCTCGGCTGGCGTCAGGGCTCCAGCAATGACCGCAGCGGCAATCTCTCCCATCGAGTGGCCAATCACAGCACTGGGCTGGGTGCCTTTGGATCTTAGTAGCGCTGCGATGGCAACTTGCATGCAGAACGTGAGGACCTGGATCTTATCTGACGATTCGAAGTCACCAGACGCAAGAGCATCAGTGGCCGAAAACCCCATTTCGCTTTGGACAATGGGCTCGAGCTCATTGATGGTATCACGAAAGATTGCCTCTGTCTCGAGGAGTTCTTTGCCCATTTCGGGCCATTGGGCACCGTGTCCAGAAACCATCCATACGGAGCCTTGCTTGAGATCAGCACCGAGCACACGTCCGTTGGCAATGCCGGCGGAAGCCTTCCCCTCAGCGATGCTCTTGAGCTGCAAGGCAGCATCTGCGTGGTCATTGGCGACAACAGCGGTTCTGCAATCATGATGACCACGCCTGGTGGCAAGCGTGCATGCGATGGTAGAAAGAGGGTCTTCGGAACCCTTGCCTTCAATGAAATCTGCAAGAGCTTGGGCCGTTGCTGGCAAGCGCTTTTCTTGGGGTGCCGACAACAGCAGGACCTTTGGGCCAGCCTCTGCTTCTTCGTTCAGAGGAACTGTCTTCGGTTCTGGGGCCTTCTCGATGATAGCATGGGAGACACTTCCACCATACCCGTAAGAGCAAACAGCTCCTCTAGCTTTGCCTCCTTTGACTTCGGGCCACTTGACAGAGTCGAACGGTACGTGGATGCCGGCTTTGTCCCAGTCAATCTTCTTATTGAGGGTTTTGAGGTTGGCCTGAGGGGGTATCGTTTCGTTCTTCATGGCAAGAACTGCTTTGATGAAGCCCATGACTCCAGCGCCGGCTTCTAAATGGCCAATGTTCGGCTTGATGCTACCGGTGTAGCAGGGTGCATCCTTCGGTCTGCCCGCGCCGTAGATGTTGGATAAGGCACGTATCTCGATCGGATCGCCGACGAGAGTCGAAGTGGCATGTGCTTCCACATACTGTATCGACAAGGGATCAATATCCGCGAGAGCAAGCCGAGCGATGGCTTCCTGCGCTTCTCCATTAGGAGCCATGATGCCCTTGGTTTTACCATCCTGGCCGACCGCCGAACCCTTCAGAACGGCGAGGATGTTGTCATTATCACGAACGGCATCAGACATTCGCTTCATGGCGACACAACCAACGCCCTCGCCGCGACCGTACCCGCTCGCCGAATCATCGAACGAGCGACACTGGCCATCCTTCGAAATTGTCTTTGCAAGATCAAGCACTCGAGTCAGGCTGGGTGCACACAACGCATTCATACCACCCGCAATCGCAACATCGCTCTCTCTTGCCAAGAGGGCTTGTCTAGCGTGATGAATTGCAATGAGGGAGGAGGCGCAAGCTGCATCAACAGCCGTTGAAGGACCGCGGAAATCCAGCTGATAGGACACTCGATTCGGAATCCCACAATAAGCCGTCCCGATGCCCATCCATGCTTCGATGCCTGGCAGATCTTCAAGGATGATCTTGCCATAGTCTTCCGAGTTGACTCCCATGAAAACCGCCGTATTCGACCGAGCGAGACTTTGAGGAGCAATTCCTGCATCTTCGAGGGCTTCCCACGTAGCTTCCAAGGCAAGTCGTTGCTGTGGGTCCATCAACAGAGCCTCTTTCGGCGAGATGCCGAAGAAGGTGTTATCAAATGCCTTGAGATTGTCGATGAAGTAACCTTTATTGGTCGTTTGTTTGAGAACCTGCATGGACGGAAAGGTTTAGTGACGGGCCAAACGCCTCGAATGGAAATGTTTGGGATTGTAAGACCTTGTGATTTCGAGGATCCCTTTTATAAAATGGTTCCCATCGCCAGCTCGGGACTTGGCCTGAGCAGACTGATTTATTCATCAGTGTCTCCCATAATTTTTCGGGTGAGTTATTTCCTTTTAATGATCATCAGCGAGCTGATCAAAGGAACATGGCTCTCGAGATATATTTACCTCCGGCTACTCGACAGGACATGCCAACTATAAGATCCGCACATCAGCACCTGTCGACACTAGCTTTCCTCCTTTTCCAGGGCAAAAGTGATTCGTCTCCCATATTTTGCTTGAAGCACATTTGGCGTCCAAGAGACGATGCTCATGCTATAGCAAGCTTTTCAGAATGACCTACTTATTGCCACATCTTCTTCAACGAAACCCTAAGCATCCAATTTCAGCTCGATCAACGTTGCTTTCTACGGAATGACAAACCTTTCCAGGAAGTGGTAGTCCAGCGTCAGATGACGAGTCACTAGAAACAGATTGCCTTTCTTTCAACGGAGCTGTCCCTGGGCCCAAGAATCGATCAGTTGAAGCAACTCAAGAATCCTTCCTCCAGCAGACATTGACTAAAGGGAGAAGGTGGGGGGAAAAGCTCCAGGACAATAGACGCTGCACTGGAAACGGTCGCCTCTTGCAGACAATAACAGACGTTTGGACAACCCCATGTGCAATACAGAGTGAATCGCACGGGATGATAAAAGACGATTTAGATCCAGCATGGTTGACTCACCCAGTCCATTGGACGCCATTGTTGGCAATGTGATGTTCAAAGCTCTGGACTAGAATTCCTGGTCTCGGTGAGAGGGAAGGGAGGAAGATGCTTCAATGTTCTTCGATCCAGAATCACTCGCAGAGCGGCATAGGTAAACCCATTTATTGGTATCAACCATGTCGAATGTTGAGCCACATGGTGCTACGGCGATGCATTTCTTCCAGTTCGAGATGGCCCTGTCAGCTCGGCTGGAGGCCATGTTTGATAGACCGTTGTCAGATTTAAGAGCGCTCAGACCTCAACATGAGCCAAAAAATTGGAAGGCCCCGTGGCAAAGCGGGAGAGTAGCAAGATTGAACACGCAAGCAAAAGATCGTAGACGATGGCTTGGTGAGCTAGACCTGCTTAGGTCTCTACCTAAGGCTTGAGTCATGTTTTGTCAAGCTTGTTCGGCCATTGATGGCATGAACGCCGTTGGCGTCGCTTAGTCCACCCGCTGGAGGCTTGTCAGCCTGGCGATATAGACTGACTCTGATGTGGAGGGACACCATGGCTCTGGCGGCATGTTATGACGATGCGAATGTGAGATGAAGAGGAAAGCGGGTGCTATTGCTCCAGCTGTATTGCAAGATTGAGCATCCAACACAAGGGTTGCATTCGTTCTGCACTGATGTGGCGCCCAAGCGGAGCCACCGTATGCTGTTATTGTGGATTCCAAAGAGCTGAACCCTTCTCCAAGCCTCGGTCGGCCAGAATTCGGCGAACACCAATGGGTTGAGGATAGATACGTGAAACTCTCATCAGCTAGCAGAGGAAGATTCCGATCGCGCGACAATAGTGAGTAGTACGAACTCGGGAATGACGCCAAGCTACTTACCTTATACCACTTGAACAAATTTACACTCAGTAGTCGAGCCTATCTTACCGCCGCGCCAATAAGAAGAGGGATAGGGCTGTTGCTCAGTAAATCCTTGAAACCCAAATTGATTCCAAGCGGAAGCTGATTCTGACAGTGTTAGTCCTTACCAAACTGTCAGCTTCCTAGTGGTGGGGCGATCTCTAGCTTCACTTTAACTCAGCAACGAACTGACACTGGCCAAAATCCTCAAAATCGATCCGGGAAATCACAAGTCGTAGTCATAGATGTAATGACCGATGATGAGAATAAGATATTGTGAAGCAGCATCGCCCGGACCTATCTGCTCAGTGCCTCTGGGCAACTTTTCCCGGGCGGATGTGGAGATTGACAGAAGCGTCTTTGCAACTTTAAACCAAGGTTCGTGGAGGTGGAGCTTGCTTGGAGAGCCGTCATAGCACTCGCTGCCAATGCAATATGTTATGTAAGCTCGTCAAAGGGAATCCACTTCTTGTTCAGGGTCCGGAGATTCAGAGTAGTGGCGCCTTTCCCGCATAGGCTAGCGCTAGCAAAACGAGAAGCATTTGATGCTATCTTCGGCGATGCAGGCCACAACTTTGCTTGAGTCTAGAGCGCACATGGCAAAAAAGCTGCGCAGTCCGAAGAAACCCTTCGGTTACATGGTCGATGTCCCTTGAGCTGCTCAAGCCTAGTAGACTTCCTAAGAGCTACGCAGGATCAGCAATAAGGATGTCAAGAGACCCTTGGGTCCTGAGACTATTAGGGATTCAAGAATCAGCTTCCAGGCCAACATTACCCTGCAGTCAGTGCCAAATATATGATGGTCAGATGAAGATCTTGAGAAAATGCTTGATTCAGCCGCCGTCCAAGTTTGCATGAAGCTGAATGGTGTTTTGCTACCATATCGGAAAGCAATCATAGAATGGCGCCTTGGCCCAGGATTGTCAGAAGAGTATCATTGACCATACTTGGTAAGGACATGATAGCATGTAATGATCTTGTTGCTGGCCATCAGAGGCACGCGGTCAAGATTTACTCGATATGGACTAAAGCGCGATCGGCAAGTACAAAGTACCAAAATAAGAAAACAGCATTCAAAATGACGAGACCTCCCTCTCTTGAGCACACTTGGGATAACACCTCTCGCCTAGGAACCATTTATGATCCTAGCGAGACCCTCTAATTTGTTTGTAAGCAAGCGATCATGTGATAACGATGACATGTGGCCCCCTTGTTCCTGACCACCACTCGTGCCATTCTTGGAATCAATATGAGCACCAGGCATACCAGTTCTGGCAATCATCTTGACTGGCGAGCTGCGATCAATGACAGTGTTCTCAGATTCTGTTCTCACAGATTTTCGATCTGGCAAGGACTTCTCCTTGAACATCAAATTTTCTGCTTTGATTCCAAGGTGGCCATGCGGAAATCATATTCCAACTCGAATCCTGCTTGAGGGTCTCCCTCCCGTGGTACAAAATCCACCAGCAAATCCTGCTTGGTAGCAAAGGCCGCATCATCTGTCACATATCTGCAATTGCGGTCAAACAGCTGAGTCGTTATGGACTTGTAACCTGGAGCCCGGAGGATGAAATGAATATGGCCAGGGCGCATAGGATGTCGATCGAGTAACTTGAGAAGCTTGCCAGCCGGGCCATCATCAGGGATTGGATAGGCGGTTGGTCGAAGGCAGTAGAGAGCATACTCGCCATCCTTACCTGTGAAAAATCTGCCACGGAGGTTGAAGTCTACCTGGTTTGGATCCTGCTGCTCGTATAGACCATTGGGCGCTGTATGCCAGAGGTCTAATTCCGCGCCCTCGATAGGATTGCCCGTTTGGAAGTCGATGACCCGCCCATGCATGAAAGTATGGTCCCCATCCGGTATGCCGTGTACTATGCTAGCCCCCATGCGCATGATGGGCGCATTTGCACGATAAAACGGACCAAGACCTGTGGTTTCTGTCGGTGCTGAGGCTGACGACTCTGTCCTATTGGTAATTTCATCAACTAGCGGCTCGAGGCCAACAACGTCACACACCAGTTGGCCCTCGTTGCGAGTAGCATTTGACATTCGACCAGACTCATTGATCTTTGGAGGCGGAAAAATGATCAGTCTTTTGATACCATTGAAAGAAGCGCTTGCTTCAGGCCAAGCGCTCGCTCGCTTACTAGTTCAACACCGGCAAGGAACTCATCCATGGTAAGCTCAACCTCCTTTGCGAAGGCATGCATGTGTCGAATAAGCGGTCCGATGATCTGTCGCATACGTGGGGACGCATTAGGGCCCGTAGAATTGATGACGTGCTCCGTGAAGTCTGGATCCAGACAGTGTTTATGGGTCTTTGGCTCCTTCATCTCGTCTTCTGCTACGACTTCGTGTCGATAACTAGTGACCATGCCAGCGTCCACAATGATACACTCTAACGAAAGATCTTCACAGGCGTGTCTTTCCAGTTCGGAAGAATTGGTCGATCTTTACACTGGTAATGATCACATTCATGGGCCCAAAATAATGTGTTTAATCTTGAAGCCTTATTATTTATCATTAGCAGTATGATCCTTCACGTGCGGCCACCCAAAGGACGGGATTCAAGTTTTATAGTGCGGTCCATGCAATCTTTGCTAGATACGCTCTGGAAAGCTGTATTGTCATGAAATTTGGCCTTATTTGCGAAAATGTACTAAAGTGGAAAGCCAGGCGTATGCAGGGCAATGATTGGCAGCGACACTTATGACGTGAAGGGTATATGACGACAAAGAGGCGTCCCAATAGTCTCTACCTTCTCGAATCAGGCAAATCCTCGGGGAACTCAGCTGTCCACACCATTTCATGGCAAGATTGGTCAACTCCTCTGAACATACAAGCTTCTTAGCCCTCCAAGAAGGAAGTCGAAGCTGAAGGCTGGAAATATGAAGTACTGGTGGTGCTGACTCAGCCGCCCATGTGTAGTCGAAGACATACTGTTTTGGCTCTATGAAGATCTCTGTCGTCCTCCCATCCCTATTGGGCTACGTCGTCGGGCCTGTCTCGTTCTTCATCCATCAGATCTCATCCTGGCAATTATATCTCAAGCATCCTTGAAACCATCCACAACTTCCCCGTCTCTTACAAACTCTTCGACCCAGCCGATAGTCATCCTGCTCGAGATCAACCATGCCTTCATTTGATTGTTGATTCAATGGGAAACTTACATGCTCCTCTTTGTATCAGCGAACTTCTCGTGATCACCAACCAAATGCTCCTTGTACCACGAATCCTGCTTCATGCGCTTGTAGTCTTCGACACTCTTGAAAATCACCTGGCTAAAGCAATCAAAGTCGGCGATGTTGCACATTTGCGGGTCGAAGAGCTGTGCCATCAGGGCGCGCGTGGCTGTTTGGTTATGAATCTTTCATTGGGGGTCAGCCAAGAAATTGGTGTATCGAAGAGACTCCAGAGGTAGAGCGACTGACCTGGGTCCATCTTTTGACACCATACTTGACCATGAGTCCCTTGTTCATAGGTGCGGAAACATTTACCATGTGGTTGCGGTAGTCTCCCTCGCTCATGCCCGGCTTACGGTAGCCGCAGATAGTAAGACAGAGGTATTTGTCCGTTGTCGAACCGGAGGCCTCAGGCACTCCTGGATCGTTGAAAGTTTCCATTGTCCTGCGAATTGTACCACCGTATCTACTGGCTATATTTCATTCACGATGGGATTAACCAGCAGGATGAATAGTACTAGCGAGGAGAGCCACCAGGGCGGCCGCTGAGGATGGGATATTCATTTAGCCCGAGCAGCGGTAGCTGACACACCGATCCCTCGAGTGGAGATTTGAGCGGCTCTCAGCTTGGAGTTTTGCTCCATTCTTCGTATTCATTGGCAAGAGAAACGAGCTCAAGGCAAGCTAGGTCCACGAACCTTGGCGGCCGAACCTCATTACCATCAATTGGGAGGCAGGCTTTTGTCGTCACGATGAAAGCTCATCTGGAACCATCCACAATAGCATTGATCTTAGGACCATGCATAAGGCTATTGTGAGCTGGGCGCAACTGCTTGTCGTTCTCTCGGTCTCTTGTTTGATTGGTGTGATTTGGAGGTTTACTGGTCCACTGCAGAAGCTCGGTACATAGTGCAGCTCGAATTTCCATCCCATCGGGGACGAACGGGAGGATTCTTTGTGCCGGATGGATTATCCCGAGCTCTATGGTCCGAGCCGAATGGATCTTCGCCTCTGCAAGCCAGGCCAGGGTTCCACCATAGAGATAATCGTCCGATCGGCTCTCGGCGGCAGAGAGTCAATTGAACAGGCTGAAGACCGTTTGTTTAGAATATTGCCAGCACTGCTGCGTGATCAAGTATTGGAGCTTGCCTCAAATAAGCTTTGGGCATTGTGCGGGCATACTTCGCAAAGATGCTGTATCACACGCGGCACTTATACCACGATTTTTGATCGAATTTTATGATATCGGAATATGGTTCGGTTGGTCGCAGGTATCTCCTATTGCCCCTGACGAGCAATGCGAAATGTACGCCTTCTACCAGACTGCAGCCATCCCTCGAGGGTGTCCTATAGCAGATTCTCGCCAGCCTTCTTCCGCAATGCCGCTCAAGATCCTTCACGCAGGCTTTAGCACCCTCAAACTAAAACATCGTCAATTGCGTCTTCGCCATGATGAGCAATTGAATGGGATTGGAGGGCAGAACTCCGTCAGTGATCCGGCACAGGGCCTGATAGGCTGAGAAATGAGTACTTCGAAAAGCGGTGAAAAGCTGTGGGGAGCGCGGACGGAAATGGGGAGCGCGGACGGAAATGAAGTAGATATCATCTAAATGCAAAAGAAAGGCTACAACTCGAAATTCATTTTAGGGCGGTCGGCCATGACTCCAACATCTCCGAAATAACTGCCATCTCTTGGCGTCGATCATCCTCTACCCCACACCTATTTTATATATGAGGAAGATTTTTTTGGTGTTATTTAGAGCATTTCAAGCCAGTTGAACCTGAACTTCCGTGATTTTTTTCTCCAACGCGCGATATGAGGAATGGTATAGAGTGTACAGGTGGCGGCAGGAGTGGGATGCAAAGGATGTATCAGAGGGTTGTTCAATTCAACACCTTAAGTAAGCGTGGGGTGGAGCATGATCGGCGCCAAGAGATTCAGTTACTTCGGACATTCGAGATGGCGAGATTACTTCCGAGGTTCAGAAAACAACACTGAAATTCGGTTTCTTGTTCAGCCTCATATTATATTCCGATGGTGAACCATTTCTGCGTTCCAGCTCTCATTTCGAACGCTACTCTTCCATCCTCTGCCAATTTTCGTAGAACCTCTACCGTAAAGGGTTCTAGCGCCAGCTCCCTTACTCCTTGGTCTATTTCACTCCCATACATGGCTGTCACAAGGTCCTTGATCGTCATGCTACCCTTGCCGCGTCCTCCACCAGCCGTCTCCTTGCGCCTCGTCTCCTCCAACTTCAGCAACACCTGCCGCTCGCGCCGCACCTTCTGCGCCAGCTCCATCGAAATCTTGGCTCGCAGGTCTTCGATGACGATACCGTGGGCAGGATAGCCCCTGACGCAGTTGTGTGACTGCATTGTGTGCAGCGAGTCCATCCAGATCCTCAGTTGCTCTACAGCAGCGGTGCCATGACCTAACACGGCGTCTCCTGTGAACATGGCCTGCTCTTCCTCAAGGATGAAACACATATGGTCGTTCGAATGGCCCGGGGTGTGCACTGCGCGGATGGTGGCGCCTTCGACCCGGAATTTTTGACCGTCCGTGATGCACTGTTGGGTCTTGCTCGGCGTGTGCTTATATATCGATGAGGCGAGGTCCGGATACATGCGAACTAAGTCAGGAACGCCACCGGTGTGATCGCCATGCCAATGTGTAAGGAATATGTGAGACAATGAGACCTTAGAGGTGGTGAGAGTGGAAGAGATGAGCTTTGCCCAGTCTGGGATGCCTTGCCCTGTATCTATGATGAGACGTTTGGCGCCTGTGCCGACGATGTAAGTGTTCGTGCCCTGCAACGTGAACTGTCGATATATAAAGTCAGTTACTGATCAATCAGAATTGATGATGTAGTTGAACACGCATCAGAATAGCAAGGCAAATGCCCAATCGAGGTTTGCTCTCGTCTGAGGTACCTTCACGGCATTCTCATCGACTTCACGGCCTAACATTTTTTATGTGCATGATTATGACCATCAACGAAAAACCCTAAGCAGCATGTGTGCTGGTGCTTTTGGACCTACCTTTCCAGGATTCTGGCCAAGGACACGGATTACTCGCGGGCTGATCTGCTCAATGTCTTGCAGCTTTGGTAAACTTGATTGTTGACCTTTCAGATAATCTTCAAATGCACATATATTGAGGGTTTTATTAATCTGACGATAGCCTCCTACGCCAGGTGCCATGATCGACTAGTTCGAATGGTGAGCCGAGGTGTCTAGGACTGAGAAACATAAATTGCAGGCCTAGATAAATTGAAGCTTAATTCTAACAGCGTGGAGGGCGAATGATTTGCGCTTTTTAATATGGGGCCAACAATGCTCGAGATTCCGGGTTTGGATGTCAACGTGCGGAGTCAAGCCGTCTATATGATCATTAAATAAGAGCAAGAGGCCTGCACATTTGGCAGGCACTTGGTTGCCTAGAACGACATTGAACCGAGAGAGCACTCAGGTCGGTGAACGACTAAGCACAGAGTAATCCAATACTGCATTGAACCGAGCAAATGACCCGGCTCGGTGAGTCTGATTGTGATATTGAATATCTCACGGGCGTCGGACAACATAAGACCCAACCCTGATATAACATCACCTTGATAACGGCGGTCTGACAAAAGAAGATTTGCCATCGTCATTCGTACACTAATCAAGAGGCTCTCGCTGAGTCATTCATTTGCCCACCTCTTGCTAAGATATGCAGTAAGCAGTGAGAGATATCGTAAGGTAGTCTCGGATATCGCTGGCCTGTGTCACACACTGATATATCTACACTATCACACAACGTTACTACCAGCTCGTCAAATTCTCCCCGAACATCATGGAGTGGATTGGGTCTCGTATTCCAGAGCAGCCCACTTCAACACCATCGTGGACGCCAGACGCGTCGTTTGAGCCAACCAAAATGAGGCTTGCTTATTTCAGTAACGAGTTTCCACATGACGACCTGAAAGACCTACTTCGTCATCTTCATGTTCACAGCAAAGATATACGATACCCTACGTTGGTTAGATTCATTCACCAGGCGACCTTGGCTATCCACGAGGAAGTGCGCCTACTGCCCGTTACATTGAGAATGCTGGTCCCGTCCTTTGAGACAGTCTTCAATCTAGCTGACCATGCTGCGCTTCGAAATGGCCCCCTTGGTGGTGCTGTAGATGGAACGCTCCTCTGCGCAGTTCAGCTGGCGACCCTCATAGGGCAAGTATCTTGGGGATTCTTTATATTGCTTGGTTCTAATTCTCGTGTACAGCTACTACGAAAATGGTCTCAACGAGGACTTCTGCCAGTCTTCCTCTTTGGACAATTGTCTCGCTGGCTTAGGAACCGGTCTCCTATCTACAGCTGCGGTCTCTCTCTCTCCCACATTGGCAGATATGCCACTTGCAGGTGCCGAGGTGGTTCGCCTCGCATTCCGGCTTGGAGTTCTAGTGGACGAGGTTTCGCAGAATTTGCAACCTCGTCAGAGTTTAGAGGCTGGCCCGGGCGACAGCTGGGCCTATGTGGTGCCTGACGTAACGGTTGACGAGGTTCAAAGGGAGCTTGATGCGATACATACGACAGAGGTGCGATAGACACGTAATCCGCGTATCCTGTGTACTCACCAATTTCAAAACATAGAAAATCCATGATGCAAGCAAGATCTTCCTCAGTGCTGTGAGTTCGACCTCACTGACGGTCAGTGGCCCACCAGCAAGATTAAAGCACATCTTTCTCAAGTCTGAGTTCTTCCGCGACCGGAGGTCTATCGCTTTACCAGTATACGCAGGTCTGTGTCATGCAAAACACGTCTATACTGAGGACCATGTGAACAGCATCATTCAGATCAGCTCACTGGACTCATTGAATGCTAAATGCGAACCGCGAGTGCCAATATTCTCAACTAGTACGGGAAGGCCCTTCAATGCCAAAAGTGCCAGAGAGCTTTTTCATAATATCATTGAAGAAATTCTCACTCAAGCGATTCAGTGGGACAATGTCATTCAAGGGATCGTTCAAAGAGCCAAAGATGTGGCAGCCTCGGAATGCCAGCTTCTTTGTTTCCGAACGTCCCTGCCTATTCACGACCTTGTGACGGCTTTGAATTCGGAAGACTTGGAGCACTTCAAAACAACAACAGAGGACCTCATACCTTGGATCACCAGGCCAGATTCGCGTTCATCAAAGGCCAGCGGAACGGCACAATCCAAGATTGCCATTGTTGGCATGTCCTGCCGCATGCCAGGAGGCGCCACTGATACAGAGAAATTCTGGCAACTCCTAGAAAGCGGACTTGATGTGCACCGTAGAATACCTGCTGACCGATTCGATGTTGAGTCGCACTACGACCCAAACGGCAAACGGCTTAACACTAGTCATACCCCGTATGGATGTTTCATCGACGAGCCGGGGCTTTTCGACGCGCCCTTTTTCAACATGTCGCCCCGAGAGGCAGAGCAGACGGACCCCATGCAGCGTCTCGCAATTGTGACAGCATACGAGGCCCTTGAGAGGGCTGGATACGTCGGTACGTCACTCTTTTACGTCAAGGTCCTCGTTTGGAGCAGCCGCCTAGGGCCTTCTTGAGCATTACTTAGATCAAGGTAAGCGTCGTCACCAAGACCACTGACAACCGTTGTAGCAAATCGAACTGCGGCCACTCGCCTTGAGCGTATCGGTACCTTCTATGGCCAAGCTAGTGACGATTATCGAGAAGTCAACACTGCACAGGAAGTCAGCACCTACTTCATCCCAGGCGGATGCCGTGCTTTTGGTCCAGGGCGTATCAACTATTTCTTCAAATTTGCGGGACCAAGCTATAGCATCGACTCAGCTTGTTCATCCAGTCTAGCAGCTATTCAGGTACGTCCTTGCTTTTGATTGAATCTCTATTCTATGGTCACCTCGAACAACTAAGAGATCCATTTCTACGCTCATTATACCCCCTTACAATAGTCAGCATGTACGGCACTTTGGAATGGCGAGCTCGATACGGCTGTAGTAGGTGGCATGAACGTGCTGACAAACTCGGACGCCTTTGCCGGTCTGAGCCATGGACATTTCCTTACCAAAACGCCAAATGCTTGCAAAACGTGGGATAGCGAGGCTGATGGATATTGTCGCGCCGATGCGGTGGCATCTCTTATCATGAAGAGGCTCGAGGATGCCGAGGCCGACAACGACAACATCCTAGGGGTCGTCTTATCAGGCGCTACGAACCACTCGGCCAATGCGATATCCATTACACACCCGCATGCGGGTCATCAAGCCTACCTAGGCCGGCTCGTCTTGAATAGGGCTGGCGTGGACCCGCTCGATGTTGGCTACGTCGAGATGCACGGTACAGGGACGCAAGCAGGCGATGCAGCGGAGATTGAATCCGTCACGGAAGTGTTTGCCCCTAAAGCTGGCGGAAAGCGCCGCAGCCCCAAGAACCCACTTTACATTGGGGCTGTGAAGGCGAACGTAGGCCATAGTGAGGCCGGGGCTGGTGTTACAGCAGTTGTCAAAGCGCTGCTGATGCTGCAGAAGAACGCGATTCCGCCTCATGTTGGCATCAAGAAGAGTTTGAATCCTTTGGTTCCCAAGTTCATCGACGGGAGACACGTTCAGATACCGTATCAAAAGGTTGAATGGCCTCGCCACCCCGGTGGTAGGAGGAGGATCGCAATGGTCAACAATTTCAGTGCCGCTGGCGGCAACACATCCCTCGCGCTTGAGGAAGGGCCTCTTCGAGACGAAGTGAGAGCGGAGGACGCAGACCCTCGTCCCGCACACGTGATCGCCGTGTCGGCGAAGAGCAAGGTGTCTTTGCGAGGGAACATCGAGCGACTGCTAGGGTTCGTAAACGGTGACGCGAACGGCTTCTCTTTCCTGGAACATCTCTCATATACGACAACTGCTCGGCGCTACCACCACAATCACCGGGTGGCTTTTGCCGCCTCCAACGTCACCCAGGTGAAGAAGCACCTACATTCCGCCCTGGAGAATGTCGACTCCCATAAGCCCATATCATCTTCGACAGGCCCGCCCCCTGTAGCTTTCGCCTTCACTGGTCAAGGTGCGTCATATAAGTCATACAATCTGGAATTGTTCCATCATTCTCCGTCTTTCCGGACACAGCTTTTGCACTTAGACAGGCTCGCGCGAAGTCTTGGTTTTCCATCCTTCCTCCCTGTGCTGGACGGCAGCCACGCACAAGACCACCTCCACTCCCCGGTCATGTCTCAGCTTGCGTTGGTCTGCGTGGAGATGGCGCTTTTCAAGTACTGGGCCTCGCTCGGTGTACGTCCAGACCTAGTCGTTGGCCACAGCCTCGGCGAGTACGCGGCTTTGAATGCGGCCGGCGTACTTTCGGCCAGCGATACCATCTTCCTGGTGGGGCAGCGAGCGCGTCTGCTCGAGCTGAGATGTCAGGCTGGCAGTCATAAGATGGTGGCTGTCCGTGCCTCGGTTCAACAAATCGAGATCAGCCTCAAGGCTTCTGCGGCGCCATACGAGGTTGCATGCCTTAACGAACCGAATGGGACGGTCCTCAGCGGCCCAACAGCGGACATGGAGGCGGCCATGCCGTTGCTAGAACAGGACGGGTACAAGTGCTTCATCCTAGATGTGCCCTTCGCGTTCCACTCGGCGCAGACGGATCCCGTACTGGACGAGTTTGAGACCCTTGCTGTCTCGGGCGTGCTGTTCCAGCCGCCACAGCTGCCCATCATATCACCGCTTCTCGACAAGGTCATTTTTGATGAGCAGACCGTCAACGCCAAGTACGTTCGGCGCGCGACACGAGAGACGGTCAATTTCCTGGCGGCGTTACGTTCAGCGGAGCGTATCGGCACTATTGACGAAGATACGGCCTGGATCGAGATCGGGCCGCACCCCGTGTGCGTGAATTTTGTCAAGAACTCCCTGGGCACAAAGACTTCTCGAATAGGTGTTCCTTCGTTCCGTCGAGGCGAGAACAACTGGAAGACGTTGGCTGATAGCTTGGCGTCTTTACACTGCGCCGGAGTCAAGATCGAATGGAGTGAGTTTCACAGCCCGTTCGAGAAGGGACTGCGGCTCCTGGATCTTCCTACCTATGCTTGGAACGAGAAGAACTACTGGATACAGTACAAGGGGGATTGGGCGCTTACTAAAGGCAATCATTTCTATGACGAAGAGCAAGGTATCGGTGCCTTCGCCAAGCCGCCGCTTCCTACGCCCCGTGCTGTGAGCAGCCTCAGCACGTCGACAGTTCACTCCGTCTTGGAGGAGAGCTTTGGCGAGGCCGCCGGCACGGTGCTCATCCAGTCTGATTTGTCGCAGCGAGATTTCAGAATTGCGGCATGGGGACACAAGATGAACAACTGTGGTGTTGTTACATCGGTGAGTGCAATAAATGAGACACCGACTTGGCTGTGAATGTTGAGTTCCGTGTACTAATTCGAGGCTGCCGTAGTCCATCCACGCCGACATAGCCTTCACGCTTGGAAATTATCTTTACAAGAAGCTAAGGCCCAACGGGATGCCACGCAACGTTAATATTGCAAATCTTGAGGTCTTGAAAGGGCTCGTTGCCAATAGTGACCCGGACACTCCGCAACCTATCCAGGTCCGGGCTTCGACCGAAGACATAGACAGCAACACGGCCACATTGACATGGTACAATGTGCACGACGGTATGCCTGCTGAGGAGCCTTTCGCCACCGCAACCTTGCTTTACGACACTGCCACGGCCTGGCTGAGCTCGTGGATTCCCATGACCCACCTGATTCAAGGCCGAATCCAGGAATTGGAACGGCTTGCTGATGCCGGGCAAGCTAATCGGCTCAGCCGCAGCATGGCGTACCAATTGTTCGCCAGCAACCTAGTAGACTATGCAGCAATCTACCGGGGTATGCGGTCCGTGGTACTGCACGGGCTGGAGGCCTTCGCCGATGTGACGCTGGCGACCAATGGAGGTCATGGTGGCAATTACACAGTCCCCCCGCATTTCATTGATAGCGTCGCTCACCTGGCGGGCTTCGTGATGAATGTGTCGGATGCGCTTGACACGGGATCCAAATTCGCCGTCACGCCTGGATGGCGGTCATTGCGTCTCGCCGCGCCACTCGTTCCTGGCGGCCAGTACAAGTCGTATGTCAAGATGATTGAGACCAAGGACGATCCGACTGTGTTCTTTGGGGATGTTTATATCCTGCAGGACGAACAGATCATGGGATTGTGCGAAGGCATCCAATTCCGCCGTTACCCCCGAATCCTACTGTCACGCTTCTTCTCCGCGCCAGATGATTCGAATGGGCCGCCGGTGGCTCAGGCGACCAAAGCGGCAGCGCCCAAGAAGGCCATTCCGGCTCCTGCTCTTCCGGCTCCTGCAATCACTTCAGAAGCGGCGCCGGCGCCGGCGGCGGCGGTAGATGTCGTTGCTGTGGCACCGTCACCGAAACCCGTCGTCACCGACGTGAGCAGCCTCGACACCGCTGTGACCGTAAAGGCAGCGACGATGGCCAACACTGATAGCACCAGCGCAAAAGCCATCCGGGTCGTCGCATCAGAGGCGGGGCTTGACTTGGCGGACCTGACTGACAACGCTAGCTTCACTGAGCTGGGAATTGACTCGCTGATGAGTCTGGTCATCGCCGAGAAATTCCGGGAGCAGCTTGGAGTCGTGGTCAACGGCAGCTTGTTCCTCGAGTATCCGACCATTGGAGACTTGCGAAGTTGGCTGGACGAGTATTACACATGAATTGGGGCAAAAGTGAGGCATCGGTAACAGAATGTTTCGCATTTGACGGCGACGAAAGCACCTGGGAACATCCTGGCTTGTTACAAACCTCGTTTGGAAGTGCATTGGTTCAAATAGACTAGTGGCTATTTCATCAATCCAACCCTTTTCCTACCTTGCCATAATGCACCTCGAATCTCTAGCACTAGGAGCTTCCATACTCTAAATCACTTACATCCGCCTGTTCCCCTCTGCCACCGCGTGAACAGTCCTTTGAAACACGTTATGCCCTGACGATAACACCTCACGCAGCCAGACGTTACCAGCAACCTGCTCCTGTTCTCCAAAGATCTGCTTGGCGGGACACAGCTACTTAGAAGTTGTTACACACAGCCTCTGTGACAGCCTGAACCCCCATCAATGTAGCACGTTGCGATATCCGACTCAGCAGAAGTCTTGATGCTTTGCCCTCCTATAACTGAATGCTGACTCTACGCGGATCAACTTACGATACCACTTGCCAGCCCCTTATGATACATCTCCCTCTCTAGCTCTAACGATTTCGGTATAATATAGACCGAGAAATTGACTCGCTGCGTCCTGCCCGCTGGAACGAGATGGGATCTCTTGCTGTTCTACTATGCGTGGGTGGAGGCTTGCTCGGGGCGATGGGGGGTGGCGGCGTAGGCAAAAGGACGGTGGGTGCCTTTGGGGTTAGCTGTTCAGGGAATGGGCGGTCTACTTCCAGGGAGATGTAGGATTGCATGATTTGATGCCGGGAGAATCAGCAAGCCTCTGGGATGTCCGACCTCGATCGTCGGATGTCGGTCAAAACGCGGCTAGCCGTGCTCGCAGTCCCGAGCTTCATAGCAGCCGTGCATGGCGGGAGGAATACAACTCACTGGGGCGCGCTCGCTTGCTATCTCTTTCTTCCTCTCTTTCACACACACACATACACACATAGCAAACCATGTCGACAACCGCCATACAAGCCACGGCCCTGGTGACAGGCTCCTTCCTCTCCGGTAAGCAGCAGAACCCTCCTGCGGGCGAAAGCCATGAGCTAATCAGCGCCAAAGGGGTCATGACCTCGCTCTCTCTCATTGCCATTCCCGTCTTCCTCGACAGCATCACGCGGGCGCCGCAGCTCGTCTACGCCTGGGAGCGCATGTACCACTACGGCCACCAGGCTCTGCCCACCATGTCCGTCGGCACTCTCGGCCTGTGGACCTACGCGGCGGCCAGACGACGGGGCGCCAAGGAGCCATGGCGGCTCTGCGCGCTCGCGGGCGCGACCACGGTGCTCATGGTCCCCTTCACCTGGTTCGTCATGGTGCCGACCAACAACGAGCTCTTCCGGCTCGCCGCGGCGGGCTCGGATTTGGGCGGTGTGACGATTGAGGATGCGAGGGCGCTGGTGGTCTCGTGGGGCTGGATGCATCTGACCAGGGCGGCGTTTCCGCTCGCAGGGGCCATCTTCGGGGCCATCGCGACGTTTGCGCCGTAGAGCGTTGGGGGTGGCACTCGGACGATTCGTGCGGGTGCATACGGTGTCGGGGCATTAGAATTCAGCACATCACGCTGAATTGCCCCGAGGTCGGCGTTTGGCTCCAGACATGCATGGTTCGGGTCTCGGCAGAGCGGTGTGGGAGGTTCGCCAGGAGGCAGCGGTCTTGTTGATAATGATGTATGTACCTCACAGTGGCTGCCATGCTTGGAGGCATTGTACCGAGGCTTGGGGGTGGACAAACAAAAGGAATAGTGCCCACTAAGATCTCGGTGGTAACTGCGCGATTCTGTCGCCCACCACTATTCCTTTTTTTTGGTCCACCGAGGGCGAGGGCACTTCCATGCCCAATCCTCTCAGGGCTAGGCTACCGTGTTGGGATTAGTGAAGCCCTAGGATTGGCACTCACAACACCACGAGGCGGTCTCTCAGGTAATCCGATCAACTTACACGAACAATCAGAAGAAAAGTCCAGCGGAACTCGTGCTAAAAACAAGGATTAAGATATCAACGGGCGGCGTCGAGCTCTCCTTGCAGGGACTGAGTGCAGTATGGCATTAGGTAGAAGCTACGTTCCTGAGCCTGATAAGAACTTATAATTGCCAATCTCATATGGATTATAATTTGAGCATCGTATTCCATTTCAGTTCACCGTGTGAAGCTTTGGTTCTCTTTTGAGTCATGATTCATTTTCAAGCGCTCTACACGTTCTTTGATTGCAGCCTATGCTGACAGCATACACCCGTCAAGAATGGCTCAAAGCTCAAGATAGAGCGCTGACCAAAGTGGCCATAGGCTGTGGAAGACAGTTGAGCTTCCGCTCTTGCAGATCCTTTGGTGACTTTACCTTTCATCGGCATCTACGTCTTTGTTTTGAAGTTGTTCATCAATGTTACGCTTTCTACCCTCAATCCTTGAAGTGAAATCTCATTTGAGTAGCACGCGCGTGGTGGACGAGTCAACAACCAGCATTACTCGTATGCTCCTCGGCCCCCCCTCCCCACCCCCCTCCGTTGTCAGAAGCCATTCGTGGGCCCCTGAAACCTTTTCAGAGGATCCGCCAGGTCTGGTCTCTTCCACCCCTCCTCGAAACCGGTGAAGAAGACCCACTTTAGCTCCGTAGGCCTTCTCTTCGTCGTGTCCTGGCATAGCCTAGCCACCTTCAACCACATGTCTCCTTTGCAAGGAAAGTAACCCGCCCACTCCTCAGTCTGCTCGTAGACCTTAGAAGTCTGCTCGCCATTCTTGACCGCGCGGATAAACTTCGCGGCGTGACCGTCGTCACGCTCCCTCACGACGTCTCGGAACAGGTCGTCCCAGCTCAAATCATCGCTCTCTGGGTCCTTGTATCCGGTAATGGCTTTGGCGTCAAGAAGGGCAGATCCCGTGGCCGCGTACCACATCAAGTCTGTGCGGGCCTTGTGCTCGACCAGGCGCGCACGGTCCGCCAGCGGGATCCAGTGCTGTCGGGTCAGGACGGTGCAGAAGATGCTGCTGGTGACGCAGTGCATGAGGAAGAAGTCGATCTTCCGTGTGCGGCCCTGCTGGTGCGCCGCGCCACACAAGTAGGTACATACACTAATCATCTCTGCCGTGCGCCGGTTCAGGTCATCCTCGTCGTCGACCTTGATGCGGAACTCGGCCGCCACCCGTGCCATTTCGTCACCGGCTCGCTCGACGACACCCGTTATCTTGCCTGCGAGGTCCGACCAGACCGGAGCCGTACGGATGCGCTCGCTCGCTCGGGCGTTGTGTATCAGCTCGATGAGCGGCTTAGGCTTGCCTGTGGAAACACCAGCAGCGGCAGCCTTCTTTTCGGCCGCGAAGAGCACGTCCTCGATCTTCATGCGCGGCTGGCTTGCGGCCAGAGCGAGCCCCTCGGCCACGATGGCCGGCTGGTCGAATTCGACCCCGAAACCGATGTGGATGATCGGGTGGTAGGCGCCTTCGACCATCTGCACAAGCATGCGCTCGGCAATCTTGCTGTGCGAAAATACATATTCGAGGATCACCTTTTGGTAGCCACCAACCGCGATCTGTCCCTTGAAGAATTCCAAGAAGGTGTGGTACTGATGGACCTGACCAATGGTGCTATGAAATACCTCGGCGTCGTCCAGCCGTGCGAGTAGCGCCTCATCGATCTCTGGAATGGCTCGCTGGATCGGAGCGAGATCGTTGTAGCGATCCTGCAAGTCTTGCACGTTGGCGCCCAGAGTCAAGCATGTGAGCAGGCTATGCACCATGTGGTTGTGCATGCCTGGGTCACGGAAGAAGATGTGGTAGGCTTCATGATTCTTCTTCAGAAGTTCATTACATGATTCCAAAACATCTGGGGCAATTTCTCCGGCTTTGAAGACGCCGAGATGCGTAGGTGAGAGGCGGATAGGAGAGGCGACTGCAGTCATGATTCCGTAGAGGTATCAAAGATGTGCGCGTGGGATGCCGTGTTGAGCTGCCCTTTTGAAGATCATACATGACCAGACATTTGCAAGGGGTAAATAAAAAGCGAAGAACCTCACATGTCCGAGCCGATGCTCGTGGGGTACGTTGAGTATTCATCCGGTACTTTTGGCCATGGTCCGTGTCCCAACGCGGCCAATAGGGGTATTACGCATTCTGGTTCTTGTAAGAGGACTGCCAATAAGGCGAGCAGTTGTTCTATCTTTGTAGGGGCAATGCGCTAGGCTTGAGAGTCGTCAGGCCAACGAGTGGTCTTATATGGTCTATCATTGATGATTGGAAAATGCTTGCCTATGTAGAAGCCTCCGAAGTCACTTCTCCCCAAGGTTTATTGACCAGGGTTCCTCTTACGAAGATTATCATTTCCTAGGCATGGCTGTCTGCGTCTCCACTACGATCATTCAGGGCCTTTTGCTCACTCAGGTACTGCTGAAACTTGGGGAAAAACTCTTGATAAAACGCCGTATTCACCATCTCCTCCGTCCTGTTGATCTGCTTCCCATCCTCGGTGAATGTGACAAACATGGCATACTCGTTCGTCCACCTGAAGTCTCCAAAGGGCGTGTCACCCCCCGAGGTCGCATAGATGACGGCCTTGCTCTTCGGGGCGTCGTGCACGATCTCGTGAATATGCAGCTAGCTTGCAGAGTAAGATAGAGGGATCGGGCGTTGCAGAGAAACAAAGAATGTGGGCGGAGCAAATCAAGCGTGGAGGCTTCCTCGTACCTCGTAATTTGTTACGATCTCCATGAGTTTCGGCAGGATCCCTTTGACCTCGGCTACCGACTTGGGAGGAATGCCCAGTGATAGCGGCAGCATCACCTGTACACAGTCGCTGGACCAGGTCGCCATCCAGTCTTCAGGGGTCCACTTCCTCCATCCTGCGATGAATCGGTCCAGCGTGTCCGCTTGGACATGGGCTGGTGCTGGCATGATGATACGATACGTCTCCGCGAAAACCTTCACTAACCGGGGGGGGAGAGGAAAGCCGAGTGGGGAATTGTAGATGGTGCAAAATATGGAAAGCCTATGTGCCCTTAAAGAACACCTCTCTGATATGTGAGACATCGGCATATTTCAGACCATGCCGAAGACAATGTCCCGATAACTTCTTTTTCCGTGGCACATTTGATTTCTGCATGGAGGCCACTTGCTATATAGCCTACAAGTCAAATGAAACAGTCGAGCCGAAGGAATCTTTAGTCTAGCAAAACCCAAAGCTAGAAGAAACGCAGTACTTGGGCCCTCGACTTACGTATCATCCAAGAATTGATTCATGCATCAAAACCCTAGAGATCATCTCCAGCTGAGATGCGGTTTCTCCGGTCGAGTATCCTGCGGCTTGTAGGCACTTGTGAGACCTGGGTACGATCGCAGGGGCTTACAGTAGGTGGCATCAATTTTCTGTCGAATTAAATGGTAAAAAGTCTCGACCTTGCGCGCCACTGAATGACATTTCTTTTCAACGGGCCTTAGCGTCGTGTTGCTAGGACAATGGCCGCAGGCCAGTACCCTCGTACCAACCTCCCGTCCTCCAGCAGAGTTTCCAATTCAGCAAAGAGCTCCTTGCATGCTTCAAGACTGTCTGCCACAAACGGGAAAGAGCACATGTGCTCCTTGACACCATTCAAATCCGTCTCAAAACTCCACCCTTCTTCGTCCTCAACGATGTCTTCATCATCTGGTCCAGTATGGTTGACCTCGGTGTTTCTATGGACGTCTTCTGGTGGCAAAGGTCCGATGATGCCACCTTTCGCCATATTCAGATGCATACGCTTTGCACCGGGTAAGAAGAATTTGGGATCCAGAGGGGCGACATTGCCGTCCTGGGTCCTCGCCATGACTCTGATGATCTGCTCGGGCTGATCTGCCCTCTTGAGAAGCTCACGACCTCCTTGATGGCTGACGCGTTGCCACAAGTCCTGCAACCTCACATCTTGGAATCGAGCAGGTCCAAAAGTACCACAGGCAAAGGTGCCGCCAGCCCTTAGTTGTTGCGCGATAGCGCCCATGGCTGCTTCCTGGTCTGCAAAATGCATCATGTTTGTCGCGAAGACCATGTCGATGCTGCCAGCTGGTATGTCTTTGGCCTCCTCGATCTTGGCTGTTCGGTAAGTGAATCCATCGGTGCCGAGACGATCTCGGGCAAGCTCCACGTTGCTTGCGACAATATCCGATAAGATGACATGTTCAAACTTTTGCCGGAGTCTCTCAGCATAGGGGCCGTTTCCAGCTCCTACATCATGGACCGTGTCAAAAGTGCCGCCATGAGCTCGATGATAGCTGAAGATGCGGTTGAAGAAAGAATCAGGTGCCTGTGGTCGACCCTTGAGATAATTGTTCCAGAACTTCCTGTCTTGAGCAAAGATCTTTCCATTGGAGGCCATGAGGGGCAACAGCTACCAGCTTGAGAGCAGACACGAAGGCCACCGTAACACGAAGGAGAGCGTTGTTGTTCTATGGCTGTTGTGGAGCTTTGATGGCATGTCCCGAATCACGGGCCCGCAGAGAGCAGTTATGAGCGGCATCTAATAACCAATCAGATACAATGCTGAGCAACTCACGAAATCACCAAATCACGCCGTATGAGACACGATCCGCATCATGGGGGGCAACTATCGACGATGGTTTTCGGGGCATTACAGACTCCGGGTCGGTGCATTGCATCCACATTGCATTCGTCACAGATGCGCGTCAGCAAGAAACAACGGTACGTATTTCAACACTTGTGTCGGATTGACCCTTATATGTACCGGGGCGGGTAATGCTGGAGTTGGAGAGTGGGATGAAAAATCCCTCAATACATAAGTGAAATTTATCATCAGCGTCGAAGATGCTTGTCAAATCTTGGCACTAGAAACTCCGCGCGAAATCTGTAATCATTCATTCATCTTTCAAATCACTGACAAATCGGTTTGAGATGGGTCAAACGTACAGCACCACACGACAGCAGCGACTAATACGTAGCCTATTCATCGATAATGAGGCCCACCTCATACACCATGAGCGGCTATTCACAGATGGGCTTACGCTTTAGAGAAACGTATCCATCGCAAAGTGTGAATCTTTGGCACTGCAATATTTGCAAACTCTCGCTCACGACAAAGAGTATGCATACAGGGACCCTATCTTGTGGTTGATCGAGAGTGCCTGCCTCCACGACAGCTTACTCAAGCTGCTCAACCTACAATTGGCATTCCGCATACATCTGATACTCGACAACCAAGGCGATGACAAGGCTGTCGCTGGATCTGAGCTTACTGGTCACAGCCAGCTTACCCACGCTGTCTCGAACCGTGTCAATCATTTCTAGCAGTTCCTCCAACTCGATCTCGCCTCGGTTGGTCAGCTGTCGTAGAATGAGGTCTCGAGACCGGGCCCTGGCCTCAATTGCAGGGTCTGCGATGCTGCCTGGGTTTGGAAGCAGATGTGCGGTCAAGATGAGCATCACGCCACGACTCGCGTGAAGAACGCCAAGGTGTAGTTGCAACTCGCGAAGGATGGCATGGGTAGGACTGGGTGCGGTTGGTGACAAAGTCAAGGCCCGCGGCAGGTGGAGGATGTAGACGGCCGCATCCGTCACGGTCTGGCGACTGCCTTGGGCCCGGTGCGCCACTGTAATACGCGGGCCAAGGTCGGGCTCGGGGAGACTTGAAGTAGTGCCCGTTTGATAGCTGATTTGCACTAAAAAGCGGAAGGCCGGATACAAAGCCGTGAGGCTGCGGGCCGACGAGGTTGAAGCGGCGCCCACCTACCATCGCGGTCAGTTGGCCATCCGAATATTGAAGAGTTTTGAAGGCAGAGAAGTACTTCGACAACCAGCGAGGATCCACTGCGGACATTGGTCAGGTCAAACTGTGTCAGAACATCAGTTACTTGTCCCGCTGCAAGCAGTCCTCCGCTGTAGTGTAGATAAGCAGACCACTGACGGTGGAGTTTCGTGCACTGTTGGCGCGCAGTGTGGAAGGGCTTGGTCGTTTTCAAGGCCACATTGTAGGCGGTCTCATCCGGTCGATCCGACTCTCCAAAGCGCTGCGAAGAGAGTGCCATGTCCAAAGCAGCTGGGGTGGCCGATGTGGCGAGGAACATGGCTGCATCAAGATACGAGGGATTGGTGACGAATGGGGCAGACAAGGCAGAGTGGGTCACTTGTCCAGGCTGCGGTTCATGGAGGAAGCCAGCCGTTGCTGTGAGATGGATAATCCGGACGAGCTGTCCCTCTGGAACGCCGGACAGATCGGCCACATCCTTGATGGGCACGCTTTCAAGCATGGGGATGCAGGCTAAAACTTGGAAGTCGCCGAGCCATCGCAGGCAAGCGAGGATCTCGACCTGCGCCGAATGATCAGCCTCAAGATCAATGGAGTTCACAGGGCGGCGAGAATTGCACACCTGGCTCGCCAGATGGCGAAGGAAATCCGCTGGCTCTTGAACGGACGTGGCGAGCTGATTGCCGTGACTTTCGAGATGGACGAAGCTTTCCATGCTAGTAGGAGGAGTTGGAGTCCGAAGACGCAAGGGAAGGACCGTCGCTCAGGGTCTGGCAGGGGGACGGACAAGCTGGATGCACTCGTCTTGAATCCCTTCAGCTCTTGCGCAACATCGGATTGCCTCCGAGATCTTCAGCCGTATGCTCTGCCGTTGACGCCCGAGCTCCTGCTGTCATACCAGAGCGACTGGGAAATCCCGGCAAGCGGAAGCTGTGCGGTCAGAGAGAGAATCGCCACGTCTTCCGTGCGATGAAGGGGCATTCATAAGTCAAACTTGGTAATGTTCATTGACAAAACAAGCAATGTTTGCAGCTGACTCTCAAATCAGATATCTCATTGATGGAGGACTTTTGATTTGCTCGATTCAGGTGTGGATTTCGAAATGAGCAACGGCAGAAGCCTCCCCACCGCCTTTCTCCATTCTCACCACGTTTAATTGCCACCCGCGCGAAAGGTTGAAGAGATTGGAAGGATTGTCTTGTCACACCTCCAACAATTACCAGATGCTTGTTCATCAGGTTAGTAAACCCTGCATCCCGCTATTCTTCACTGAAGATTCCCATTCCTCTAGATCACACCGCCCATTCGGGTCGGCGCTATCTCTGGGGCCGAGACGGTGTGCGCGCTTTGTCAATAGCTTTTTGCGAAAACAGGAGGCTCAAGCTATGCTATGGTATTACTCATGCTTATGTGCATGACATATGTCGTGCTTGCATGAGCGTCCCTTCACCATCAGGTCGGGCTTCCCTGCGTTGGGGGGCGTGCACAGACATATCCCGTGCAGAACTTCGCCCCTGCGAACCGTCCGATAAGACTGCATCCGCCTATCTCATGCGAGGATGCAACCACGGACGCTAACCAAGAAACCAAAGGATACCTCCAGGGTTCGTATTTCCGATCTACTCGATCGGTCAGCACTGGAATTGCAGCCTGCGCGTGCTTGTAAGGGCCTTGCGTATCTAGCCTTGTTCTCATCTCAGTCAAATAGATAGTAATTCTGGGGGTGACTCTCGTTTACAGGAGACTGCCTCAGATTTGTGACGGATCTGGTCCACTATGACAACACGGCAGCCTGCAAATCCAGGAAACTTCAAACTGCGAGACAGTTGCCATGCCTGTGCTGTCTCCAAAGTCAAATGTCAGAAACAGAAGCCAGCATGCTGCCGATGTATCAGGCGGGGTGTAAAATGTGAGTATTTTGCTATGAGACGTCCGGGTCGTAAGCGGGAAAGAAGTCAGTCCAGCAACAAGGACAACGGCCATGACAGAAACAGCCGAAACACGGAGTCAAATGGAGATCACAACCACCTGACCACTCTAGACCGCAGCCCAACTCATTCCACTCCAGGAAGTCTGTTTAGTCCGGACTGGCCTGATTCGGATAACTTCTCTCGCCTTCTGGCGCCGCTCGAGCCCGATCTGATCTCCATATTTCAGGGTGAAAACGACGCGATCGATGACCTTTTCACCTCGCCCACAGACCCTCTCGAGCTAGATGCCAACGACTTCTTTGGCCACAATCCTGACGCCATTCCCGAGGCATCATCTCTTGACCATCTGAACACATCGAAATCGTCCTCTCTATCCTCAAACGCTCAATCACTGTTGCAAAGAAATTGGTGCGCGAACGGCGCTGCAGGCTCGGCCTCAAGCTGTCTGGTACAGGCATTGGACCTCATGAGGGAGCTCTCCGCGACCAAGCCAAGCGTTTGCATTCGATCAACCGGCCAGAACGATGTCGCAGCTGTGTCAACGGTCGGCACAGACGCGAATCTATCGGCACAGAACGTGGTTGCGGAAAACCAGCAGACCTTCGAAACGATTAACAACATGCTGCAATGTCCATGCATGGAGGACAGCTATCTGTTGATCATCTTATCGATGATTGTCATGAAAGCACTGGGCCGGTACGCTGCGGTGGCACGAAATCAATTTTGGGGAGCAGGTCAGAAGAGCGACAAATCACAAGCGAGCACCTCGACGCATGAGCAGGTACGGCAAAGTAGCGGCGTGGGTGACGAAAATACCGGGCGTCTGGGCGCGCAATTGATCCTCGGCAAGCTGCATACGGTGCAACGATTGGTGAAGCAGCTGTCGCCAAGACTGAAAGCTCGTGGACCGGAAACAGCCAGTGAGGGAGGAGGAGATTGGGAGCGGGATGTTTTGAGAGGTGACTGGCGGGTTGCATCCCCCTCAGAAGGTGGAATGACACCAGCGCCTCTTTCGCCTACCGTTTTTGAACAAATAGATGTGGATTTGCGCAGAGCTCTTAGTGCTTTGTCCTCGGAAATCATCAATATGTTACGGCAAAGTTAGATGCCCAATATGGAGGCATAGCGCTCGTGTAACAGTGGGCTTGCCATCGGACGACCTCAACCAAGATAAGGGTTTGCTCATCCTCAAGTGTCGTACTCTTGATCGGCGTAGTTATCGCCTTCTTTCCGTACATCACTCCTGACCGCGTATGACATAGTCTTGCTCCTTCGCTGACGCTTCTTAGTACACTCCTTCCATGATCATTGACCCGCCACCTGCTGTTCCTGTCTCCTCGTATACGGAGCTTTGGCTTCGGATCAAATCACCTCGGCTGAAAGACATAGTCGGGCTCGGGCTTTCAATGTCGTGAAAGACGCTACGGAGGCCGATGGTCTATAACGGAACATGCTTCATTCCTTGTTCAACTCTCACGATGGACCTGACGCCGGATTTCCTGAGTTCAAGCAGAGACCCGAAACGATCATCTTTCATCATGGCCACCTACGCAGTCTTGGGCGCTACTGGCAACTGCGGCATTGCATTGATCCAAATCCTTCTCCAGCAGCCGAAAGCGAGGATCAATGCCTACTGCCGCAACAAGAACAAACTCTTACGACTTCTTCCCGGAATTGAAGCAGATGGGCAGGTGGAGATTACCGAGGGAGGTGTTCAGGACGTGCAGCTCTTGGCTTCGTGTATCCGCGATTGCCGTGCCATTTTCATGGTCATCTCAACCAACGATAACATTCCGGGATGTCGGCTCAGTCAAGACAACGCCACTGCAGTCATCCAAGCCCTTCGAAGCCTCAATCAGGCGCCCAAGGTCGTCATTCTTTCATCAGCAACCGTCGATGACCATCTCTCACGTCACATCCCGTTCTTGCTACGGCAGATCCTACTCCGCTCAGCATCCCACGTCTACAACGATCTGAGGGAGGCCGAGATGCTTCTTCGCGCGCAGCAGGATTGGTTGACAGTAATCTACATGAAGCCAGGAGCGCTGTCGGTGGACAGGCAACGAGGCCATGCGTTGAGTCTGTCGCAAGAGGATAGCCCCCTCTCATACCTCGACCTGGCGGCTGCCATGATAGAAGCCGTGGACGATGAAGAGGGCCGGTATGATATGCGGAACGTGAGCGTGGTAAACACGAATGGGAGAGCGAAGTTCCCCAGAGGAACACCTATGTGTATTTTGATGGGGCTGTTACGCCATTCGTTCCCATTCTTGCATCCATATTTGCCATCAACGGGCCCGGGATGAGATTCGAAATGGCGTGTGGCTTTGAAGACCTTATAAGATCCTATATGATCCAGATCAGACGAGCGAGCATTGACTGAACTCAATTCGAGAAGCTTCAACTACTGCGGAAAAGAAGCCAATCCATTCAATGCATTACTTAGGCTTTCGATTGAAGCGCTGTATAGCTCCTCTCTAGGGAGAGCATCTTCGGCACACTAAACCGAGCAAGCTAACAGTACCCATCCAAACATAGAATGTCTTCGTCCCGTGACCATTTTCCATTTATCCACCCGTTCCCCTTGCGCAACGTCTTTGTGTGCCTCCTCGATCGTCCAAGGCGCCAATTTGTGACCTGGAGGGTGATCGGTATTATCGAACTCCGCACCAGCTGTCACGTCTCAATTATAACTATGGGCCGCTTTGGAATGAGACACCAAGTTCTATAAATGACTTACACATTCCTAAATCACACGTATTCGTCAGGTCCTGCTCTAAAGGATGATTTTTGAATGCATGCTGCTGGAGCTATGGCGTCCTCAAGAGCCAGCGTGGCGCCAGCAGCCGATATGATCACAATGGAACGTGCCGAGCCGCCTTCGCGCCAATCACGGATAGTATCGGATTAATTGGGATAGCTTTCACCCTTGGACGGGCCTAAAAAGACGATGTTCCATGAAAGAATTGTCTAACGGCTTCCTACAATAGCCTTCAGACAGAGACAACACTTGGCCTCGCTACCCGCATGTATTCATGCTACGATGTAGCAAGAAGGTCAATCAATCCCACATCCCTTGATACCAGATCATCAAGCTTGGACAAGCACTCTGCGCTATTCCATATCTAAGCTTACGCTGCTCCACCGTCAAGAGTGATAACCTTCCCATTGACCCACTCGGCCTCCTTGCTAGCGAGGAAGCAGACAACCCGCGCAATGTCAAGAGGAAATCCATTCCGGACCAGTGGCGATGCATGTGCCGCCATCTGTCTGTTGTCAGCGAATTCTTACTCCCCGGATGCGTTACGCTGAGCACTCACCCCCTGCCGTTCCTCCGCCGTATACTTCTCGCCGTTGGGAATGTAGTGCTGTGAGACTTCATGGAACATATCGGTGACAGTCCCGCCAGGCGCAACGGCACTGACGGTGATCTTCTTGTGACCGCAATCCTTGGCAAAAACGCGCACGAAAGAGTCAATGGCACCTTTGGAGCCTGAGTACAGCGAGTGTTTGGGTACACTAAAGTCCTTGGCTGTATTGGACGACATCAAGATGATACGTCCGCCCTCGTTAAGGTGACGGTACGCTTCGCGCGCGACGAAGAACTGGCCTCGGGTGTTGAGACTAAAGACTCGGTCGAATTCTTCCTGTGAGCGATCGCCGTGGTCAGACGTATGTCAAAAGATGGAGAACAAGAAGTTGCCAGACGCAAGAAAATAGGCAGAGACAAGGAAATCGGCAGAGGCAAAGAGCTTCGGGCATCACCCATGTTTCAGTCCTCGTTCTGGAGGCGTGAGAGGATCATAGCCCATGAGACGATACGGCTGGTTTCAGCCCTTCTAGTGAAGGCGGTTCTCCCGCGAAGTCAGGGCAGATTGTGAAGGGAACGTCGAACGAGCTTCACAGAAGCCAACAAGATTTGGAGTACGATTGTGGACTTTACCTCAGTAACATCACCCAGATGTCCGAAGCTGACGACCCCCGAGTTACTGGCCACGATGTCCAGCCCTCCAAAGTGCGCTACTGCATCATCCATCAGCTTGACAGTCTGAGGGACCTGTCTGATGTCGGCTTTAAAGGCGACCGCGTCAGACCCCAAGGCCTTGATCTCAGCAACGACTTTCTCGGCCGACTCAGCCGATTTTGCATAGTTGATGACGACTTTGGCCCCCAGGCGGCTCAGCTCGATCGCTATGGCGGCACCAATGCCACGGCCAGACCCTGTCACGAGGGCTACTTTACCATCAAGGCGATACGGAAGGTAGGGGACGCTCATGTTGGAGAGTTTGGGGATATTCAGATGAACTTTGTTGCGAGTAGTAGTAACATCAATATGCAAGAAGGCCAGGTGAGGGCAGCGATGGTGACGATCAATCACTATAACAGGTTTCTGCTCATGTCAATCTCACCCAGGTCGAGCCATGTAGACAATGTCACGAGCCATAGGAGCTACGAACAGGATGTCTCTGGCTGGCGATATTACACCGACGCCCCGTGCCGCCTGCAATACTCCGACGCTCGGAGCTGCTTGCTGGAGGTTTTGCATCGGGCCTCGGGTCGACCGTGAGCTGCCGACGGATTCGCAATGATTTCAAAGCACGAGTTTCGCTTCAAAAGAGCATAGAAGCCCCCAATGCGATCGAGGGTTAGAAAAATGCCCGCCTTGATTGTTTCTGCATGAGATTGTGGGGAAATCTTCAACATGACTAAGCAACCAAGCTTCGAAGGTCAGCCAAACCCCCTCGCCCTCGATCGCGAAATGAGGCACTTACCAGAAAGCATAGATATCCTAGGCTGCCAGGCTGCTGTGTTTGAATGGGTCGAGAGCTACGACACCAAAGACTGGAAGCGGCTCTCGAAATGCATCGCGCCCGTCCTTCGCGTGCGTCTCGATGAGCTCTGCATCCCACTGTCACCACTAATCATCATTTCCCGCCCGTAGATTGACTACCGCGCTGTCCTCAATAAAATTTGGGAAGCCATGCCCGCTGAGCAGTTTTTGGATATGGCCTCAGATCAGAAGTTCCTCGGAAATGCGCGCATCAAGACGCAACATTTCATCGGCGCAACGACATGGTCTCAGTCCAGTGAGGATGAGATCACCGGTTACCATCAAATGCGTGTAGCCCATCAAAAGTACGCAGACGATGGACTGACAGAAGTCGCCGTCAAAGGACACGCCCACGGTAAGGGTACTGTATGGTATCGGAAAGTAGACGGCGTATGGAAGTTTGCTGGGATCGAACCGGATATTCGATGGTCCGAATACGATCATGATAAGATCTTTCAGCATTGAGGGTTTGCCAAGTCGTACTCCAGCCAAAATGTGATTGGAAAGAGTCGACTTTATGAGGTGTACAGGAACGATAATGCCTTACGTAGAAGAGCTTACATTATGCCCATTTTTCTTGCTTCAAAGCCCATCCCTCAGTCCTGAGCAATGGCGACGAGCTCGGCTTCCTCCATTATCAGGGCTGGGTACGGTCCTAGAGCCGAAAATATCCTCAGAGTCCATAGTCTTTATGATAAACGAGATGTGCTTGGCCTGTGACAATGAGAGCAAACGAGGGTCAGGCACAGCCTCAGACGGATCATCTTTTCCTTATGGCTCAGTCTCTCCACTTGCAAATGCGGTCTTTTGGGGTGTCTCGTATTATGGGTATGCGCGTCATGGGCAATGCTTCAGATGGATGGACCTCACAGATCTCTTGCCCAGGGTTCAGATGCGCCGTTGCAAATGCAGCGTTTTGGGACCTGTTGTGGTAGAAGCATGCGGTGGCCATGCAAGCCTCCAGTGGACGGATCTCTTGCTCGAGGTTCAGCTTCTTGATTCAAACGCAGTGTCTTAGACCTGTTTAGGTGGGGGCATACACGCATCGAGCGTGGCCTCTAGTCAAGGGTTAGCCAGAGGCTTGCTAAGGTCTTTTCGGATTCTCCATTGCAATAACGGTATCCTCGGACCTCTTACCGTGAGAGCCTGCAGCTGACAGGCGACTCCGCAATTGGTGAGGTGAGGGGTGAGGTGAGGCGTGAGGTGAAAGTCCTGAGGATGTCAAAATGACAATAAACCGTTCCTCAATCCTGCGCGAACCATAGCTATCTGTTGTGGCCTGGAAACAAAGTCCTCAGGGGAAGGATTCGCGATGTTCGTCACGTGAAGACCATTCCCTTTTCGGGGATGAAGTCGGCTCTTCATCTCTGGAATCTCTTGGCGCAGATCATTTTCCACCACATATCTAATTTGTTTATAGGGTGAGGTCTGGTGTCATTTGAGACAACACAACTACATTGAATCTAAATTTCAATGAAACTGATCTTTGAAGATCGGCATTGGGAGTGATTTGTTGAGGTATATGCTGATGGTAAAATTGTGGTGTTCGAAGCTACGCCTAAGACATTCCAGGTTCGGTCATGAGAGATACGCTCGGGTAACCCCGACCCTGGTTTCAGGCCTCTTTGCCAAGCATCTCGCCATATACAACATCGGCTTTCTGTTTCTCCTCGAGCAGAGCCCTTTTACCTTTCCGCGGCACGAATTTGACCTTGAAAGGCATCGGCATCATTGCTATAGCCGGTGTAAATCCTTTCTGGGCGTCAACTTCCAACGGTTCAGCCGGTACAATATCAAAAGCCCACAATGTTAGTGACAAGGCGATTCTTATATTTTGAAGGGCGAAATCTTTGCCCGCGCATTCCCTACGCCCAGCGCCGAACGTATATACTGCCTTTCTGCCCTCCTGCTTGACGCCCTTCTTAGCTCCAACGGAGTCCTGGAGGAATCGGTCGGGGTTATAGCGTGTTGGCTCCTCGTAAAAATCTGGATCATGCGCGATTGTCCACTGATTGATAAGTATCGAGCTGCCTTTGGGAACACGGTACCCCAGAACCTCCTCGTCTACGACGCTTTCCCGAGGGAGACCAAAGGGACCCACAGCGAATGCCCCTAGGGGACGCCACCGCTGGGATTCGAGCACGCAGGCGTTAACGTAACGCAATTTTGCTGTGTCCATATGTTCGGGCAATGGATTATCCCTACCGAACACGTCGTCAATCTCGGCTTGGGCCCGGCGCTGGGCCTCTGGGTGGGCTGCCAGCGCGAGTATCAAAGTCTGGAATGACATTACCGAGGATCCCACGGCGGCGTCGCTGTACAAAATCAGTAATTTGTACTTTCGGATGCACTGGCAAATGCTGGAGACTGACAATAGTCCGCCCATAAACGTTGTCCTTTCCATCTCTTCATGCGCATTTGCTAAGCTGGGGGACTCCCGAAGCAGCTTCGGGATTATTGACAACGAATTGAACGAGCCGCCATGGCGTTCAAGGCTCTTGATGGACTGGTTCATTAATCCTTTGTACGCCTCAATCAGGTAATTGCGCGCAATTGGCGCTCTGCGCTTCCACTTGGCGAACACAGATGGAACCCAACGAAGAGCAGGGAAAACGTTGACCTGGTTGGTTGGATCTAACATTTCTGCCCATAACTCCTGTGAGAGCCAGTAATCATCAATCCAGCGTTTGCCATAATCCCGAACAAAATCTTCAATGGGCGCCCCGCTCATCATCGCAACCGGCGTGGATAGACCCCTGTGATATCATGTTACTCTCATCAATTCAATCGAACGCCAGAACAGGTGACGGCTTCGCCAGAACATACCAGACTTTAAGATGCTCAGCCCAATCGTTGCCTGACTGCAATATTCGATAGACCAGCTGCGTGCTTGCAGCTTGCTGCAAGGGTGCCACGTCGGAAAGTCCAGAGCCGACAAGAAAGTGTTTGGACATGGCACGCAGCCGGTTGTTGTAGTCATTCCGCATATAAAGGGAATAGGAATGCTTTGCCTCCGGTAGAACGTGTTCTTGGGCGATGTGCACAGACGGCCGCTCCGAAAAAGAACCAGCTCGCTTTACCAACAACTCATGAACAAGCGACCCGTCGTTGAGTACCACTACGTTTCTGGCACCTAGCTTGAGTCCCATGATGGGGCCATATTCTTTTGCCCAAGAGTCCAGTGTGAGGTGGGACCACAATCTTGGGATCTGGTGCAGGTTGCCCAGGCCTGGCAGTGTCGGAGGGCCAGGGGGAAACTTTGGCGGTCGTACAGTTGAGCGGAGCCATCGTATCGCGCCATAAAGAGAGGGCAATAGTAACGAGATGGCAAGGGCGGTATACAAGGTCATGATGTGTTGTGAAAAGCCGTTCAGATGCATGGTAATGTCACATCCTTCACAATTGAGAACGTCTCGGTTGCTCACTTTCCTATGTAGTAAGTTCCCGGCTAACTGTTGCGACGTAATACCGCCGCCATCCGCAGTCAACCGAGCTTCAAACCTTGTGTTCTGTAGGTTTGCTACCGAGACCTCGGTGCTTTATAAATTGATAAATATATCAATGCAGAGTCTAGCTCTCGCCAATGTCCCGAGGCCCGAATATGTTTCTCCCGTATAGTCCGAATTGAAGATGCATGTATGCATCGGATGAATGTCAGAAAATGGAACCATTTCGCGGTCCTTGCTCTCGCTCGGCTTCCTTTGTCTTCATCTACGAGGCCTACCTGCCAATCGTCCCAGGAGATCAGTCGAAAACACCATGCCAGAATCAAGTGGCCTAATATCAATTTCCCACGGCCTCGATGTGGTCACCCTTACTACGGGCGCAGCGCTTATCTGGACCGGGGTGCAATTCTACCTGGAGCCCCGGCCATGTACTTTTACGAACCCTCTGTCTAACGTCAGATCCTGGTGGCTAATGCTCCTCAGTCGCTAAATTCTATGGCCTTGCCAAAGCCTCCGCAGACGAACTCATCGTTCTTCAATCCGCGACGGGTCGAAACATCGGGGCAGGCCTTTTCGTCTGCATTATGACCTTTCTAGGCGAGAAAAAGGCTTTAGGAATATTCTTGTTGTGTTGGACTATGGCGGGCATCGCGGATAGCAAGGTCCTCAATGACCATCCGCATGGAAACCGAATCGGCGTACATGTCAGAAACATCATAATCCTGCTCATTCTTGGTCCTCTCCTAATAGGAACGTCAATGATATAAAAGTGAGTATTTGACTTACGTCCAAATGTCACAATACTACCTTGGATTGTTTCCAATTGATATTATCTTCGAAGAAGCTATTTCTCAAGCTGATTCCGGTACGAACTCTAGCCGAGCTACCTGATATATAAGATGAAAATTGTTCTACGTTTAAGACGGTAACATGCGTCACCAATAAGCGGAATCATAACAGAATCTTTAGCCAAAGCATCTTCTGTCTTTTCTCTGACCTATTTGACACAGCAACTTTTATACTAAAACGTTAAGTAACATGCTCTCCGTTCACTGCTTTTCGGTTTCCAATATGCGGGCGTTGAGAACTTGGAGGGTAACGGTCCTATCGTTTCGTTGACGGACAGCTGGTACAGCATCCCTGAAAAAATCGAGTGGCTAGACCCTGCGTCTCTTCCCCCTTCGGACTGCGCAGCAAGCAGGAGTTCTCGATCATCTTTTACCGAATAGACAAAATCGCCAACGCAGGCCCTCGGGAACCCAAGAGTAATCTCCTAACTTTAGTTGCGCGGTTGCCCTCGCTGGTCTTCGGAGGTCCCCACAGCGAACTTGATGACACTAAAGCTGTCAAGCAGCTGAGAGATCCGGCTCTATATCGACGACGCCGCGGTAGCAGCAATTTGAGCTGCAGTATCACGATTGAGGCCCATTAGTTTTTCTTGCATGTCATCAATTTTGAAAGCAAAGAGGTACATGACCATTGCCGCCGCTCTTGAGCCACTAGATCCAATTTCCTTCCGAATCCCAAGGGCTTCACATATGGTGTCCAATATCGCATTTGTCCACAGGGGATCGGTGACATCAAGCGCAAGCCGACGTGTTATTGTCGGAGCATTTTGCAGATGAGAAAGACTCGTTGAAGAGTTGAATTCCTTCTGCTTGTCGAACGAAGCAAGAGCCTCGTTCAAGACATCCCGTCATGGTTGAACCCAGACAATGGCGCCGATGTGCATGGCAGTGAGTCCTATGACCATTTTTGTCATCGCCATCTTCTGTCTGTTTGCCGTCAACTTGCTACCAAGTCTTGTCAAAAGGTCCACCCCCGGAATGGAAACCCTCCCAGACTGGACAGTCTCAATACTACAGTTGTGATCATAAATACGTATTTAATCTCTCGGGAGCAGGGCCCACTGCAGAGCATGAGTGGCGCAATATATATTCTGGGAGGGTGGAGAGTAGTGCAATCCAGAGTAATATTAATGCATAGATTGACCAAAAAAGTAGTGGTGAGCCATACTAAATTTGGTCAAGGTGGGCGGAGACTTTTGTCCCCGACCCTCGTACATGGCTCAGTCCTCACAACACACTTCACCATATACACCCATGCATGTCTGTGACACAGCCATATAGTCCAAGAAAGAAAGAGACTTCATAATCAGATGATGACGCATTACCGAGATGGTTGATGCTCGGCAAATGCAGGTGCTGGAGATCAATACCTGATAGGGCAGGCTGTAGGGCCAGTTGCATGACGCTTTTGAGATTTCAGAAGGCTAAAATAGGTTGCACGATGCACCTCGCCTTCTAGCATCCAATCAGAATCCTTCGCTGGACCTTTGTCAAGCCTCGTGTCTCCACGGCTACGCTTTCTCAGGCAGTCAGCGAAATTTCAGGTCCGCTCAATTAGTCCCCCTGCATAATCTCGTGCGAGGCCAAGGCGCAGAAGCTTGATATTGAATGCACAGATCTAGCCAATCGACTTCGCTAGAGCAAATATCAGACCGAGGTGAGTCTGGAAGAGGATTGCTTTCGCTCAGTCTATGCACACTCACGTTGGTGGCTTTCTGAAATGCATTGCGTCCTTTCTCCGTCGACTTCAACATGTCTCGTGGTCTTGCTTTCTCTCTCTGTTGTTGTTTCTCTAAGTTCTCATGGACCAAAGAAGAGATTTGATAGAGACGGCCAGTCGGGAATCATCCACTCATGAGGTCGAAGAGAAAGGGTTCTGGGCTTCTTTCTGGCCTTGGTCAACTTCTGCGGCAGGAGATGAGATCACGCCGGCGAGTCCGTCACCTGACGGCACACCTGTGCCACTCGTTGACAGGGTATCTGCGGAGGAGGTCCTCAATGAGACATTGAAGAGGCTATCTCTCACTCAAACCGTGATTATACCCATTGATATTGTCCTACTGCGCCTGACACACATCAGGAGCAAGAAGCGCACTTCACCGAGAAATTTCATCCTACCCTTGAGCCGGAGCCGGAGTCCCAAGTGCCAAAACCGCACCAGATCGAGTATCTGGCCGACAGAGACGACATAAATCTTCTGAAACCCTGGAAGCGGTATTGCTACTTCTCGTCTGGTGTTCTCACAGTCACAGCTTTCCTCGCTTACCTACTATACTTTGCTCTCCGTATTTGGTTCACAATCGCCGCACAGAGAAAGGATAGAACGATATATCCTGCGGCCTGGATCTTCGTCCTAATAGAAATTGGTGTCGCAACTCCAGTCCTATTGAACTCCTTGTGGTCGGTGTTCGTGATAAAGTCGAGAGGGCGGCAGAAATTAAGATTGAGAGGAGATCTGGTTCCTACCGTTGACATCCTGATCACAGCTTGTGGCGAAGATGCCGATTTGATACTGAACACCGCTCGTGCGGCTTGCAACATCGACTATCCGCACGATCGCTTTCGCGTCTTCGTGCTCGACGATGGAAGATCCGACTCGCTGTTCCGAGCGATTGTCGCACTACAAATCAAGTACCCAAATCTATTTTATCGATCACGGGAGAAAAGGTCTGAAGTTCCCCACCACTTCAAGGCTGGAAACTTGAATTTTGGGATCCAGCAGACATGGAGCGCAAAAGGCGACCTTGGCGAGTACATTGCAGCTCTAGATGCAGACATGATACCCGAGCCTGAGTGGCTCCGCGCCATGCTGCCACATATGCTTCTGGACGCCAAGTGTGGACTTTCTTGTCCTCCCCAGGCATGCTCTCTCCTCAGGTGCCGTCTCTTCTAGTGAAAGCTGATTTCTTTAGCTCTTCTACAATGTGCCACCAAGCGATCCACTGTATCAGAGCCTCGACTTCTTCGTACACGTCTCGGAGCCTATCAAAGACGCATTAGGAGTCGCCTGGTGCACCGGTTCTGGATACGTCATTCGTCGCAACGCTCTCAATCAAATTGGCCAAATCCCTGTCGGCTCCGTTGCTGAGGATGTATTATGCTCTACAATGCTTCTGGCGGAGGGATGGCGCACTGCATATGTTCATGAGCCCCTTCAATTCGGCACCGTACCTGAGGACTACGGTGGCCACATCAAGCAACGTACGCGGTGGACCGTTGGTACAATGCAGACAGCATCGCGACTCCGATTTTCTATTTGGGGCTCAAATATCCGGCGCCTTACTGTCGCTCAACGGCTGTCGGGTTTCATGTACGCGATCATCAGTCTCTTTAACATCTTCCTGACCATGTCTTTGTTCGCTGTGCCCGCTGTCCTGATATCCGGGGGTCGCCTGGTCGCATACGCAGAAGCATGGCAGCTGCGCTGGCTCATTCGCGCGTGCTGGCTGGCTTTTACTGTCAACCGGATCAGCGAGTTGTCCTTGTTCCTCCCCTCTGGCTACTTGACTGGTCAACGCGGTAACCGAGCAATCCTTTGGATGGCACCCTATCACACAATGACGATGCTGCGGGTTTTCGTCCTGCCTTCCTGGCTTGGGGGTCAAGGGAGTTCCTTCAAACCGACTGGAAGTCTCAATTCCGAGCTGAAGGAGAGGAGTGCGCGGGAACGTGCTCCCCTGTTTCGTCGATTGAAAGTCATTCTCTGGAATTATTTTGGTGGTTTCCACCTCTTGTATCTCTTCTTCGTCCTCGCCGCCGTCATGACGAGCACAACTCGTTGCAATCTCCAGCAGCCGACTCGGAACAAGGTGCTGCTCTGTCTACTCACTCACGCATTCTGGCCGCCAGTCTCTTGGCTAGTATACGTAGCCGCAGCTTGGACACCAATCATATATGCCATTCGGCCACCGTCAGTTCCTGGTATGGACGAGTTACTGCAAGTAGACCAGCAGACAGAGGTGGCATATCCGAAAGAGGAGAGCAAAAGCATCAAAACGAGGCAGACTTCGTGGTTCTTTGAGATTCAGTATTCATCGATGACTCTATACACGACGGCCGTTTTTGCGTTGAGTTGGCTATACTGAACACTATATAGACAAATCACGAGTACGTAGACCAAGAGATAGTGTTACCATGATGAGATAAGGAGCTCTACCCGTACCGAATGTCTCCGTGTGCTGGGCTCTGTATGACTGACCCAATGACATCTGACACTCTGCCCTCGTCAAAGACAAGTTGACTCAAGAGAGCGATGACTTATCTTTCACAAGCTCGTCACGTAGTTGGCGCTCCTGATCAGGCCATGACGGCTCATGAACGGTGCTTCCGGCGCTAGAGAGGCATACAGAACAAGTAGCACCTCGGTCTTCCATATTTAGCCGATATTTAGCCGATGTAGACTCGTTTTCTAGACTGGCAGGAACTGGCTCATGTTGCAGCCGTAACCCTCAGATCGCGCGATGTGCTGGGAAAGATCTTTTTGTCGCAGGTTTGCTTCGATCTACTTCAACTTATCGCAAGCCTGTCTAGGTACACTTCAACGGTCAAAGAGGTAGTGTGGATAGTATGATCCTGGGCCCTTTTACATGAAACAAATCAGCTGTCTCTAAGTCGGAATCATGCACTTCCTACGGCATGATATGATGGAGTAGACTCAAAGTGTACGCCTCTTGATCTCGTATTTCACATTCGTTCAACTGCGACGGAGCAATATGTCATGAGTGCTATCATTACTTCAACAACATCTTCCTATCGCTAAACAAACCTGAAGCACGTCGTAATAGCGTACCAGGAAATGATCCTGTTGGAAGATTGCCTTCTTACTGTCGATCCAAGAAACTGCAGAGGTCGCATCTTTGAAGTTTGGTGACCTTTCCCCATCCATCATGTGGCCGGCTTTGACCTAGACAATTTCACTTGCTAGCGCTATCAGGTGGGGCCAATTTTAAGGTCACCTTCTCAGCGAGAGCAATGAGAGACCCAGCGTTGGTTATATCGAGCGTGGTAAGTTCGACCCCAATCTTCAAGCGAATCCAGTTTCGCAGCTCGACGGCGGACAACGAGTCAAGCCCATACGCCATCAAAGGCCTGCCCGGCTCGGGCTCCGTCTCGAGCCGCAGGATCTTAACGAACTGCGCCGATATCACCTCGACGCATGCATGGTTCAAAGCAGGCTTTTCGGCGCCCGACTTGTGCACCATACGGAATTGCTTCAGTGCTTGCTCGGCCTGGTCGCTGGAGTCACCGTCGTCCGCGACGGTTAATTTGAAATCTCCATGGCTGTTGAACAAGTAATTGAATCGAGGCTCGCGCGACAACTCTGAGTCTTTTTGCGGAAGAGGATAACCGATGCCCGTGATCGTCTGAGAGCGGCTGTTTGCATTCAGCGGTGTGCTGGCGTCCTGTTGCAGGATCGAGTAGGTCAAAATCTTCCGCAGCATACCCTCGTTAATAGGTGTCCACTGGCGCTTGTCGAAACGAACCTCCAGACCGGAGTCTTGCTCAGCAACATACCCTACATCTTCTATGAGCCCAAGATCGACTGTATTAGCACGCAAACCTAGCGTTTGGCGAAAGCTAGAAAAAGCATCGAGGAAGGTGTTGGCTGCTGCGTAATTGGCCTGACCCCTGTTTCCGACGATACCGGAGGTACTCGAGAGCATGGTGAAGAAATCAAGAGGTTGTTTCTGAAGCTCCTGGGATGCCCGATGGAGATTCCAGGTCCCCTGGACCTTGGCGTGTATAGCCTTGTGGTAATCATCCAAGGTCATCATTTCCAGGGGTTTGTCCTGCGTTTTCCCACCTCAGCATACAATATCCAAAATTCCCTGAATCAAAAGAGTCACTTACCCTGAGTACCATGGCTCCTTGTATAATGCCGGCGATTCTGGGTCTTGCAGCTTTGAACGTCCGACGCACAGATTCGAAATCACCAACATCGCCCTTGGCCTCCGTGACTTCACAGCCATAGAAATGGCAGCTTTCCACCACCCTTGCTGACGCCTCATCGTCGATACCACTCCTGCAGCTAACGATAATGTGTCGTGCCCCATGCAGAGCCATGTGAATTGCCAGGGTTCCACAGGCACCCTTCAGTCCTCCAATGACGAGGAAGGAAGCTTTCGGTTGAAGCTGAAGACTACGGATTGCCGGCCTGATGGGCATCTTTATATCCTCCTTCCCTGCATTAGATATGACAATCTTTCCAATATGCCGTCCACTCCGAATATGCGACAGGGCAGCGATAATATCATCGAATCCAAAGGTGGTGATGGGATGAATGGGTTTGAGATGGCCGCCATCAATCAGGAGAAAAAGCTCGTCAAAGAGACTGGAAGACAGGTTAATGACGTCTAATCCGAGGAAAAGATACTCAGGGTCAGGGCCGGATGACGAACCTTGCAACCAAAGAATCTTTGATGTCCTTGGTGTACGAGAAATCCACTGCCCGGAAAGAGCAGTTTCTATCGAACGGTTCCATACTCAAGGTATTGCGGTCGACGATATCCCTCTTACCGATTTCGACCATGTTGCCGCCGTCGGCGACGATCCTCCATGACGCGTCTAGGAGTTCCCCAACTAGGGAATTGATAACACAATCCACACCGCGACCACCCGTCTCTCGAAGTATATCCTGTGCAAAATTTGTGTTGCGGGAAGAGAACATTCTATTTCGCGCTATGCCGTAATTGCTTTCGAGGAATTGGCGTTTTTCTTCTGTGCCAACCGTGACATAGATCTGCATTCGCTTCCTGTCAGTCTCAGGTATGGTCTTAAGGTTAGGGCCATAAGTGCGTAGGACTCGCCTCTGCATTCTTGTATCGGGCCAGTTGGATGCACGCAAGCCCGACTCCTCCAGTTGCCGAGTGGATTAGAACGGACTGCCACCCGGTCAGCACTTTGACCTTTCGGGCCACAAAGAGGGAGACATCTTTTGCTCACCTGTCCCTCCCTCAAGTTTCCCAGATGATACATCGAGTACAGCGAGCACAAATAAACAGAAGGTATCGTTGCCGCTTCCTCAAAGCTCATCGTGGCAGGGATGATATGGCAGCGGTCGACAGTGACCCGAACACGGTTGGCGTAACTGCCGGCTTTCAACATGCAGACGCGGTCACCGACCTGGAGTTTGCTCACTCCCGCCCCGATCCGTTTGACGACGCCGGCACATTCGAATCCGAGATTGTACTCATTGTCAGGAACGATCCCCATAGTAATAGCCACATCCTTAAAATTGACACCTACGGCCATTACCTCCACCTCCGCACATCCTGCGATGACGGGTGCTTCATCAACTTCAGTCTCACACCACATCAGGCTCTGCAGCGTGCCTAAGCGCTCGGCTCTCAGCTGCACTTGCGCCTCAGTGCCGTGGAACTCCTTCACGACCGGTTCAAGACCATCCTCTTCGGCGCTTCTGAAGTCATTCACGGCCGTGTCCGGCTGTATTCGCTGAATATGCAGAACTCCATTGCGCTCCATGTACTCGTTTTCAGCCGAGTCGCCGTGCCTGAGCAAATTGAGCACTTTTTCGATCGCCAAGCTTGTTGCTGGACTCGTACTGGACTGAACGTCCAGTGTGATTAATTTGGCCATGTTGTCTTCTTGCCGAGCTACTCGTAAGAGTCCGTTGATCATGGCATTATTTGGGCTTGTCGTTGGGTGCTGTGCGCCCTTGGTAACCCAGAGGAGAGGGACACCGGAGCTGATGAGGTACTTGATGGACTCCCACTGCTTCTCGTTAGCCTCTACCAGCACCGGGTGCCAGAGCTCGTCAATGACCAAAACCACAGCGTCGTCTGTGGGTTTGGAAAATGAGTATGCTTGCTGCGTGATGGTCCATCCCGAATCCTCTAGCGTAGCCTGAAGGGATGGCGGAAGGTTTTCTGGTGTTGTCTCGGCTAGACGGACAACAATGAGATTTCCATGGCATGCAGCATCCGATTCGGTGCCGTTGTTCCATAAGTAGGCGGACCTGCTGTCGGTCATAGTGGCAACCCCGATAAACGAGCCGAGGCCACTCGGCCTGCCTGTTTTCAGGGACTTCTTGGCTGTCTCATGATCCCAGCCGGCGATACTGGTAGAATTCGTAGGCACGCTGACGAGAGAGCCGGAGCTCTGAGACGGTGTGCTGGGGGTTTCAGGCGAGCGTGTTGGACTGATACTTTCGAAAGTATCTGTTGGCTTACTGCCTCCATTCATGGATATCCCCTCGTCCTTGAGCCGCACCAGAAGCGTAAAGGCGTCAGTAGAGAGACGCGGCCTCAGGCTCTCGGTCAGATCCTGAATACGTGTAGAGCTCAATTTTTCCGATGCTTTCACGATGACGAGATCATAGCGTGCTTCAGCAGGAAGACCCAAGGCTTCTTTATCAGTACTGATCAGAACGAAGGAAGTGCTTCCCTTATCCCCGTACTGTGTTTCCACACTGACCAAGATTTTGGCATTGGATGAGCCAAAATCATATTCAGAGTAGACCGCTCTGGCTGAAATGTCGCGAGTATCAAACCATAGGCACGAAGTATCTGTATCATCGAGATTGAGCTCCAGGACCTTCAGCGCAGGCTTCTTATACGCAATCAAGTCTAAAACTGTATCGATACTATTTGATGTACGATGCGGTGTGAGATACATCATCTGATCTTGAGTGAAGAAATGGATATCGGGCTGCCAGGAGACTTTGTGAAACGTGTGCGGATCTGGCTTCGGAGCCACGTCGAGCTTGATGTAGTTGAGACCCGTAATTCGCATAACCAGTTGGCGACTTTCAGAGTCGTACACAGATGTGTTTGCGACCCAGCTCTTTTCTATGTCCCTTCGACCTCGACCCGAATATTCAGACGTTGCTTTTGACAAGCCTTCGTGCAGACGAGTAGGCACCTTGTTAATTATGAAGTCGTCGATGAGCGAAGGGATCATGACGTGTTTCACGTTAGTACGATCACATGAGGCATTAGAGGGCACCACAGTCTGGAGACAGCCGTCGAGAGCCGCCGGGTGGATTGGGTAGTATGATTGGGGAGAATATTTTCCCTCGGACGGCGACAGTGAGATCAAAGTGCGACAGAAGCGCTGACCGTTGACCGCTTCGATTTTGACCAATTTTTGGAAGGCTGGACCGAATTCCATCCCAATCTCGCGCTGGCATTTATACCACAATTTGGGAGCTTGTGGTGATTTTAATGGTGTGGCGTCCTCACCTTCAAGCGGCTCATTGATGGGGTCTTGGATGCGGGCAAGGCCAGAGCAGTGCTCCGACGTGACATCTCCTGCTGAAGTCACGATGCGGAACTCATGCCAATCCTTACTGCCGGGTACTTTCGTCAGTATGAACATGATCAGAGCGTCCTTTCCCTCCTCCAGCACCAAGGCTCTGCTAAAGCGCACATTCCGAAAGCGGTAGCATAGGTCATTTGGGGCGAGATTGAACGCCTCTTCTGGTTGCAAGAGAGCACGATGCTTCTGATACAACGCCTCCAACGCCATGGTGATAAAACCCGCGCCAGGCATTATGGCATCACCGCCTGACCAAAAAACCTTGAAGTCAGCATCATTCCTTGAAGTATTCTCAAAAGCTCTGACTAATGAGACCATATGGAAAATGGGACAGATGCTCCAAAGTCACAAACTTACCCATGCGATGATCCATCAGGTATGGCACATTGGTGACATTTAGACGCGAGCGCCATGTCGGTGCTTGCCAGGAGCTACCGAGAATCTTACTCCCCAGCAGATCGTGAACAACATATTTTCTAAATCGCCAGTCTTTGCTCGCGGCATTTTCGTGCCAGTACTTGACAGAATGATTCCAATTGTAGTTGGGGAGGTCGACAATAGTGCGCTCGTTCCCGTTGTACTGATTGACAACCGTCATGTCGATTGGGACACCTGCTATGAACAGGCGGCCAGCAACATCGAAGAGGCTTTTACCAGCATCTACACCCCGACACCAAGAAGCGCAATATGAGATCTCGCCTCCAACAGCGGTAGGTAGAGATTTTATGATCTGAGAAATTGGACCTGCTAAAGCTCCCGATGGACCAATCTCGATGAGGAAGTTGGGGGGTTTATCGTCCTCGAGCATAGCCTTAAGTGCCCCATCAAAGCGAACGGGAGAGATCATGTTCGTCCTCCAATAGAGCGCGTCAGCCGGCAGAGTTTTTTTAGATACCGTGACCGACGAGAACCAGGCTACATCGCCAACCGAGCGGGCTACGGCCTCGCTGTCGAGCGGGCGAAAATTATCGTCCACAGTAAGGAGCTTCTCATACTCCTCACCAATGACATCCATAAGCTCGGAGTGATAAGCCAGATCGACCTGCAGCCGCCTAGCGAAGTGACCGTGAGCCGTGATCTCCTCTCGCAAGGCGTCAAGCGTCGCATTCTTTCCGGAAACTGTTACACTAAAAGGGCTGTTGAAGCAAGCAATCCATGCGTGTCCGACATGCTTGCCCAAGTATTCAGCAGTAGCCTCAGCACCAAGGCCCACTGCTAACATGCCAACATCACCTTCAACTTCACCCTTGCGGTTCAAGGCGGCTCGGCCTCGATAGAAAGCTGCTATGATAGCACTAGCGCGATCGAGAAGTCCAGCGCAGTATGCGGCAGCAATTTCCCCAGATGAGTGACCAACCACGCTACGGGCCTTGATGCCCCATGTCTCCAGCACAGAGATAATGCAAAGTTGTAGTGCCGTGACCAGAGGTTGCGAGAACTCAGGTTGGCGGAGGTGCTCAGAAGAGCGGATTTCTGTCAATTCGCTAACAAGAGACCAAGCTGGAGGGTTATGAAGGCGCTGTAGAACCTGGTCGAGCCTAGACAGATTCATATGAAGTCAGTCTTTGTAGTACCAAGAAGAGACCCAATTCTTCTGGGCAAAAATCACATAGCATGATAGCAATTCGTGATGGGAGCCTTGTGAAACATATCGTTCGTTGACTTACTCTTCAAGCACGGTTCGGGTCCAAGGGAAGAACTGCAGGAGGTCCTTGCCCATTTGAGGCCATTGAGCGCCTTGGCCGGTGAAGATGAAACCAAAGGTAGGTACCTGCGGAACCCTCTTCACAACCACCCACATTTCGGGCTTCTCGCTATTCTCAGTGGTACGAGTACTTATAAAAGCCCGGTGCCAAAGTTTGGTTCGACGCTCGGAGAGCGTATACGCGAGGTCGGAGAGATTGACTTCGACTCGAGGATTAATTAGATGGTTACCGAGCGCCTCGATACTGGCACGCAGAGAGCCAGGGTCGTTTGCAGACAACACCAGGACGGATGGTCTCGCAGCTTCATCGTCATCCAAAGTGAATTCGTGGTCGGCAGAAACATATGAGGCAACATGGTGCACCGCGGTAAGCGCGTTGGCCTGTTCAACAACGGCGTGGGCATTTGAGCCGCCATAACCAAACGAGTTGATACTAGTTCTCCGTGGGGAGTCTTCGGGCCACGGAATCGTGTTCCTCAATGCTTTGACCTTGTTCCCAACGAAGTCAACTTGGAGACAGGAACCATTAGCGAGTTTGCCATGAGACAAACAATTCATTCTACGTTGGACGTACTCTTTGGGTTGGGATTGACAAAGGTTGGATTGCCAGGAATAGCGCCATTCTCAATAGACAAAACGGCCTTCAGCAATCCAGAGATACCTGCTGCGGGCTCTGAGTGGCCGACATTGCTCTTGATCTATCATGAATGTGTCAGCCGCTATTCGTTTCGCGGAATGAAACTTCTTGTTTTCTGTATTTGTGGTGTGTGATGGGTTGAAGGGGTAGAAAGACTAACTGAGCCAATGATCAGTGGCCGGTCTGTTGGACGGCTTGCTGCGAAGACTGAACCAACACCACGGACTTCGGTAGGATCGCCTGCTTGGGTTCCCGTGCCGTGGCACTAAAGCTGGTGATTAGCGAACTATTCCCAGATTGCTGATTTCTCGAAAAAGGCCGGGGGGGGAAGGGGAAACCAAAGGTGCAAGTTACTTCAAGGTACGTCGTGAGGTTGAAGTCGGTGATGCCGGCGTGGGCATATGCTGCTCGAATGGCGAGGGTTTGGGCCTCGGCGCTAGGGCTAGCGATACCCGCCGTTCGTCCGTTACTGTTAGATGCTGTGCCTAGGACGACAGCCCTGATTGGATCACGGTCCCGAAGGGCATCCTTCAGCCGCTTTACAATCACGGTACTAACAGCCTCGGCCTTTACATATCCATCAGCGGCCACGTCAAAGGTGTGGCATAGCGCAGTGGGCTAATCATTAGCAGCTCAGGGTCAGCCATGTTCATTTGAGAAGATTTGCATGCAGGTTGAACGGCGACCACAGATGGTTCACGGCCCCTGACATTAGACGGAAAGGGGAAATGAGATGGAAGATCATGAGCCTTACCGAATGCGCGCTACCCACGCTGCCCGCATCAATGAGATGCTCGGGACTCATATATAGATTACTCGTGGCAACGATGGCAGCATCGATATCTTGTGATTGCAGGTAGCGGCAGGCGAGATCGAGGCCTTGCAGGCTGCCGGAACATGCTGTATCGAGCGTGACGCTAGGCCCCTTGATGTTGAGGAAATGGCTGAGACGGTTCGATAGGATGGCTCGCCCTATACCGAGTGCATTGTTTGCGGGACGGTCTTCCGGGTCTCGGTTTTGCATGTCCGCGTAGTCGGCTGCATATGATCCGACAAAACATCCCACCGGCTGATTATCCAGCCTTTCCAGTGGAATGCCTGCGTTCTCAAGACCCTCGAAGACAACCTCGAGCATCTGGCGCTGATTTGGGTCCATTGCCACAGCTTCGGCTCCACCGACCTCAAAGAATCCCGCATCGAAGTCTGCTGGGTCAATGTCCCCGAGAAACATACCTCCTGCCTGGCGCATGGTTTTGGGCTTGTGAGACCCATCGAAATGACCTTCAAAATGGAATCTGGACTTTGGCACCGCACTAGATGCCACATCTCCTCGTTCCAGAAAATCCCATAGCTTTTGGGGTGAGTTGTTGCCCCCGGGGAGACGACATGCAAAGCCCACTACGGCGATGGGTTCTTGTTGGTGATGTTGAACCGCGGCCATGTTTGCTCGGACGATTAAACAATACCTGAGTCCTGAAGATCAAGAGACGGAGAAGATTGACACGATTTGAGCCTCTCACACCAGTGTTATTACAAACAGCGACGGATTGCCGAAGCGCCGGGGAAAAAAGATGGGATTTTGATGCTCTTGCCGGCCGGTCAAGCTGGCGCCCATGCTCGCTTATACATACTGTCCTGTCCATTGCTGTCGGCAAGTATCTCGCCCTTGGTCTCGGCTATCCTAGCTCACCGCGATCGATATTTTCATCTGTGCGTCTGACTGCATTGGCCAAGGTCACGGCTCCAATGACCATAGACTTTCCTTGGCCAGAGCCAGATCAGTGACGCGGATCACCAACAGCCTGATCAACCAGCGCTCGTGGGCGTAATCTGGGAGGAGATAGGCGAAAAAGGTTTTATTACAATCGACTGCGCAGTAAACAGATTACCCGAATTCAGAAACCCGTGCCTGTAAAAAATCGACTAAGAAAATTGTTTTCAATCTGTGAAATTGATGCGAATTGCGAATTATATAGGTAAAGTATATAATTGACGATTCTATTTTTGGATAGATCGGATCGTAAGAATCCATACGTTTATATATAATAATTTGTCTTATATAAAATAATATTTTTAAT